>VRYO01002184.1:19833062-19845194 GCA_009812075.1 Sialia sialis | reverse complement strand
TGTTCCAGCCTGTGCAGGAAATCTCTTATACACACCTTGGTGGTACAACTCCATTGCCACCTTGGGACAGCACTGCTTGGCTGATAAATATTGCTGAGGGTAGATATTGTGGAGAGAAATCCTTAAAAGAAGTCAGATTTCCATGTCATTAGAATATTTGTGCTTTTCTCTCCTAAATTCATAGTTGACAAGAGCTTCTGGCTTACCTGACATCACTTCTTTCATTGCAATTTATCCATTAATTCTTGTTCTTGCTGGAAATGCAGGGCTTCTTCTCAATCCCAGCACAGAAATCTTGCTCCAATTTCTTGGACAAGTGGGCAAGAATTTAACTATTTTTTGAAGTGCCTTTTTTTCCTGCACAGCAGTTTTTTCCAGCTCTACAATTGGGTTTCATGTGATGGTTTTAGACATAACAGCTTAAGTTCATGTTGCCTCCCTTCAAAGATTTGAAAATGTGCACAGATCCTTATCAACATAAATTAGCATGGCTCTGCCTTCTGTTATCAGTTATTTCAACTATATGAAACAATCTGTTTCTGTTTCAATATAAAATAAGATGGTGTGCACGTTTACAATACATATCACTTGCAGACATAAGCAGAATACCTGTTGAAGGGCCCTGTGAGTAAAGACAGCCTGTTAAGGATCTTTTTTATGCATGAGAGGAACATCCATACACTCACTGTGTTTGCAGGAGCGTGTGGGGCTGGTTTGGAATGCAGAACAACATTTCTGCACTGTGGCATAGCCTTTTCCTTATTTATTTATGTATTTTTTGATGGGGGGTGAAGGCTTGGAGTGGTGATACCACATCATTACGATCCATGGGAATTCTGACAATAATTCAAGGGATTCAGGATAAAGCTTACACTGGAAAAAACACCAGTGGAAAAGTAGGAGCCAAGATGTTTCTGCATGGCTCCCCTGGTATTGTCTGTCCCTTTTCCTCACAGAAGTCTTGGGAAAGGAGGGTGCTGCCAATATTATTAATCTTTAACTTGTGCTGGCACTTAGCTATCAGGATGCCTCTGACATTTGATGGGGTCTGGAACAAACTCTTTCTTTTGTAATAGAATTTTTATGTCTCTGACTAGCCAAGGAAAGCAAGAATGAATTTTGTGAGCACGGAGTAAATATAAACCAGAGCTTTTATTCTTTTCCAAATATTATTTCGCTTTTATTTTTGCTTTATGGTTAAAGGATGTCAGCAGCTCAGAGCGCTCTGTTCCATCAACATTCTTCACTCCAGTGTCTGAAATATCTGGTTCTGCCTGTGCCACACATTTGCTGCTCCCTGAGGTGAAGTGTCACTGCCCCCAAATGAACACATGAAGTGTAAGTGAAGTTTCACTTTCCTGAGATGTCCAGGATGCAAAACAGGCACTGCCAGCACAGGTGGGAAACCAGGATGTGGGAGCAGGGGGAAGAATTTAATTTATTCCTCATTTTTCATCCCCACGTGGAGTTCAGCACCAGGGAAGGACCCTGAAGGCTTCACAGAGACTGCAATTCTGGGACAGGGATGGACAAATAGCCCCAGGTTAGGTCAAAACACAGCTCCTGGCTTTTGCTGGAGGATTTAAACTTTGCATGAGAAAAGAGTTGGGCACAAGATTCTGGAAATCAGACCAGGTGAGTGCAAGGAAAACACTCAGATCTCTCCTGCATCATCTGCTTTGTCCTCATAAGAAACAGCACATCTCCCTTCATTAACAGATTGCTATAAAGCAAAAAATTAACTATTAATGGAGAATTATACAAGTATAGAGGATATACCTATTAATAAACAGAACAGTCTCTTTCCCAAGGTTTTCTACCTGAGCTCTTTCAGTAAATGAGTGCACAGAAGAATCTTGGAGTTTATTTTTTTTTTCCTACTCCATTTATTTTTATACCTGACCCCAGTGGAGGCACCTGGAATATTACAGTTAAAGGCAGCCACAAAAATTTGATTATGTTTAAGAAATCATTGCTATGCAGTAACAAGGTAAATTAGGTCCATAGAAATAATTTTCCTAGCATTTTGGAAATCTATTGATAGAGCAAAACACAAAAGCATAATCTGCAAGGTCTGTAATTTTGATGTTTTATAGTAGCTGAGGTATGTGAATAGATAAATTATCTACTGAGACATCAAAGAGAGGCATTTGTGAGTGGGCAGTGGCTTGGGAAAGAGGAAAGTGATTAGTGGAGTGCCACAGGAGATCAGGATTAGGACCAATTTTGTTCATTTTATAAGCCAATGGTCTGGAAAAAAGAAAAGACCGTGCAGCCAAGGGACAGCACACTGTGTTGGGAGGGAGTGGCAGGCCATGAAAAACAAGAGGTCACTGCCAAATTCAGGAAGATTTATCCAAGATTCAGCCAGATAAAGAGCTATCACTTCAGCTGAGTGGATGTGAACTGTGTGGAAAGTGAACTGTGTGGAAAGACTGAGGAAAGGAAGGGAAATAACATGAAAAAAGACTGCAGGAGGATGTTGCTTCACTGGACACTGGGGGTTAAGGGAAATATTTGAAATAATTTTAGTGCTTTTGAATGCGTGTGATTTGGTTTGTTTCATTTTTTCAGTGAGGAAGATGATTTACATTCCATATATTTAAAAGCTTGTGTGAAAACTAGATTGAAATGTTCTCCTAAAATCTTCAACTTTCAAGCTGATTACTAGAGGGAAGGTCCTGGATGGTTCTGCCTCCTGCTGTCTCTCACACACCCTGGGACCTTGGAGATAAGATCATGTCACAGAAGAGGTCAGAAGAAGGAACAGCTCTAAAGAGAACACGTGATGGAAAATACTGGAATATGGATAATTTTAGTGGCGATTTCAATTCATTGACTAAAATGTGAAAATTAATCCCATTTTTTACTCATTTCGAAATTCTCTTGTTCTGTTTACCAAAGGGATTAAGGAGGTTCCAGAATCTGAAGCATGTTTACTTCTATTTGAACCTCGGCAGAAACGGCAATTGCCAAAGAAGACAAATGTCTCTGCAACAATTGCTCCAATTAAATAACAGAGCTGTCATTAGAGAATCACTAAACTTTGAGCTTACAACAGTTCTCCACTGAAATAACATCATCTACCAGCTACCACCCGAATATTTTGGTTTAAGCTATGCAAGAGTTTATTATAACAGAAATTTAATTTTAAAAATGATCTCTAAGCCAAGTACCCTAATAAGAAACTACCATGCTGCTTAAGGAGATGAAATAAAACTAAACACTGCCTGAAATAAGGACAATTTCTACTGAAACCTCTTCCTGAAAATTAAGTAATCTCAGTATTTATTGCATGGTTTTCCATTTTTTAATGTTCTCCCCTGAAAACTTCATTTCTAGTTTAGAAAGAGGTGTTTGTCTGGGTAGCTCATGGGCAGTGGAAGATCTGGTCTTAATAAGCTTTTACCACCACAGAGTCACTTCCTCTCACTACTCTGCCTTTAATTCTTTTTCTAATACATCTAACATTTGCACAATTTATTCAAAACACTTGATTCAGCACAAGTATTTTTTTATTCACAAGCTTGAGGTGTATATTGATGCTTGGAAAGATTGCAGCCTGATCCTTATCACAAGGAAATTCAAACACGAAAATTAATCTCACGCTTTGGAGGTGATTGGAAATTTGACCATGAGGAATTACTGCTTATTCAGTTGTGCTAATTCCTTTTAAAATCAGTATGAAAAAGGAAATGCCTTCATTATTAGCATAATTAACGTTTTAGGAAATGAGAATATGATTAGCTCAGAGTTGCTTTATGTTGCATGCCTCTCACAGTGAATAAACAAGAATTCAGAAGACTGAATGTGAGCAAATGCAGTTGCCATGAGCTGTGAGCTCCACAATTTACCTGCTGAGTGCCATTGAATATTGGCTGCTGATGAAGTGTCTGTCCCTGCCAGTGCCAATGTCAGGACGAGCCATTTCATCTTTGTCCAAATAATGGTGTGTTTTGTTTTAGGTGATATCTGGCTTCTGAGGCCAATAAATGCCTCTCCTGGTGGATGGATGTTTTATGTTAGGCCGTGTATTCCCTTTGAGTTATGTGGCATTATCAAAGAAAACCAGAAAAGTGTGTATTTTGCAAAGAGACGTGTAAAGGTTTGTAATTGTTTTCATCTTTGTTTTTATATTTCTGCTTCACCTTTTGAGCACTATAAACTGTGATAGTCTCCTTTCAGCAAAGGTTGAAGGGATCTGTTTCATTTTTAAAGTGTTTTATTTCTTATTTCCTATCGGAGCAGGGAATCAAATGGGGCTGCTATGGAATGTTTTTCCTGGTGGCATTCACTGCCTTTGAGATCCCCATGAGAGGAGTGGGCTTGAGGAGTGAAGAATCCTAAAACACAGGTCCTAGTCCTGTATGAGTGAAGGCAGAGAACCCTGATGACCCTGATTATATGTGGATTCATCAGGGATCTCCGGGAGGAGGAACATTAAAGCCATGGAGTTGAAACTCATCATCTTAAAAATACAATTTTGTATATTTCCTTACTTGATCTGTCACCTTTAATATCTGCCTTTTCAAAGACATTTACAGTAACTTCACGACTATAAGGCGCACCCTTTTAACTAAAATTTTGATAGAAACCTGGAAGTGCGCCTTATAATCCAGTGTGCCTTATATATGAACAAAGTTCAGAAATTTGCCAACCCGGAAGTGTGGCGAGAGCTGCGGCAGCCCTGAGCCAAGCTGAGCCCACGATGAGCCGCGAGCCATGCCGAGCTGCAAGAGCCATGAGAGCTGCGCCAGCCGCAAGACCCACACCAGCTGGCACCGGGGTCAGGCGGGAGTGCCAGGGCCCGTTGCACGGGGTGGGCACCTGGGGCTGCGTTTAAAGGCTGTGCCGATCCGTGAAAAAATGTTTGCAAATTGAGCAGCTGCCAGTAAACCCCGCGATGGCACCATTCCGTTACTAATTCGTTACTTTGTTGTGCGCGGATCCTCGCTGCAGAAAAAAAGTGCACCTTATAGTCCGGTGCGCCTTATAGTTGGGAAACTACTGTACTCCAAATTCACTCCTGTGCCTTTGAGAATAGGAAGCAATCTTCTGCACATTACTGGCCATTTTAGGTCCTCACTGAAATTCCAAGCATTTGTGCCGGCTTGGAGAGCAAGGAATCTATGGCCAGTTTGAGAAGGTGACCTTGGTTCTCTTTTTGACATGTTCCTCTTATTTTTTGGTCATATTTCCTGTTTAAGGTAGGGAATAAAAAATCTGCCTGGAGGTGCAGATTCTCTTAAGAGTGTGACAGTGTGGGACAGGCACAGAAATACAGAAATTCTTTGTGAGAGCAATGTTCTGAGCTTTAAAGGAACTGAATGCATATCTTCATAATGGACTGCCCAAGAAAGTATATGAAAGTGGCAGGGTTTTGCTGCAATTTCTTTGATTTTTCTATGTTTGCGTTTGTTATTTGAGTCTTTTGAGCTGTTACACATGAGTAATAACACCAATATAATCTGACCCACCTGTTCCAATCACCATCGCATTTGCCAATTTTCTTAGGTCAGATCTGGCTCATTTTTAATATGTACAGTGTGTTTTAGTTTAATTTGCTGTAATCTATAACTTGCAGACGAATATTTTAATTTTTCCTGGGGAAATAAGGCAGGAGAGTGGATGCTGACAAATAAAACCTGTGAGCTACAGCCATGCAGTACCAGGGTGCTGGCAAGGGACTTGTGCTGGCTCCCAGCTTAGGAGATGCTGAATACTGCAGAGGAGTCAGTGATTTGCAGGAAAATCCCAACGACCTGCACACCCTGCTTTCAAATCCAGTGTGAGAAATCTGGAACTTTGACTTTTCATTCTTCACAGCCCTCTGATACAAAGTGAAATAAGATTTCAAGGTGTGGAAACTGAGTTTTGTTTAAAATCAATTATCAGCTGTTTTCCCTGTTGGTTTTTCTACTTCCTCTTTCCCTGCTCTAAATCACAATTTGTGTACTCCAAGGCCAGCACTGCTCAGAGCACTCTCAGACATCTTTATTAGCTGGGAAATGCTATTGATTGTGTTTTTCCCTGAAACATCCAGCACTCTGTGGTCAGGTTTCTCCCTGGCAATGAGATCTCCGGGCTCGGCAGTGTTGCAACACCAGAGCTTGGCCAAGCAGTTGCTTCATAACGTCACAAGAACAGCAGAAAATTAAATGTTCATTACAGACTGAGGCAATATTATTATTCATATTGCAGGAGGTTGAGGCAATGCCATCTTCTGATTCTGATGAAGACTTCTGGAGTCTAAAAATAACTCATCCCCAGTGCAGAAAAATATGTGAAAATATACAGTCTATCCCTTAAATCCACTGCATTAAGTTAAATTAATAGAAGAACTTGTAGGGTGCATGATTGAATCCATGAGGGATATAGTGTGATAGTGTATATTTGCCTAAAAGCTCACTCTGACAGCAAAAACAATGTACCACAGTATGTTTCTTTCTTATCTAATGGAAAGAATAACACACAGAGGCTCAGTTCTTGTAATGAAAACCCCCACATTAATTTTATTTTTTGATGTGTCATTGTAATTCAAGAGATGTTTTTAATCTCAGGATTGCTAGGGCACAATAAACCATTTTAAAAGTATTTGGCAAAGATCCCTATGCTTAGCAACAGCTCCTTTCATTTAAAACTGTTTTTTGAACCAAGCTATTCAAAGCTTTGTTCCACTTATTAAAATAAAGTATCTTACTTCAAACAAGTATTTCAGAGAACATAATCAAGAGGAGAGCATTCAAATACAATGCACAGAAAACATAAAAGGTAGCAGCATTAAATATGCCAATACTTTGTGGATGTTTCCTTGTTTTTCATTAAGAAAAACTATATAAAAATATACTCACAACCTTATTTATTTTTTGTACCATAATGGGATAGTTAATATTACATTTCTTACCACGTTCTGAAATTCATTGCCAGATTTAAAGTAAAATGAGCTGTGCACCACTTTAGTGAATGAAATATTGCAATTGTGGTGTATTTTCCAGTCATCTAGGTGACCCAAGACAGCAAGAAAGGAGCTAAATATAGAATAATATCTATTTTTTTCTGTTGGCTTCGCACTCTTCTGTGAAATGCGGTGTCAATTCATGGCACAGTGTCACCATGGAAGATCTTTCCAATGAGGTGGAGACATTATGTAACTTCACATCAAGAATTTAGTTCAGATTCTCATTGTGGTTTAGTTCTGCCTTAAGTTTGTTTGCTTTTCATAGCAGAGGCATTGCCACAGCAATGGTGGCTCCAGCAGAAACACAAATGCAGTTTCCCTCCTCAAGTGATGTTACTCCTTCCTTAGTGTTTCCTCTTTCACCTGCACGCTTTAGAAAATAAGGATGGATGTACTTTCTGTAAAAAGCAAAATTTTCTAGGATGCCAGGTGCTTTTTACAGTCCTGAGTGCTCAGTTCTCTCTGAAGTTAAGAGAGTTTGAGGTGAAGACGATGGGCGTAAAGGGTTTTTTTGGTGGTGTTTTTTGTTTGGTTTGATTTGGATTTTTTGGGGTTTTGGGGGGGTTTTTTTGGTTTTTGTTGTGGTTTTTTTTGGCGGGTTTTGCTGGTTTTAATTTGTTGTTGTTGTTGTTTGGAGCTGAGAATCTCAGACTTGAAAAATTCCCCATCAAAAGGCCCTGGATCCATGGCTCTGCCTCAAGCTCTGAGCTCAGGCCGTGGTTGTAGAGTTAGAAACACACCCAACAAAGCTTCTACCCCACCATGGGCTCATAGGAAACTCCTTTGGCCATTGCAGATACAATTGATGGAACTTCCATAATCCACCAGAATTCTGGGGGTGAAAACCTGAAAAGGAACTTTGAATAATGATAACTCGACATAGATCATGCTGTATAACTTTTTCAAGATGGCAGTGACTGTAAAATCAATGCAATTTTTGATCTCACATTGTGTGGGCAGAAAAATGGTTATTTCCAAGATGTTAAAAAGCTAATCTATTCTGTTAAGTTTTTGTATCTTGCATAGATATAGCTGATTTCTTTTTTTTTTCTTTGAATTTTACAAACCAAGTTGGGAGCCTTGACATTTATTGGGCCCCCATATTTTTCATTTATATTCTCTCTAGTCTTCACCATCTGTTATGACAGTAAATAAGTTTCAAATAAGCCATATCTTCCTCAGCATGAGTTGCTTTTTCTGCAAAAAAAAAATTAAAGTTGCAGTTGGATGTGATATTTGAAGTCACAGCTTGTCTTCAAATATTTAGTAGCGTATTCCTGTGCCAAGGGATATCAATCTGCCATTTGCCTTGCTTGGAGTATAATAAAGATTATCCAAGCCCTTCTTTCATAGATATGTCAAGGTTTTTAATTACTATAGCTCAGGAAGTCGCTCTTTCCACAGGCTTTTTCCATTTTGATTTGGATTAATATGGTTCCTTCTTCTCTTTTTGCACATTAAATTCCAAAAGGAGGATGTAGAGTGATTTTGGTGGATGGAATCTTCCCTTACAAATAAATTCTTTGGCTATACCAACTGCACTTTTGTTCTTCTGAAAGTCAGTGCTTGATGGACGTTTCAGATGTTGGTACGAAAAACTCAGGAAATTCTGCAAAGGAGTTGTTGGTGGGTTTAGTTGTGGTAAAGGTGGGCTGAGGGTAAATTTGAGGTGAATTAATTTTGTATCTTTCTTTTATGCCACACAAGAACATTCCAGTGAGAAGGGATGTGACTTGGAGTCACCTTTGTGCCAACATACCTCTTCACTTTCCACATTTATCTCTTCCCTTGATTATGAATATTGTGTCACATGGAGGCATTTTCCTCATCCTTTCGGGACAGGAGTGCAAAGTCCCAGGCTGTTTTCTCTGGTTTTCCACTAAACTGCAACAAATCCCTGAAACTCTCCCAAAGTAACTCCTCTAACAAGGAGAAAAATTCAACCCGTTCCGCTCAAAACTGAAAATATTGCAAGAGCAAACATTAACGTTTCTGGTGGACTGTGTTTTTTGCTGATTTACCTGTTCCCCAGGTAATCTCAACCCCACATCTTCCCAGATGTGTTAGAGTTTTCCAGGATAAACCAGGAATAATCAGACATAAATTCTCCTTGTCCACCCACCACCTGTAATTCCGTGGTTCCAGCTTGCCCCATCCCAAATGGTTTTTTTGTCCCATCCTTTGATATTTCTGAAGGCTGTACATGTATTTAGTGCTTGTATTTTAAAATCTGCACCTTTATCAGCATGAACTGGTACTTCCAGAATGGCACCAAACAGAATGTTGTCACTGAACATCAGCTCTGCAAAACAAAAGGAGGCTTTGGCTGCAGTGTGATTTATGTGGAAAAATTCAGTCAACTTCTGCAACAGCCACACCATCCATTATGCAAAGGTACTTTTGAGTAAAAAAAAACAGGTTTGATGATATTAAAATAATGTTTCTGTTACAGTCAAAACTGATGCAGAATTAAGATTAACCCTTTTGTTTGTAAGAGGATTTTTCCTTCATTTTAATGTTCATAAGCTTCTTACTATAAAAGTAAAGCTTTTATGTATCCAATTGTTTTTCCTTTTCACCTGTAAATAGAGTAATTGCACTTTTTTTATGATTTTCCAGCATTAGATTAGTTTTATAGCATGTTCTGAAATTTCATTCTCTTTCAGTATCAATCTTTGTTTTGTTTTTATTACAGAATTATACTTACAAATAGCATCATTTCATAACAATAAACATAAAAATATAATGCAATATAGCAGTCACAGCTTTATAGAGTAAACATTTCATTTGGAGGGAAATTCCACTCTCACACTATTATTTCACAGAAGCAGCAAGGTCAGAAACTTTGAGGGTTAATAACAACCCTGTTTATATCCTAAAAGAGGGGAAAAAATATTCAGGGGTCAATGACTGCACCTGTGAGAAAACACAGAGAGGGTTTCTTGTCCACAGCTTAATTTTTTTTGAAGATGAGGTCTTGGATAAAAAACTGATTTTCAATTTGGAGTTAGTGTACGATGTAGGGTAAATTGTATCAAAGCCAAATGATATTCCACAAAATTAAATTTCTTTCACCTTACGTTGCTCAGTGCCAGGTATTTCAAGAGAATTAAAAACTTTCCATGCTACTTTTGCAGACTAAGCACACTCTGCAGAGTGCAGAAAGATGGCAAATATGAAGTCAGAAGATTAGTGCAAGGCAGGAGTTGCTTAAGCACAATATATTTTTCTTACACTTATAAGAATTTTCCAAGGTGTTGAATGGAAATTGTGATCAGGTGAAAAGAAGAAACACCAGTCAGGAGATTCACAGGAAATTTGGAGTAGGGAAGAGTTTTGCCTTAGATGAGGATATGTCTTGATCTGATCACTTACCAAATTCTCTGTACATTAAATACAGATTTGCCTACCCTAAAGCACTGTGCTGGACCAGCATCTTCCCCTAGTTTTCTTTTACAGTACCTGTAATATTAAATCAGAAATATTTTGCAATTATATCCATGTCAAATGGAAACTTTGCAATTAAAAAGATGTTCTGGACTAAGAGTCCAATTTTCTGATAGCTGTATGTCATTGTGATTTTGTCACTCTGCAATGTAAAAATGTACTTAAATTTACATTAAGAACTTTTAGAACTATGTGAATCTTCAATGAGGAAATTTTGTCTGGTGGTACAGTGCAAGTTTTTTCCCACTGAGGTCCCTGGCACATCCTGTAAATTTTTGTCTTTAGAGCTCAGCTAAAGCATTTCCATTTTCCTAAGGAAACATTTCATTTCTCGAAGACTCTTCTTTGTAAACCCAAGAATTGTTTGCAACTCCCTCAAGGCAGAGCCTTTTCCTGGATTTACTTTATTTCTTCCTTTTTAAATCACAGTTAGTAAAGAGATGCTGTGCAGAATGAAATAAGGTGGATTTTCCTTGCACTGCTTTTTGCAAAATAGTGTTTGTTGTCTCTTATTTCCTCATTACCAATTACCTCATTATTTGCAAGGAATGTCTCTAATTATGGACTCCCAGCTCCACTTGCCTTTTCCTGTTCATTTCCAGTAAATAGATGCGGTTGATACTGTCAGTTTTGCAGCACTTTGTCCTTTCCCTGTCCTCTAAGACACCAATACCTGCCCTGGGATCCCGTGAACATTTAACCAGCTGGCAGGGGATCAGCTCCTGCTAATTTGAAAGGGTTTATTTCAGTCAGTGTTTTCTGCTTTCTCTATTCCAGACTAAATTTCACCTCTTTCTTGTTTATATTTGTGACAGTCTCATCCCTGCCTGGCCATGGCTGAAGGTTTTAGCCCATAATTTGTTGGTGATGCCATTGAATATGGAGCTACTGAGCCACATTTTCCCACTGCTGACCTGCTCACAGCACAACTGCTTTTTTGTTCTAATAACTTCAGTGTTTCTTGTTACTTGTCCCTGTGTCCCAGAGTAATCCTATGTTATTACATGCATCCCTTCTGACCTTCTGGGTGCTTCTCAGCAAGTATTGCAAATCTGGAGTGATCATCATTTGATCTACCTGCTTAAAATCAACAGATTTTACTTTGCTGGGCTTCTTTTTTTTCTTTTTTTTACAGTTCTGAACTTTCTAATCCAAATATTCATTCTTTCTCATCCAAAAATTCTCAACAAGCTTCTCCCTACATATATAAAGAACATTTTTTGTAGTATCTCCTCCAGTTGCAAAAGCTGTCATTGATGCTTTTGAAGAATTTGCTGACCAAATTGTGTTTTATTTCCTTTACAAACAATAAAATCTCCCTGTCTTGGCAAACGTTTTTTTAGTGATTCTACCTGTGTCTCACTAAAAAAATAAAAATAAAAATAAAAGGAACACAAAAAAGCCTCGCCCAACCTAATTTTCTTGCCCTGGTATTCTGTAGTAGATAGTTATCATGATAAATGCACATGTTCTTTATCGTTCTATGTAATCTTGCTCTTTGCATTGCTGATCTTGAAGTAAATATAGAAAGTGTTGTCTTGTAACAGAGACAAATGATGGGAGAGAAGAGGCAGAGCTCTGGAGTGCCATCCTTCAACGTCGGTCTCTTGGAAGCCTAATTCAGCTTCAGGAGCAGAGAGGGCAACATTGGGATATTTGCCCTTTGAAAGGCTGCCTTTCAGAGGTGACCTTTAACTTGGGAGTCTGACAACCTGGGGCCTCAGCAC
>VRYO01002184.1:19789328-19832062 GCA_009812075.1 Sialia sialis | reverse complement strand
GTGCGGCTTATATATGGACAAATCCTGTGTCTGCCCGGCTACTCGGATGTGTGGCTTATAATCAGGTGCAGCTTATAATTGTAAAATTACTGTACTTCCTTCTTCTGATTTTATCTGCCTGGCTTCAGAACTCCTAAAACACAATTAGCAGACTGTTCCCTTTCTCTTCCAGGTGCTTCTCTGAGTTTGTGGTTCTGTTGTGTTCTTTGCAGACCCTATTCATTTTAGTTTAAATTTCTTCTCTCCAGTAACAAAACCTTTCAGGGACATTCTAGCACTCTGGGGAGATTCATACTCCCACAGCCCTGCACACTCATTTTGGAACTGCAAATGTAAACCATGAAGTTAATCAGGAGAGAGCTCAAACACTCCCTGGCAGACATGAAATATCAATGTGGCAGCATACAAAATAGGGGAAAACGATATTAAATCCTGTGGATGCTTTCCAAGAACAGAGGAGTCCCCAAAATTACCAAATGAGCCATTGTCATCTCTAGCCTTGACCATTGTCCAGGTGTGCTCATGCTTGTCCTGGCTGTGACAAATGCAGGTGTGTCCAACAACAGCTTTTAAGAATTCATTTCCTCCATCTCCATGGCTTTTGGAGCGCTGAACCAAAGCTAGCCATTTAATAAATGAATTATAAAAGCTAAAAGGCAGATTCTTACAAATGTAGTTGAAAATTCAGTAAAATGTTTTTTAAGAGATCAGATCTGTACTACAAATTTCAGGAGTTATTTTTAGTTTCTTTAAAAATATTGACAATTTCTTGGGATCCCAACGTCCCCTAAGGGCTACTTCACTGAAAACTCTTCCTGTGAGGAATCCTGCTGGAGCTCACACCTTCACCCTTCAGAGGCTCTGTGTGCGATGGAGGTTTTGGGACCAGATGCATTTCCCCCTGCTCCTGCAGCCCTTGTCCCACCCTGCTTCCCTTGGTTCATCTGCACTGTGCAAGAGCCATGACCTGAGATGTGTCCCTGGCTCATGGGACATCCTTATCAACAGGACAACCAGAGAAGGGCAGCCTGGAATTCCAGAGTTTTCCCAGTGCACTTTGTGCCTGATTAGCCAGGCTAATGGAACCCCACTCCTATCTCAGGACTTTCTACACTTCTCTGTTTCGTGCTGTGCTCTTGCCTTGTCAGAGCTCTGGGGTTTTATCTCTGCAATTGTTTCCTTGGTTGACTCCAACCTGTTTGTTTTTCTAAATGATAGCCAGCCCCTATTTTGGTGTAGTTTCATATTACTTCATCAATCACTTGAAGGGGACGTTGACACCGTGTTAGGTTCTTCTGAGTAAAACAAGGCTGGTTTTATTATTTTGTTGTGTATTATTTTCCACTATTCCCATTGGACTGGGAAAATTGAGTTTTCATAGGCCTAATCTTCTCAGCTAATGTTATGAGCTAAAGCTAAGTAGCATTTGTTGGAAAACAAGAGGTTCATTTTGTACTCAACTCATTCTTTTGTTTGGCAGAGATGTAACAGATACTGTGCAGGAATTCAAAATGGGCTTTTTTATTCACTACATGGCTCAATTCTATTTAGATGGTTGCTATTTAACTGTATTTCAAATATTATGTTTATTTTTTTACTGAGAAAATTTTTGACTCAGTATCATCAGTTGAAATCATGTCATGTTTTAAGAGTTGGATGATCTGAATGAGTGGGATGATCTGAAGGAAGAGACAAGAGAATTTACAGAAGATCCAAACAGATAAAAAACCTTGGTTTGGCCAGAAATAGGCCTGTGGCCATCAGATATGAATTAATTTCTTAGATGGATTAAAGGCCATGTGAAAGGTGAAAGAAAATGGGTAAGATGGAGTCAGAAGTCTGTTCTCTCTGCTGGAGAAGAGCAGCAAGTTTGCAAATCAAAAGAGTCCTGGTGGGGTTGTAATTAGTAGTATGAGCAGTATTTTGGGGAAAGGATAAAATGTATGAGTGGTTTCTGTTCTGGGAAAGAAGGAAAGCTGCCAGAGGAGAGGGTTGCTGGGTGTGTGAGACCAGGAAAAGTGACACATTCACAGTGACTGCAGATTCCCTGCAGGAAAGCAGAGCACACATAAGTGGGTGCTGCTCCCCAAAATTGCAGAGAATCTGAAGCTCTGTAGGGTTTGTGTCATATATTGCTGAGTCGGAGAGAGATGGGACAGGAATTCTGGTCAGGAAATCCAGAACAAGGGAGAAGGGATGGCAGGCAGGATCTCCAACTCATTGCAGAGGAAGCCCCTCGTGTTTGGATGTTCTCCAGACGAGCTCCTGAGCACACAGGGAGGAACTTTGGATATTCTACTCATGCCAGGAGTGAGTGTGAGTTTTTTATGGGGTATCCTTGCATTCCTGGCTGTTCGAGTTAGACTTTCTAGTCTTTTCAAATTCTCACCAGGTAAGAATTTTTAAATGCTTCTAAAAATGTTTGCATAATTTTTCTCAGCTAAAAGTAGAAGTTTTAAATTAAATAGCGTTCACTTGTCAGCAGTATAGTTCCACCTTTCTCCCCCATCATTCTAGAATAATATTTATTTCTCTATTACACCTGTTCATCTATGTTGGATCTGCCTCCTGACAAGGTTAATTCAGCTGATGGCATTGATTTAGAATTGTGTAAAGTCTATGAGTGGAATTTTCTTTTTATTATGAAAATATTAGAATGGAAAGAAAACACACGTTTTTTGTACAAGTTTTGTTACATTACATGTATAATGTATTTTATATGTCTTGGGACCAAACTTTTAAATGCTCTGTTCATCTTTGCCATGCTGGACATTGACCACTTTCTTCCACCAAACATTTCCAGCTCCTTAGACAGCCTCAACATTTGTAAAGAAACATTCTTACTAATTATTATTTTCTTTAACTAAAGATGTTGAAAAACTAACTAATTTTTTAATTCTTCTGTAACTATCATAATCCAAGTGTCATAACAACTATTGGGAAAAAAAATCAATAAAATGTGTGGGGTTTGGTGCACTGTCCAGTGAAATGTTTCTAAAATTCTGACTTTATTCTTGTACTGACAGATTTGGTAGTTACAGATCTTTGGTTTTGGAAAGCTCAGATGTTTCTGCTGCTTCCCCAGGCCAGGGGCTGGAGTGGAAGCCACAAACTGCTGTGGAAATCCCCTGAGGAAGGAGTTTTTGGGGAGATTTTGTTCCCTGGGATGTGTCTGGTGTTCCACGTGCAGCCACTCCACTCAGCCATTGCAGAGAACGTGGGGGGATTGCTCTCACTTAACAAAGATTATTCTTCATGAGTAATTTTCTTGCCTGTCGTTTTTTGGATAAGAAGCAATTTTTAAAATGTGTTGTCAGAAATCCATCCCTTATGCAATAAAAAACTCAAAAGCTGTGCCTGATGACATACAAGATGTCCAGATCTGCATTGGCTCCTTCTCTGCAATCTGTTTACAAAAGTTAAAAAATGCAGCAGAATGAGTTGGTTTGTAAAGGTGCTTTTTTGAATGCTAAATCGTATCTGCAAAACTGAAATACTAAAATTTGTCTTGTTTCACTACATGAGAATAATTTGAAAGGAGTTTTAGTTTAAATTGAAACAGAAGATAACACAAATGGAACAGAAGAATAAATGACACAAAGTCCATTTCTCTTTTTCTCTCATTGGGAAAAATTGTATGAGTTGAATTTATTTGAGCTTTCTGTGGTAGTTTCTGTATTTACAAAAAAAAATCTGAGCGTTGTATGTGTACAATTACAGTAATCTTTTCCAGAAATATTCGTCTTGAACTGTCATGTGGAGTTTTTTATCTCATGAAAATCCCCATCAAAATACTTTTGAATTTACCCAAATATTAATTACTAATACATTTTGAATTTTAAAAATGCATATGCCAGCTATTTCAGAGTTGCATTTTGATCCTGAATGAGTAATCTGCCTTTTAGAGATGTGCTGTACCTCATTTGCCATTGATTTAATGTGAGCTAAAAGGCTTAGCTTATCTAAAACTAATTCAATAATTTTATGCTTCTCTTGAGATTTCTTTAAGCCTGCAAGGAGTTGGAAATTCCCAAACAGTGGTTAGGAAACACTGCAGAAAGAAATAACTTCTTCTGTCTGAGGTTTGCAGTTATTTTATGGAGTCGTATTTCTGCTCCCTCTGACCACTCTGTTTTAGTCATGTTAACAAAGCTGGGAATTTCTGGAATTACATGGCAGCTGAGCTCAGTCGGTCATTGTCAGAGAAATTCGGTCGTTCCTTTTGAAGGGCAGTCCTTGTTTTCCTCCAGCATCTCTCCCAGAGAACGTCAAGGGATCAAAATCAAGAGAACACCCAGGACCAAAATCCAGAGAACATCCAGGGACCAAATTCAAGAGAACGTCCAGGGACCACAATCCAGAGAACATCCAGGATCAAAATTCAGAGAACGTCCAAGGACCAAAAGCCAGAGAATATCCAGGGACCAAAATCAAGAGAACGTCCAAGGACTAAAACAAAGAGAATGTCCAAGGACCAAAGCCCAGAGAATGTCCAGAGACCAAAACCCAGAGAATCCAGGGACCAAAATACAGAAAATGTTCAGAGATCAAAACCTAGAGAACACCCAGGACCAAACTCTGGGCATCATCCAGGACTAATGTGCCATGGAAGCTCTCTGGGTCAGCTCCTCAGGGCTGCTCAAGGAGCAGCTGCTGCTGAGCTCACTCCTGTCCTGCCCTGTTGATGAATGGTGCCCTGGTGCTTCCTTTAATGCCCCTGGCTGGCCGTGCTCCCATGAATTCCCAGCTGGAACTAGCCCTCACTCACTGAATGTTTCTGTTTGTCAGCACCAGTGCAGTGAAATAACAAGAATTCAGCTTACCTGGCCAACTCAAACCATTGTCACAAATTTTTAAAATGCTGCAAGTGTGGACTGAAGGAATTTTAAGAGTCCCTAAAACTTTGTGCTCCATTTTTTGTCCAAAGCCAGTGGTTGCAGATAAATTTCAGCAGCAGTGTGGCAGGAGAGCTGTGCTCATCCTCCTGCCTCTGTCACTTGTCCCAAAGATCCTGCTAGATTTCCTTGGCATTTTTCTCATTATTTGTCATGTTTGTGTCCATCCTTGAGCCATAAAGGGAAAATCCCTCTATTATCCAAATAACAATGGGATTACATGTCTGTGAGGGTTTGTTTGTTTGTTTGTTTGGGTTTTTCTGTGTTGCATGACATGATGCTATTGGTGTTTTTCCAGAGTAACAATGATGAAAGAGGAAACTGCATTCCAGTGGCAGATCAGCTCCGGGTTAAAAGAAGAAAAAAAAAAGTATTCTCTGTCATAATTGCCTGCTGTGGAAGGAATAGTGCCTGAACATTAATGTCAAGAATTTTGTACTGAGTTGTCATCTGAAATACACTTGGTACAAGGCCAAATTACACAACAAGGTACAATGCAAAGTTACAGTACCAAATAGAGTACAAAGTAATGGTTTGTCTTTAAAAGACAAAAGTGCAGTAATTTCACAACTGTAAGACACACTGGATTTTAAGGTGCACTTCAGGGTTGTCAGCAAATTTCCAAATTTTGTCCATATATAAGGTGCACCAGACTATAAGGCGCACTCTTTTTTTTTTTTTTTGCAGCTAAGATCAGCATGCAACAAAGTAACGAATTAGTAACAGAATGGCGCCATCGCGGGGTTTACTGACAGCTGCTCAATTTGCAAACATTTTTCACAGATCGGCGCAGCCTTTAAATCCAGCCCCAGGCGCCCTCCCCGTGCCGCGGGCCCCTGGCACTCCCGCCCATCCCCGGAGCTGGCTTGCGCCGCTCTCGCAGCTTGTCTCGTGGCTCGCACTTCCAGGCTGGCAAATTTCCTAACTTTTTTCATATATAAGGCGCACCAGATTATAAGGTGCACTTCTGGGTTTAGATCAAAATTTTAGTCAAAAGGATGCACCTTATAGTCATGAAATTACTGTATATGTGGAGTTAAAGGAGTTAAAGAACACGGGCTAGAGTCCAATTGAAATTCTGTGTCCTGTTTGAGTACCTTGGAGTCTACATTACTCCATCTGCTAAAACTCAAGCAACTGTCCTGATTTCTTGAGCTTTTTGATATCAAGACAATTTTCACAATAAACAAGTAATAAACAAGTCAGGTTTTTGGTTTTTTATTCTATAACCACTTACCAGATATTTTCACCACAGTGTATAAAATGTGAACACAGGGATGACACAATGTTGACATACAGAGAAACACTATTCGTTTTCTTTAACAAAAAAAGAAGTTGCCTGAAGAATTCTATCTGCAGGAAATTATCTTTTTTACATACCTGGCATCGTACAATTTAATGTTGTCTTCCCTTCACTCATGTAAAGTACAGAGGAATGGCAAAGGTTACCTGTGTCATCCAATCTGTTGAAAAAAAAAACCATTTGGCTCTTTTAGCCCAGGATCCTCTTGCTGTTTTGTGAATGTCCATGCTCTTCCTTGTCATCAATGAAAATATTCAAAAAGCTGGAAAAAAATTATATTAGTCTCATTAAGGTACCTTTCAGGCTCTAGCCATATGAACTGAATTAGGGAAGAGTATTTTTGTACTCCTGGACCACAAAGGAAATGAGTTGTTCTTGGCTGGGCACTAAAATGATCTTCAGAGAGCAATATTAGGCTGAAATTGCAAAGACCACAAATAAAACTTCAGATGAGAAAAGAGCCTCAGCCAATTGGTTTAGGTTTGATTTGGTACCAGAAAAACCCTCACTTTAAACATGAAATATCATTAAACACTTCACTCTTTTCTGAGAGGCGAAAACTTGAATTCTCACAGGTCTAGTTCAGATTCATCACAAGTTCTGCTGGTTGGCTGAATCCGATTCCTCCAGAAATGCAGGTGTGTACTCCAAAAAAACAGAATTTCTATGCAAAATGCGTGGTGCTTGATGTTAGAAATGAGTTCAGGGAGCCAGGCTCTCAGCCTTCCAGGATTTCCAGGGTTTTGATACAATTGTGCCTCTTTCAGAGGTTATTTATTTATTTGATGGGGCATTGGAATATTCTGACTCAACCCACATGTATCAGCTAATGCTGCTTGGGGAAGTAGCAAGGAAAAAAACCCCTGTGAATTTTTAGTATACCTGAAATAACTGGTGCATAATGAATGAAAATATTCTAGTTTAGAGGAAGAGAATGTGTAGCATCTTCATTACTGTTTTATACAGTATTACCTTCTCCAGAAGCATTATCACAAAAAAAATTTTAAAGTAATTTAGCTGCACTAATATTTAGTTGTTTTCAGCTCTAAATGTTTCATTCCTTCAACTAAAATTTAATTTATTATAAGAAGAACTTTAAACAAGCTAAAATTGCTATTTGCCAAAATAACCACCCTGATTAGATTAAAATCACAATTTCTCAATTTGCCTGTGGAAACATATTAATGTAATGGATTCTGTTCTGCACTGAATGACAGACAGATTGATGTGTCAACAGAGAAAAGAGTTATAACCATCAACGTGTCTCTCATTGTTTGACAGTGATTTACTACTGTCCAAAAGTCTGTTAGCTCAACTTTCAGATGGAGTTATTCAGACTTGTTCCAGGGTGTCACCCCCTCCGAGACATTGTCTGTCAGCCCCTGCTGCTGCAGGCGACCCCAAGGTCCTCTTGGAACTTCTCCTGTGGTAGGGACAGGCTCCAAATCAGGGGGAAAATTTGGGGTTAGCAATATATCTGTTGGAAACTCAGAGCTGGATTATTTTTTTATGATTTTAAGGTTTTTATTTTATTTTTATTATTTCATTTTCAGGTCTGAAAGGCACTTTTTTTTTCATATTAAATGGAAAATCCAGGTGAACGCCCAGATTCTGTAAAACCAGAAAATTTCTAATGTGGGCATAATCAAGGCACCGGTGAACTTGGAGATGCAACATCTGCACATTATTTAATGAATGGCCAGCCCAGGATTTGATATATAATTAGTACAATTTTAACACCTAAATAATATTTCCTGTGCTCTTATATTCCAAGGTTTAGCTCAGGCAATGGGGAAAACCTTGAGATCCCAAATCCTTGCTGGGAGAATCCCAGCTCTTATTTCTGTGCTACCACTGGATTTTCAGAATTTATTGCATTAGAATATTTTAATTTAACTTTGATAATCTTGTCTTTCCAATTTTAATTGTGTCTACCTTTATGATCTGATAAAACAATTCGCTGTTGATTTTAATACAAAGAAAAGACGGTTTTCTATTGTTGGTTAGCTCAATAATCTATTTGATCACCTTTGTCACTCTTACTAAAGTAGCTTGCAAAAAGTGTAGACTGCATTAAAAAGTAAATTTTGCAAGATGGAACTCATCACAGTAGGAAGCTGCTTGCCTTCATCCCTGGTGTCATAAAGAAAGCAGTGGTTTCAAACTTTTAAATTTAATAATTTTAAAGCTATTTAAACACCTTCAAAAGAAAACAGTAATTTTCATCAGAATGGACAAGGCTGCAATTCTGTATTTGGATTTTTTTCTCCATTATTTTGCTAAAACTAGCATATCCAGATTAATGGAACACTTCCCAGCCTAGTTTTCCTGGTTCTGTGTGTCTGTGTTTTGCTTTTTCTGAGCTAGGTCTGAGCAGCCACCACATTTTTCACCTCTTGGAAAACCATTGTGTCCTTGGGCCCTTTTTCAGCCATGTGACTCAATTTTCACAGCGGTTTTCTGTAATCTGTGTTGGCATTGGCAAAGGACATCCTTATGTCCCTGACTCTCTTGGCTTGGACACGTGCTGATAATTATATTTGAATTGAGAAGTAAATTTAAGGGTTCAATACATACAGAGTTAACAGTGACTTAATTCTTGTTTGCTCCATCACCCTCTGTTGCCTGTTCTTAAAAACTTGCTGTTTTTTAATGAAATAATTTAGTATTGGAATGAAGCACATCAGGCCATCATCTAAGAGCCAGTGTCTGCACACAGAGCTTTCAGAGGTGCTGAATTGGGTGTTTAATTCCTAGTTGATTTATAATTCTGAGTTTAGAGGAAAATTGGAATACCCACTGAATTCTCAGGGAGGGTTGGGCTATTGAATGCTTGCCATTAAAAAACTTTAAATATAGCAAAATAGTGTATGAAGGTTATGTACATTGGAAATTAACAGTTTATATTTGGAGGGGGAACTCAGAACTGAGTGAAATTTTCCTCAGGCTGTGTTCACAGGCACAGCACTGTGTCCAGCGCAGCCCAAAAAAATTCTGCTGAAGAGTTGTTTGTTGTCCAAAGTCCCAGCATCAATGACTGTGACAAACAAAAGTCTGAAGAAGGAATTGCACTTTCCCTCCCACAGAACTGATCCCATTGTAATTCAGCCATCCCATCTGCCAGAGCAAACGCCGAAGTTTACAATAGCACATATGTGACCTGAGCATTGTGCTTCTCCTTTAATGGGCCCCAGTGTTAGAAAAACAATTCTGTTGTGCTGCAGTTGTCCTAGTAACTCAGGGCTTTTTATGAAATCATATGCACCCTATGAAAGCTATTAAGTAATAGCATCACCTTCCAAATTAATGAAAATTTGGGAGTAAATATGTATAATTTCAGAACACTGAAGATTCTCAGGCAGCTTTGATTGTCCCTTGATTCATATTTCAACTAAACCTCAGGGATTCCCTTCAGCAGCTCAGCTGAGGGACAGGCCAGGATCACACTGGACCCTGCAGTGAGGTTACATCAAACCTTAATTTCAATCCCAGCCTCAGAACACAGTTTATTCAGTTCCAAGGAATAAAAAGTATCTATTCCAGTTAAAGACAGAATCTGTTGGGTTTTTTCCTCTTTGTTGGATTCCTCAATAATAATACTGGAATACTGGGCCAGGAGGGGAAAAGAAGAGTTATAACTACTATATACCAAATTGCACTTTGAGTTGTTAATTTTTTGCTCTGTTTTATTCACTCATTCTTGAGTGAATATCACACATGTGATAACACTACAGAGAAACTCAGTTATTCTCCATCCTTGACACAAGCTGACAAATTTCCAACATGAAACTGTAATCTTAAAGAAATTAGGATTTTAGTTAAAAGTTAGGAGAAACTGGGCTTGAGATAGTTACCTGAAACTTAAATAATTGATTGATCGCCTGTCAATTTATGATTGCTCAGCTGTGCTTGCAATGGGAAAGGATGAAACCAGTAGGTAGGGCCAAAGAACACAAACAATTGCAACCAGAAACTCATTCTTTGCAAAACTGGAGTTGCCCCAAAAGCCATTTGTATTGTCATTGATAGAAAAGGTCGAGAGTTCAGGGTGAGGAAGACTCGCCTTACTTCCTCCTTTTCAGGCACCTCCCCACAAAAACGACCCCAGACTTAATTTAAGAAGCCAACCACGCTGCTTAATTGCCATTCCAGCTAATTACCATGGGAAGCAGGGATGGGAGGGGCTGGTGTTATGAACATGGATTTGTTCGAAGGTTTTGTCAATAAACAGACTCTGTGACCGCCTATAATTTTGCAGTGTGTATTAGAGGGTTACCCCACACTGCTGCCCAGCCCTGAATAAACATACACTTTCTAATTTAAATTGTTAGAGAGTCTTTTGTCCATCACAGTTGAGTATGGGTGTTAGACCAATACTCATATTTTGGTAAATCAAACACATTCTTCATTTTTCAAGTTCCTTTTGTTTTTTACCTACATGCCAGAAATATTCAGGAATAATACCCAGAGTGTTTCAGAGGTGATGTGGAACCAAATATTCCAAAGCTGTGGAGTTGTAGCAGCTCTGGAGTCAGGCATAAAAGCCACAACAACACCCTGAGTTTTCCCGCAGTGCAATTTGAGAATTAATAAGGATTTGATAGATATTTATTGTCAGGTTCTTTTGGCTTAAACATCTTAATTTTTTTTAAAGTATATATTAGTGTCCTGCCAAATCTTTTCCTTTGACTCTCTCTGCTTTCTTTAGACTTTAAAACTATTGCCTAGGGACTTTTCAAGGAAAATAGGGGTTTTTTATAAATTAACAGCAAAAAGGGTAAAATTTGGCATTAAATTAAAAGACAATAAATCACTTTTTTTGCTGTTACATTAATTATCATCAAAGGTTTCATTAACTGATTTCTTATCAGCAAAGTCAACAACAAAATTGGAATCTGGACAATTTTCCCCCATTATCAAAAAAGAAAACATCTTACAGCCTCTTTTTTTCTCACTTTGTATTTTCTAGAAGAATGACTACAGCATGCAGATTGGACTCAAAAGTCCTTAAATCTCTTCCTACTTTGTTTTAACTGGACTTGAAAACTGTGATATCAAAAAAAATCTATATGTTAGTCTGAGACTGTCTGAAAATAGACTTCTGTAGATCATTAATACAGAAATATTGAGTTTAGGATTCTGTGACCATTTTAAATAAGCTTGCTTTTTTCAATAATTACCCAATAATTATTCAGCAATTCAGTAATTATCTAATCATCCATAATTACTCTTCTATCTGCTAAACTTTCCTTGAAGTTCAGGTAAAATTACTTTAAATAATCTTGCTTGAGTTCAAAATATTTGCCAGCTGAAATTTCAGCTCAGCATTAGTGGAGCATTTGGGCTGCTCGGTAGCCATTTAATGGGAAGAAAAAAAACCACGAAAAAACAAAAAAAACCCAACAAAAACCAACACAAACTCTTTAGTTTTTCTCATTTCCAGGGGGGTTCAGGGTTGATATTAAGAGGGGGTGTCTTAGCACAGAGGGTCAGCTCAGCACAGGACTCTTGCTGAGGAGGGAACTTGTGGGATGAAGATTCCCTGGATTTAATTCCACAGAATTCAAGGTGGCAGCATTCCTCACCCAGCTCTCATTGCACAGGAACTGATGCAAGAGGTCTGCAGGGTTTGTGGGCTGTAATTATCCCGAGTAATTTAGGAATCCATTTACCTTCTGCAGATGGAGATACAGTTTAATCAAATACAGAGTAAATCAGCCTTTATTAGGCACATTCTGTTGGCTATTATGGAGGTGTTAACGTTTAAAATGCTGCTGTATTAAAATGCTTCCCAGGTGAACAGGCACAGGTTTCAATTGTAAAACAGAATTTTGCAGCAATGACCAAAAAAACGCTTTTTTTTCAGAATTTGTGCTACTTTGAGCAAAGACTTGATATTTACAATTCGCATACTGTGGTCACTCTGTAAAGAAATTACTTCTTTGGAAAATAGTTATTTAAGTACTGAGTTGGTCAGTAATTAACCAAAAAATCTTGAAGCTGGAAATTTGCAGCAATGCATTTTTATATTAAGATATCATTTTCCACTTTTGCCTGTAATTACATCAGGTGAAGGAATGCAAATCCAAATTCCTCCTGCCAATATTTGGTTGTGTGTGAGTTGAGATCCATTTCAATTTTTACATACAGAGCTCTAGTTTTGGGAAATTCTATACTAATATTATTCTTCTTTTATGAGGGGTTTAAAATGTAAATGCTTGGTGGATTTGTCTCATTAATGGTATAGCAAATTAATTATCCATGTTACCCTCCAAGGCAGCTGCAGTAGAGAGGAGATTCCACAGACAGCAGCAAAGCTGGGTTGGTGTTTGTGGAGTCCTGTGTTACCAGGATGAATTTTTGGTCTTCACTTTTGACTAAAAGCATAATATCCTAACCCTTTTCTAGTTTAAATATAAATAAGCGTATCTTCCTCAAAGTCTGCAGAGTGATCTAAGGCACCAGGTGCAGCTCTTCCATGGATGTTCCCATCAAGAATTCCAAAACTTTATACATAGACATTTTAGTGGGAATGTTAAGTGTTGGGACTTGACGCCTCTATGACTCAGAATAGCTCTAATACCCACTTTGTCAGGGTAGGGAAGAGAAATTCCTTCAATCCTTGGAGGATCCAGTCTTTGAAGAAGGATTATATCTATTTTCATGAGGAATAAATCTGGCCTGGAGTGTCTCAGCTTGTAATTACAATAATTTCACTATTATAAAGCGCACCTTTTTGACTAAAATTTTGATCAAAACCAGGAAGTGCGCCTTATAATCCAGTGCACCTTATATGTGGACAAAGTTCAGAAATTTGCCAACCTGGAAGTGTGAGCCACGACGAGCCGCAGCAGCCAGCATCGAGCTGGGCGGGAGTGCCAGGGCCCGCGGCACGAGGAGGGTGCCTGGGGCTGCGTTTAAAGGCTGCGCCGATCCATGAAAAATGTTTGCAAATTGAGCAGCTGGCAGAAAACCCCGCCATAGCACCATTCTGTTACTAGTTCGTTACTTTGTTGTGCACAGATCCTCGCTGCAAAAAAAAAAATTGCATCTTATAGTCTGGTGAGCCTTATAGTTGTGAAATTACTTTACTGCAGAGTTCTGTGTTTAGTGACTCAAACCAGCATTTAAAGTGCTCAGTTAGCCCCTGGTTATAGCAAAGGCACTGTTCAGTGAGTCAGGTGAACTCCTCCTGCTTGTAAATAGAGCCCACAGTGATGATAATGAGGGAGATCAGACCCAGAGAGAGCAGGAATGAAATGTAACAGCAGGGTGGAAAGGTGCATTCCATCTTCATATGATGCATTTAAAACTGAATAGTGGGTGCAATGTGAGCAGGGGTTCTTCTCAAAAGCCAAATGCTAATCATCGGCTCTGGTAGATTTGTTAGACACTGCCCTCTAGATTTATGGTAATTGTGAGTTTGGCTTACTCTGAATCTTGAGAAAATAATAGAAATGGAAGGAATGCCAGCTGGCCTTTTTGTTCCAAGGAATTAAAAAGAAAAGGAAAAGCAAACATTTGATGGGGCTGCTAATTGTTTGCTTTCTGGGCAAAAAACACAGCATGAAATTTCCATTTATATGTCCCTCACAGGGGTGGAGCTTTCAGGTTTCCCCATGTAAAAAGAGTGGAAATAAGTGCCACTACTGGGTTTCCTGGGTAAAAATGAGAGATTTTGACATTTGTCACGTGGTGGCCTGATAGAGTTTGCCCTGTTGGGGATTTGATGCTGCAATGGGAAATGCCGACCCAGGCAGGCCCTGGGGTTCTGAGTTTGTTTTAAAGGAAATAAGGTGCAAACTGGGCACCCCTGGCTAATAAAGATTTCACTCCTGCCACCCCAAAAATAAAGGCATAGAGTCAAATCAAAGTCAAATTTTTCCTTTTTTAATGCTGATACTGCCAGTGATAATTCAAATAGAAAAGGCAAATATTTCCTAGATCGAGGTTTGGCCTTTATGTTTTATTGTTACCTGTGTATGAATCAATGACTCCGTAGTAGTAGTAGTTCATTGAGCTATTAAATATTATATTTAATATCTTTGTTGCAAATGTTTGTTTAAAATACTTCAAACACTTTTGTGTTTTATAGTGTGAATATCCTCAGTTGTCCTGAATTAATGAAAAATTTACAGCTCTTCATTTTTGCAAATGACACTGAAAACAGATTAAAGAGTGTCAAGTAGGGGAGCTATGGATATTTGAAATTAAGGACGGGGGAAAAAAATCAGTTCTTTCTGAAAAGCTAAGAAAGAACTTAAACTAGGAATCTTAAGGTCCTAAAAGAAGAAGAAGAGGACTGTACTAATAATAAAAAAATAAAAATTAAATAAAAATAAATAAAAATAAAGATGATTATGATAATAATAATGATAGTAATAATAATAATATAAATAATAGTAATAATAATAATTCCCTCTTGCATAGCAATGGATTAAATCCTGCTGCTCCCAGGGGTAATTGTGTGATCTCTATAAGAAGAGGAAATAAAACCCCAACATTTCTTCCAGAGGTCCTTGAAATCCATTTCTGGCAGTACAACTGAAATCTTGTATTTTTAGTGGAATTGACTCTGCTTGTTTGTATCCCATCCTGTTTGAAATTAAAGAGATCCTGAGCTGTTTTGTTTTGAATAATGCACTGGATTCTGGTATTTTTCATGATGTCATTCACATTTATTTCAATTTCTTGATCTGCATTGCCCGTAAGGACTTGGATTAAAGGTCCAAAGACTTGAAATTGCCTCCCACTCCCACCCTGCATGGGCTGCTTCAGGATGCTCTGTTGTGTCCTGTAAAACATCTTTTCCAGGAGTTTCCATTTCATGGTTCTGTGGGATCTGAGGGGTTTACAGCTTGCAGCCAGCCTGGCACGCTTGCAGGATTTAGCACTAAATAAAATTCTGTAACTTTTGTTGTCAAAGATTTCTTCCTTCAGGTGAAATACAAATAGAGTTGAGCAGCAGATTAAAGTGTTGCTGAAGGCTCTGTTCCTCTGCCATCATCCTCAGGAATGTTATACATGTGTTTTTTCAAAACAAAACAAACAAAATCCTCTGAATATGTCATTTTTTTCCTTTTATATTTTCTGTAATATGCTTTTTCTATGGTATATTCCCAAAGAAAGACTTTAAAACTAAAATTCCATTAGCAGCCTTTGCTCTGTGACACAATGTTTGTCAAAGGAGAGAAGAAAGAGAAGGGGCTTTTTGTAAAGATTGTTTATTGGGGAGGAAAAACAAAGCAGTAAAACAGAACACATAAAAAATGAAAATTGCCATATAGTTTAATGAATATTTTGTAAAAATCATTTTCTATTCTCCTACAAATTCATGCTAGCAGCACTGCTGGCTGCTTGTACATGATTTATCATGTCAGGTTATATTGCAGCAAGCAGACTATCTACCCTTTGACCTTGAAGACTCCTACTAGGCTGCAATAAATTTTGGGTTCTTAAAAGCAGGGAGAGAAAATGCTCTTTTAGACAGTTACTGAGCTTAAATACCCTCAAAAAGAGAGTTCTTTTTATTCTGCTTTGTGCTAATAGGTAATATTTTTTTTGTTTTGGATTTATGTGGAAAAATATTTGGAATTTTCTGCATTTCTGACTTAGTGTGTGTGTGTGTGTCTGCAGCTAAATGTCATTTTCAGCACAGGAACGTGAACCATGTGAACAGAGCTTTTCCATGACACTGTTTGCTGAGCTGTGAAAAATGTGAAATTCTCAGTGCAGCCTCTTGCAGAACCTGATTTTTAAGTATTTTGTGACAAACAATTGCTGTGGGATGAAAACCTGGAAAGACACCTTGTGAAACAAGGGAGCCTCATTTATTGCAAATGTGTTCCTGCATTCAGGAGAGCTGGAACCAGAGTTTTCCCAAGCCCAGCACTTCTCCTTTACCCACCAACCCAAAAAATTGTGCAGCTGACCCTAAAAATGCCTGGCAAGCTGGTAAAATATACATTTTGTTGAAACAGAAAATGTCAAACTCTCAATCTTTCCTCTGTGGGGTCAGGGATTTCCTCTCAGGCTGCTGATTTTCACAGAATTCCAGCATGGTTTGGGTTGGAAGGGACCTCAAAGCTCATCGTATCCTTCCTGATACCCAATAATAACAGCAGCTTAAAGCCTCTCATGCCCACTACATGACTGTTGTCATATTTTCTGAATTGTGTATCTTTGAGATCTCTATTATTTATCAAATTGACGTTGATGAGTGGATCCAAAAGTCTTGATGCTGGGGGAAAGGCTGGGTTGTTTCCAAGGGAAAAACAAACAAGCAAGCAAGTATCTATAAAGCGTATTTTAGTTACAGAAAAATTACAGTAATTTCACAATTATAAGCCACACCTGATTATAAGCCGCACCTCCTGGTAGCCAGGTAGACCACGGGATTTGCCCATATATAAGCCGCACCTGAATATAAGCCGCGCTACTGGGATAGGCTGGATTCTTCAAGGAAAACGGTGCGACTTATAATCGTGAAATTACTGTAAATTTGTGATGTGGTTGAAAGGACCCAGCTAGACTGTTCCCACTTTTTTTTCTTCTCTCCATAGAAATCTGTATTTTGGTCTCTAAAACCTTCAAAGCCATACTGAAAATATATCCGCTAAAGACATATTTTACAAAAGTTCTGTTGCATAAAGGGTTCAGCGTTACGGGGTTTCCCTCTTCTGTTTTCTAACGTGATCCCTAAACCCTTCCACCTCTGTAAGTAAGCTTGCTCTTGTCTCAGCCTGTTTAATCACAGGAATTTCAGGCTAATGGCACCTCATCCACTGCTAAGCCCAGATTTCATGGCCACTTTATTCTGCTGTGTGGTGAAGCTATTGAGGAGCCTCTTAATCCAGGAATAAAAATAAATAAATGATAGGTGTCTCTGTTGAGGGGATAAATTGCACCCTGGAGCACTGGGAGAAGCTCCAGCTCCAGGAATGTTCACTTTGATCCTCGGGAATGGATCAAAGAGGAGGGGTCCTGAGGAGAGCTGGGCAAGAATGGAGTGGCTGCACAATTAGTGCAAAATTAATTAACCATTTAGCAAAGATGTGCAGGCCCAGCAGAAGCCCACGTGAAAAAGGCAGTGACAATTCTGGTGTTCAAGTCATGTTTCCAATATTGAATTGGAGGAACCTTCTGTGAAGGGAAAAGGAATTTCAATTTCTGTGCCACTTCTGTCATTCAGATAATGACAGCTGAGTGAAACCTACTGTAACTCAACCACAAAAACCAAGTTTATTCTGAAAATGCTTTTACATGAAAATCGACCTGGACATTTAAAGCTGTAACTTTCCATTCTCTGTCATGTGAAGATGAAGAAACATGGGCTTTTTCCTTTCTTTCTTTTCTCATTTTCCTGAGGGCTTACATTTCATTAACAACGTCTTCTATCATGCAGACCTCTTTATTCAGTATTAAGAGAATTACCAAAATCAAAACCAATAATAATTTTTTAATTCATTATTATTATTATTATTTTGAATTATAATTTCAATAAAGAAATTTCATTATTGGAAAGATTACTTTGAAATGAAAAGCAGAAAAAAAAAAGATCCACACCAGTCATAAAAATCACATTGAAATTAGTATAAAGAGTAAAAATAGAAATATTAAGGTTTATAAGCTGGCCTTTATATGCTTAACTCTCATATGATAAATAGTAAAAAAAATAATTAAGCATGAAATACTAAGAGAAAGATCATGAATTTATAGCCCAGTGACATCACCTGTGGAGGAGTCCATGGTTCTAATGCAGGCTCAGATGTTGATTTTTATTTATTTCGAGTGTTCATTCAGTGCAGTGGAAAACAATTGAGCAGCACTAATTTCAGAATTAGTAATGGCAATCTAATTAAATACTCATTGATTGGGATTCTCACTCTCCTTATTATTGCTTCTGCTGTTCATGGAATTTTAATTTATTTCCTCTCTTCTGTCTTTCCTTGAGAGAAGGAGACAATTTCTTTTCTTCACCTGGAAGAAACATTTTCCTTCAGCTCTGCAGGACCCACAGGCAGTAGCTTCAGCACTGGCCTTACAGAAGGAGCTCAAACTTTTTGCTCCACCTTGAGGAATTCTAAGTTGATTGAAAAAATCCACACATGACCTGAGTTTCTATTTTTGCCTGGTAAATATCAGAACAAAATATGTGAAGCACTTTAATGCTGACCAAGTATTAGAGTGGGATTCACTTAGCAGAGAATTTTACATATGTCAAATTGCAGGAAAATAAAAAGTAAGAATTGTCTGTCATGCCTGTGAGCAGTAACTGAAAATACCTTTACAAATGGCAGTGGATTTAGGGAACTCTGCTGGTTTTTAATTTACTTTCAATAATTCATTAACATGCACTTTAACCTTAATCTCCAGTCCCCACAGGATTTGTGTGCTGTGCCAAACGAGGTTTCTCATCGGCAAAATTAATTTTGTGCAAATAACTTCCCTATTTTTCCTGATTCAGGAGCAGCAGCAGAAGGTAGCACAGCTTTGGTGATTTGATCTCGATACATGAGATTTCAGCACTTGTTTCAGCCTGTATTCTTGTGTATTGAATTTTCATTTTTAGACTGCTTAAATATTGGGTGTGACTTCGAGAAGGATATGATTCATTTTGATGGAACAGCTTCTAGGTATCTGTATTGGTGCTTATTAATTACTTTAGCAGAAGTGTTTTGTTCCTTCAGTTCCTCAGGAGGATTAAATACCACATAACATATGTTAGATTTTGGCAATCTTATGTTTACAGAAGTTTAAAAAATATTTTGAGCAGTTGTGCATGAAATTATTTAATATCCCTCATGAGAGGAAACGCTAACAATGTTAAAACCAAGTACAACTGCTTTCTATGAATACTTTTCTTATATCTCATGAGAAGGTGCTGAATGCAATATGAAGTGTCCACATTTAAAACTCTGGAAAATCAAGCCAACAATGATACCCAAACACAAATATTGAGTGGAAAATGTAGCACTGAGAACAGTGGAAAATAACACATATTGGCCCAGTTACAATCCCTGAGTAGGAAAAAAGCTGAGTTTGTGGCAGAAGTACATCTAAGGTAAATATTTGGGAGTCAAATTATTGTACAGAAACAAAAGCACAGTGAGGATGAAGACAGTCCTTAAATTTTCTTAATTTTCTTTAGTTTTGTGTCATTATAGAGATGATGAAAGATGATTTGCAGAAAACTGACAATACCTGAGTGGACATCTCCATGGCTTCTGATATTAATGACTGTGGGCAAAAAGACCTGCTGTGGATTTACTCCAATGTGATTTTTTCCAAAATTGCTTCAGATTGTGTTACATGTTTGTCACTAGTATGTAATCAGAAGGAGTTGCAAAGATCTATTTAATCTGAAATGCGAGAGTGAGATAGTCATAAAACATTCTATAAAATTTCAATTATTTTTCATTGGTTTAGATTCCATCCATCTATTTTTTTTAACTTTTTCCACATGAGTAATAATCTCCAGCTATGCAGTCTCTCAACCAGGTCTTTGGAGAGCACAAAAGAAAAGGCAAAACCAAAGTAAGCAACTTTCCCTTTTGAGCACATTTCCAGTCATCCCACATGAGAATTTAATTGTTCTGGCTGTACAGGAAGACCCATGATAAAATGAGTGATAAAACAATATTCAGATTTTTATCTTATTGCTAAATTAAATAAATACTGAAACCAAAGATGTCATTAGACTTGAATATTTCTTTCCCCAATCCCTCAGTGAGGATATTTGAGTTTTTTTGAGGAAAATTTATTCTTGTTCTCTATATAAAGCACATGGAGCTGTCCCTTGTGTTGTCTTCATGGGTTTTGGAATGATAAAGCTGAGAATGTTGGATTTCCTGCAAATGAGCTTGGATGAGGTTATTTTCCAATTTAGGGGGGTTTTTTTTGGCTTTTGTTCTTTGGCCTTCAGGAGGAAAATAATTTGTAGACAAACATGTGCACCTGGTGCTAAAACAATAGGTACTAATGCATTTACAGAGGATGGGCCTGCAGCCCTCCCAGGCTGGGTTTCCAGGAAAGCACTCAGCCATGCCTCGCTCCATGCCAGCAAAATCCATGGTTTGTTTGCTTGTTTGCACTTATGACGACTTTCCCCCTTTTTTTTTTTGCATAGAAATTAATCCCAAACAGCACAAACAAGCAGTGTTGCAAGTTTTAAATGCTGGTAGACTCAAATTATAAAGACAATCATGAATGAAAAGATTTGCTTTCCCCTGAAACAGCGTAAATTTTATTTTAGGGGGGAAAATTCTCTTTATTTATTCTGCCAGAAAAAGCCAAATCTTCTGAAGTTATGTATCAAGCAGGCTGATATTGTGGAAGTGATTGAGGCTAAAGCATGATGATCCCAATCACAGAATTATAATTTTGTCTAAAAACTGTGAAGAAAATTACATTAGCAGCCTAACACAGCCAGCAGGTGTAATGTGTTTCTGCACTGAAATAAATTCAAGGTGAACATTGTCAGACCATTAAAATTATTTTAGATATTCTGAATATAACATCCAATAGTTTTACACCAAAACTTGGATATTGAACTCCTTAGTTTTCTGCATTTACTTCCCCATCCTATCTATTTACCTCCAGCTGAAGTCTTACTCAAAAACCTGAGTGATATGAAATTCTGGTTGGATATTATTTAGAGTATTTACTTCTGTTTTCATTTTTCCTTTTTTCTGAGCTCTAAAACAATTATTCTCAAAATATAATCAGGCAAGTCTGGATGAAAATCTACCAAAAGGTATAAAAACCCCATGAGAGACATATGATGAGTGGGTGGGTTTTCTTCAGAGTCCATCTGTAAAACATTTTTGAAAAATGACATCCCACAAATCTTGGTTAGAGGGAAGGATTGGGTCTGAGATGTTCCGAGAAGATAGTTCATGGAATTGTGACAATTTAACTGGGATATGTTTCTGAGAACTGTGTGTTGAAATTGTGAAAGATCAGGAGGCAAAAGAGTAGCACCTTGAGTAACACAAATGAAAAAATAAAAGAAAATAAAAAGTGTAAGCAGAATTAATTCCTTGAGCCAAAGAAGTGTTTCAGCTTCTATTTAAATAAACTTCTGGCACCACAACTGAACTGGGAAGGAACTGTGTGTAAGAGACCCCAGGCAGAGGAGAGAAATAAAGAGAAAGAAGAATGGAATGAATATTCTGGGATTGCTACCCACTTGGAACAAGGAACAAGAAAGGGAAAAGCTGGACTAGAACCTTGGAAGGGATGGGACAGAAGGAGATCAGAGCTTCTGAAGGACACGAGGCAGGGCAGGAACATTCCTGGCCATGGAGGGAGGAATGGGATGGCCAGGGAGGGGAAACGGGTTCATCAAATTGATCCTGCCCATGTGCGTGGGGATTACAGTAATTTCACGATTAAAAGCCGCACCTTTTACATTGAAGAATCCAGCCTACTCCAGCAGTGCGGCTAATCATCAGGTACGGCTTATTTATGGACAAATCCCAGCGAAATGCCAACCTGGAAGTGAGAGCCGGCCGGGGAGGGTGCCTGGGGCTGCCTTTAAAGGCTTGGCTGGTCTATGAAAACTGTTTGCAACTTGAGCACCTGACACCAAACCTGGTCCTGGTGCGATTCTGTTACTAACTTGTTACTTTGTCGCACATGGATCCTCGCCCTTTTTTTTTTCTTTTTTTAAAGAAAATGCGGCTTATATTCGGGTGCAGCTTATATATGGACAAATCCCGTGGTCTGCCCCGCTACCAGGAGGTGCGGCTTATAATCAGGTGTGGTTTATAATTGTGAAATTACTGTAATTTTGTTTGCTGTGGGTGAACCAGATCAATTCATAAAGACTGCCTTGGGTTGGACTGTGCTGCTGCTGCAGAGGAGATATTTGAATATGCATGTCAGAGGGGAATTGACTTTGACTGGGGAAGACAAAGTGACTGAGAATTGATTTTTATTGTGGAAGGAAATTGATCCAGAGAGAGAGGGGAAATCACTTCGATTATTGTTTAAGGAGAGCTCCCACAGCAGAAATGGACTCTGATTTTGGTCATGACATGATTTTGAGCATGGTATTTGTAGCAGTTGGTCAGTGTCCTCCACGAGATGAGATTTTATGTTCTGCTCTGTGGGGTGGCACCAGTCAACTTCCATTCAGAAGAGCGGTAATTAAAATTTGAGCCAAAACCACTCGTTACTGAGAGCAATTGACCAAAAATCAGAATGAGGAGCTGTATCTTGAATCATTTCAGTATATTGACACTGTCAGTTACAAGCCTGATGAACTTGTTGAATCCAAATTTTCAAGTTGTAATTTATTTTTATGCCTTTAAAAGCTGGCATGCTGATTTATTTAATGTTTCAGTTGCCTTTACCAATCCAAGGGAGGTCCATTTACTCAAGGCTGAAAAAAACCAAAAGAAAAAAATATAATGTAAGAGATTTCACTCCACTGCCAACCATTGTGTTGCTTTATATTTGGCACCTGGCAAAGATCTCTTCTTCCTGCCCCCAGAAATTGTTTGAATGTTTGAATTTGGCTGCAAGGCTCACAGGTGGGATTCCTTCTTCAAGGCAAGGAGGGGATGGAGAATTCTGGGCCTGGAAAAACCAACTTCTATTGCGTCCTTGTGGAAAAAACTCTCAGGTGCAAGATGGTAAAAGTGACCAAGCTGATTGATTTCTTTGTTAATTAACAGCCTCTCTGAACTGATGACAGAATATTATTCCTCTGCTGGGTTTTTTGCTATTGAGTGAATATTGGTTATTTCCTTGAACACTCTTGAAGAGAATGAGGTTTTAGTAACTATTTCATCAGCAGATTTCATGCTGGGCTTTTTATTATCAATGTTTTTCTCTAAGTTAATTTTGCACTCCTTAATTGTTCCATCACAAAACTTCAATATTCTTTTGCTATTACCTATCACTCATAGGTGCTCACTGAATTAAATACCTAGTAAAGGCATTTTTAAAAGTGCCTTTCAGTTTGGGTGTAGAAAAATAAATATAAATATTTAGCTTTGGTCGTATCTTAGTCATATTGTTCTTTTTTTAAGGAAATGAATACATGGACAAGCAGGAGCAAGTCCAGCATCCTTTCTTTGCTACTGGGCTGTAATGCAGGAAATTTCTGTGAGAGAGATTGTGGAAAGGGAGAATTCTTCAAGAGTTTATGAGATAAAAATGATAAAAATATCTTTTTCTTATGCAGGATTTTTGTCTCAAATATTTTATAAAAAGCAAAATCCAAGGCAATCATGGTTTGGCATTCCAAAGCTGAAATCTGTCTGGAACAACAAATATTTTAAAAAATCAATGGACAAAATAGTTTGAAAATGCAATGAGGAGTAATCTAGACAAATTCCACTGTTCCTGTGCAGGTGGCTCATAAATGCTGCCATTGCCAGGAATTTTGCTTTCTTTTTAGTTCCCCTTACTAAACTTATAATAATTAATTTTTGTCTGACAATATTACCTTAATCTGTTTTAAGAGGATTGCTATGGGATAAAATATTTTATTAAATATAACTGCAAAAAAATGTAGGGAACCTAAATACTTCAGTGCACATTTAGTGATTCGAAATCAAACCATTCACAATTATAATCCAAGCTTAACTGTTGGCAGGTGAAGTGGTTTGTCACAGAATTACACTTATCTTTTAATGGGTGAGTTGAACACATCATAAAGATAATAAAGATACAAGCCAGCTCCTAAAAGCTGAGGAAGGGCTAGTTTGAAACCAGAAGAGATAAAATTGAAACAAGTACTATGAGAAAGGAAATTATTCTTTTCATATAGGTTTTCTTTCATTAGGTAATACATGGGATGTTATGGGAAATATATAGGATGCAATAAATCCCCAAAACAGTATAAGATTTTTCTCCAACTTTAGAAGTCTGTGTGATACATGGTATTTCACAAATATTGGGCACTTAATTGTCTGTGTGAGAAATAACTGTTATTTATGGCCATTTTACATTTAAACTAAATTAGGAGCTGTAACCAAAGCTATCACTCCAGCGTCTATACAGTAATGTCTGGATCCATGGGATGTATTTTAACCTATGCACATATCCATTTAAAAGGGGCTTTATCTCCTGCTTGACAATCCTTAATAACACAATAGACCACTCCTGTATCCCCTTTCCATCCATTAGTCAATATATCCACAGCAACCAGCAATAACCCAGCAGCAAAAAGCCTACTTAAGTTCTTTAAGCCTCCCACCTGAATTGCTGTAGCCAGGAAAAACAAATGGGCCCAAAAATGTGCGGTTACGTTTTAAAATGTGCTGAGCACCTGCAGCTTCATCAAAGGATGCTGGATGTCAGCACTTAACAATTTAGCCCACCAAATTAAAAATATTAACCGTGCGAATTCATAAAGGCTGCGGTGCTCTGAGTCAGGGCTGGCGTTTTCCCAGGGATCCCTCCTCAGCTGGGGTTGTTCCAGGTTATCTTTGTGTTATTTTTGCCGCTCTACCTGGTTATTTTCTGTGTTATTTTTGCCACTCTACCTGGTTATTTTTGTGACTGCCTGTCCCATCCTTGCTGGCGCTGCTGGGATCTGTTTGTGCTGTTGTGAATTGGCTCCAGAGCCTGCACCTGGGATGCTTTGGGATCATCCCCAAAAACAAGAAAAATCGGTGGCCATGGATTTTCCAGACCTGGTTTTGAGTGCAGTGTGAGCTCCTCACCCCAAATCCTTCTCACTTTTCCTTTCCCCGAGACCTGTGCCCCTGCTGAAGGCTGTCATCCCAAGGAGTGCAGACACAAACTGGAAAAAAAGCAGGGCTGATGTTTTTTCCAAGATCCATCACCTTTTATATGTCTGCAGAGGGTAGCTGTGAGCTTGCATTTTTGCATCTGGTTCTCAGAGGACATTAGCTCCTAATAAAAAAAAAATTAAATTAAAACCTCATAAATATGAGACTACAGTGCAGAATTGGAGGCTCATGCTGAAAGGATTTACAGAACTCTCAACTTTTTACTGTTGCTCAGTATCATATAAAAGGTTTGTTTCAATGTCATAGACACGGGATTTTCCTGGAAATAAGTCTGTAATGAAATCCTTTATTAACTGCTCACAGTCATGCAGAAAAACAAGTATATTAAATAAGGAGAATATGTTCTGTGTTGGGGGTTAGTTTTTCATGCAGTTTTCAATTGAGCAGTCTGAGCATTTTAACAATCTTCCTACCGCTATATGACACCTTAATAATACTATTTAAAAGGTTTGAATTGTTATTTTTGATGCTGGGTCTAGAAACATGGATGTCTACCTCCCTCTCTGCCTCTCTCTATTTCTCTCTCTGTAAACATATCCCCAGTTTCCCAGCAGGTTCAAACACAGATGGCTGCCTTATTGCGACAGAAGCAAAAATGCTACATTAATGTTTAAAGAGATTAAAAATCCTCTTGGCAGCAGTGGCATATGTTACCAGTTAATTGTAGCACTGGAAGCTTCCCTGCTGTTTTAAAACATGGACTCATTTTACTTGCTTTCTGCAGAGCAGTATGAAATGTCAAATTTGTTGGTATAAGTTTTGAATCCGGTCTGACAAAAATGAGTCATTAAGACAATGTTGTTGTCCTTCTCTAACATAGTTTTTGAATCCAAATAATGTTCTGCTCCCATGCCAGCTCTGGCAGAAAGCTGGCTCCCTGCTCCAGCCCAGCCAACATGCACACTTTGTGATTGCAGCACAGGGCTTTGCTTTTGGAAGGCAGTTTCTAGCTCTTCACCTGCATTATTTCCGCTCATTGTCATCCTGGCCAAAGCAGGCTGCTGGTTTAAATTACCTTGAAGATGTAATGGTGGCTTTTTCTGGTCCAGCCCCCAGCTGGAAACCCAGCAGGAAAAGCCACTCCTGCGAGCCACGAGCAGTTCTGTTCTCAGGGATGAGCAGGGATGTCCATCCTGCTGAGGAGCATCACCCTTCCCCAAAAAATCCACACCAACAATCCTGACACTCAGGGATGAGCAGGGATGTCCATCCTGCTGAGGAGCATCACCCTTCCCCAAAAAATCCACACCAACAATCCTGACACTCAGGGATGAGCAGGGATTTTTCTTCTGCTGAGGAGCATCACCCTTCTCAGAAACATCCCTGCTCCCACATCAACAATCCTGGCACTGTGCAGCTCCTGCATGCTGCTTCTGACTGGGGAAAGAAATAGGAAAAAAGAGCTGGAAATCTGAACATTTCTGTCACTCCTTGTATTGAGTTCTGTTGCCATTTTTGGAGATTATCCAGCTTTTTTTCTTAAATCTGCCCCATCAGAGGTACGTCAGGAGAAAACAAAGGATTCAGTCTTCCTAACTAGCCTTTCCACCCCCAGTGCTGTTAACAGAACACTTTTGCCTGAGAAAAGCTGATGATAAAACTTTGTGTTCCTGTGCTGAACGATGTCCCCCCACCGTGGTTAGAGCTGCACAGGCTTTAGAGGGTTTAAGTATTCTGGAAAGTAATTGTGGTGTAAATCCACTCTGGTGTTGGGAGGTAAACAAAACACAGCCTCACGTATTGTCTGTGATCCTTTTTACTATTTGTTCTTTGCCATATGTGCACATTAGGCTTTACAGACAAGTAGATGTGATCTCTGCCCCTCAGGGGTTTGCAGTGGAGATTAAATATCACATGGAGATGAGACATTCTTGTTGGGATTCTCAGCAGGGAGGGCCAAGTAGGGTAGGCACGAACTCTCCTGGCTTGTCTGGAGAGGAGACCTTTGAAATCAAGGCTGAAACATCAGTAAGAGGGAGAGAACAGCTCCTTCTCATTTCTTCAGGGCTTCAGACTGCCCAGAACATACCTGATACCAACTCCTGGCACTGATTTCTACGTTTTGAAAAATCTGTGCAAACCCAGCTGGTATTCCCTGGTTTCTGATCAGTCTCTCTGCCCTAAGTTCACGGTTCTACTCCTATTATTTTTCTTCTCTCCTGATTTGATTAAATCATAAGTTCAGAATATAGACAGTGAAAAATACAGCTCAAGATGTCTGATTAAAGAGCAGTTTGTTTGCTAACACGACAGGGATTTGAATTCCCTTCCATGGATTCCTGTCCTGGGACATTGATTGTTACAGGACCCTACACGGTACAGAGTCACCAAGGGAAATTCTCATCCTTGAGCAGAAAAACTACTGTACTGACACAATTTACAGTCACACAAATTATATTTGTGTGCCAATTAATGCAAGTCTTTCAGGACAGACATCCAGAAATTCGCAGGAAATTTTACTTATTTCAGAAGAGTGGAGAACAAGCTGTTCTTTGTCACCCACTCTGTCTCCTGCTGATGGAAAACCAGAGGTGCCACGTTCTTGCTCAAGTGAAACAGAACATTTATTCTAGATTGCAAACCAGATCACATCTCTGAGCCATTTGCAGCAGAGCAAACACACAGAACCCAGTGACACTGGCCACTTTCCAAGCGTGAGTAATCAATGAAATCTTCATATGGGATATTAATATTCTGGAACGCTCGGTTAAATCTTGTTTACATCTTCCAGCAACATTAAAATACACAAATTATCTCCCAATGATCAAGCAATTGCAGAGAAAAAGATTTTGTAAAAATTATTTAGGTAAGTGATACAATTTTTTTCTAGCTGTAAATTACTTGTTTCAACACTAAGTGCATATCAAGACATCTACTGTCATAAAATATCCTATGAAAGACTGAATTTAGTGTTAGTATTAAGAATTCCAGCCTTTTCAGAAGTTTGGGTAGTAGTTTATAAAAGAGTAATCCAGCAGAAAAGTGAATTCCATTTTTCCAGGCATTCAAAGTCTTAAACACAAGATCAAAATATTATATCAAATTTCTTTTCTACAGGCAGATTGAAGATGGAAATTGTCTTCTGTTTGTGAGGGTACTTGAGATTTACAGAAGTTTTGTCCCACCACTTACAGATATTCTTAGCTGTAACTCTAAAAACATGCAGACAATTTCACAAAGGCAGTTGGAAAATTCTGTAATTTTCTATGCAGCAATAGGCATCACTTACACTGTTTAAATTGCAATTACTGGTGTCCTATTATTTGTTTACATTTTTATTGGAGCAACAAGACAAGTGCAGATGCAGTAGCAGTACTAATTCCTCGGGATTCACAGATACCCTAATTAAATTATCTTCATGCTTTGTTTTCTGCAAGTGAAGTTTGCAGTTATAGAAGAGAGTGTTTTTATCCTCCTTTCTCCTATTTGTGAACTTGTGATTGTAGCATGAAACATTTTAAAAATGAGTCTTTAGCTTTGAAGTAATAGTGAATCTGTTAAATACATAAACAAGCATATTAAGTTACTTTGCATTATTCATGTAACTGCAAAAAGATTCGCTCTGGGCAGACAATTACTGTGTATTAACATCTTGCCTTAGGGCAGTTGAAATGGATTTTAATGAGGTGTTACCAATCCTGAATATCTTTCACTTGCCACTTGACCCAACAATTTATTTTTTGCTGTACGTGGGACATCTTGACATACAATACTTTATTACAGGGATTCTGTTAATCATCTGCTATACTTACACAGAATTTTTATAGGCATAAAAGGTATTTATTAAACTAATTCATATTGTTTTAAGTCAGGATGACTAGTACCTATAGATTGAAATTAATTGGAATTTTCTGAGTGTTCAGATCCAGAGCCTAAGAAGCACACTGCTAAATTAGTATTCAGGTCATGAAAACAACTAATGAGGCTTCAGACCTATAAAAGTCCACTCAAACAAACACCTGCCAGTGTTTCAGAGAATATTCTGGCCCTGGCATCTGCTCTGACCTGAAGGGCACAGCAATATGAACTTAACTAAGAGAGTATTTCAGACAATTTGAGATCTAGAGACCAGAGCAATAAAGGGAGAAAAATGTTCATCTTCCAGTGTGAGGACACACATATCCACTGCTCAGCCACACAGCAGCAGCCTGAGTAGAAACAGGAATTCCAAAGTTATTTTCTTCAAATAATATGGCTCAAGTGCTTGCAGTGCACCAGGCGGACTGAGGGGTGAGCTCATAGTTGTATAAAATGGTGGATAAAATGATATTTCTGAAAAGGTTTGGTTGTCAGTGACCACAGTGGGAATTTTGTTGAGGAAGTGCTCCCAGCAGCAGCTCTGATGTGGGAATTGTCCTTGGCCTGACCAGAGTCTGTTCTCACCTCCACGGCACAAAGTAAAGCCCACAGTAATTCCAGTTTGGATCCTGTTGCACTGAGAAACACCAGCACAGGGATTTCCTCAGGCTGTTCTTACCCTGAGCACAGTTCAGGCATCATTCCCTCCTGCTTTGCTGCCTCAGAGGGATTCCCACGTCTCTGCCATGGCACCAGCGAGGATGTCACCAGTAGCTGGGAGTGACAGTGCAGGGGTGCAGTGATTACACACCTCAGCCTTTCACAAGCCACAACAGGACTGAGTTTGGCCCAGAAGCACTCGTCTAGAAAGGGGGAAAATAGACACAACACAAATTAATTTATGAAGGAATTACAGCTATCAAGATGAAGAGGTTGACCACAGCTTCGTTTGGTGCTGGAGCATATGGTGCACAAATATAATTCATCTTCCTGATTGGGAGGGGATACTGGGAAAGGGGAATCTCTGGCATGGATGCCCATACAATGCCAGTTACTCTGCTGGAGCCTCTCCCTCCCTGTATATGTAATCTATGTTGAATTAATTTGTAGTTGGCTGAATTTCAAACACATCAACTTCGTTTTCATGTATGTTGATGGGATTTTCTTTTGGATGGGTTTCTTATGTTAATTAGCCCTCCATTTATGCTACATTGTAATGAGGTTTAGCATCTCTGCATGTGCAAGCCTGGTGGGACAGGGCTGGATGTGCACAATTTCAACTTTTGCAGTTGCCTGGCTTTGATATGTTAGAGATTTTCATGGGCAATCTTAAGTGGCCCCATCAGTTCTTACCTAATTTTTCAGTGGAGAGGTTTTATTTGATGGAAAATAAAGCTATCAAAAATAATACAAAGTGTTGTGTTAAGTTCTATTTTAAAGGAATGAGGGGGGATTTTGGCTGGGTGACTTATTGGTTCTTCAGTTCTTCAGCAGTGAAGTTAAAAGAATAAATGGGATGGGTTTGCTGTGGCTCCCAGTGAGGAAGGGAAATACTAGACATCTAAAGCAAACTGCTCTGTATTTAAGACGAGATTAATGCAAGCAAATCTCAAATGTCTTTCTTTTTAGCAGAACAGAGGCAAGTTTTTCTGATACAAAGGAATTTCCCCATAAATTGCTTTGCTCATCTGGAAAACACCTGATATGTTAATCACTGATATTTTTTGGTTTTTTATTGGTAGTGCTAGGGTGAGCACAAGCTTTGCTGCAGAAGCTGGTGGCACACCTGGGATATCGGCATCTGGGATTTTGTGGGCAGAAATTCTTGCTCTGCCCTTCCCCCAAGGTGAGCACGGCCAGTCCGTGCCAGAGCTCAGGGTGATGCTCTGCCCAAACCTTTGGGACAGAGCCTGGCTTTTAAAATCTCTGTAAAGTCAGTTCAGCTCTGTACTAAAAATGTTCAAGTGGTTTTCAGCCTCCCAGCCAAGCAGGGGCAGAGGAGCCTGTTTGTGCCTGTGGAACACCTCCCACTCAGCCACTCCTTAATACAACAACCTCAGCTCAGCCTGCCTCTTAAAAGCTTTTTTCTTCAGGAGCCCGAGGCAGGAGCTGTAATTGCCAGGTCAGAAGAACCTTCTTTAAAACAAAACCTTATTTATTCCTTCTCCCACACAGCACAGTTGTTAATGGTGCAGGATTTAAGACCAATTGTCTATTTTCCCTTTTATAACTAACTCTATTTTCACTTATAACAGTAGAACTTGATAAGTACAAGTTTCGCTCAAGCAACATTCCTTTTTGAAGAATCTTTCTCTCTCTAAATATATTTGGACAGTAAAAAAATATTCCTATTGCCTACTGAAGTACCTTAAAATATTTAGTGTTTTTCTGCCATGTTGTGGGGGATAAAAGTTAATCTAGATGATGTGGCTTAGACTGTTCCCATTTCTCAGAAGAAGTTTGCAATAAATATTCATCTTAACCTGAGGCATTGTCGTTAATATTCAAACTCAGGCTTTTCAGCTTTTATATTTTAAATGAGTGTTCTGGAAATTTATGAATGGAACCTCATTCTCAACAAATCCATGTTCCACACGGAGATGTATTTTTATATGGAGAATTATTGATAGGATAATTATGAATTTTTCTGTCTAAACCATTTGGTTCATTCAGCCATTATGGTCAAAATTTATTGTGTTGGAACACACCTAAAACTCTTCTCCTCACTTAAGTGAAATAATCTGTAGTACCAAAACCAGAATTTTTGAAAGGTATTTGTAAGATATCCTCCCATGTGAGCACTGAGCAGTGCCATTATGATAAGAATTATATCAGCATTTCCTGTTATGTAACCAGCAGTGGGGAAATTCAGTTTTCTAATCTGTTGAATGTTGCAGTGATCACTCAAAGCAGGGGGAGGACTGAGCCTGTTCCCCCTATAAATTACAAAATCAATACCCAATGTTTATCTGTGCTAAGGTTTGTCTGCTTCACCACAGTGAAAATTGGAGGCTGCACCAAGAATGAGCACTGGATAAATAATAAACACTGGCCTTTAATGGGGCATTTTAGGTCGGGTGGTCAATGCAACAGAAGCATTTCTTGGCTCTGGGAATCCATCCAGCTTCAGACTGTGGTCAAATACAAAGATGACTGAAATCCCAGTATTTCCTGAATTTAACCTTTTAGGAAATCAGACCCTCAATATATAATTGAATATGCCATTCCTTGGGGAAACCAAACAGCCTCCTTGCCTACTGCATTCAGCTCTGTGGTGTTTTAAATAAATCAATGTGAAATAAAGTTTGCAGTATTTTGTTGAATGGAGTCATTTTTAGAGCAGGAAAGAAGATCCCTACTGCTTATGAAGTGACAAGACTTCCTTAATGTGTACTTCCTCAACAGAACTTGCTGCATGGTCATGAATCTAGAGAAGAGAAATGTACAAAACCATTTGCAGCCATGCATTGTTACAGAAACCAAGGGGAAAAGAAAAAATCAGAATAAGTAGGGATGCTTATGAGGGATGACTTACTATAGATAAATAAATAAAGTACAGTCATTTCATGCTTATAAGTCGCACTGGCGTATAAGACGCACTTCCAGGTTGTCGGCAAATCCCCGAACTTTGTCCATACATAAGGCATACTGGCCTATAAGGCGCATTTCTGGGTTTCGATCAAAATTTTAGTCAAAAGGGTGCGCCTGATACACGTGAAATTGCTGTACAACATTTCAGTACACTCAATTGTTTTGCTAAACTAACACACTGATGACTGTTGTCTTTTCATGAAGAAAATCCTGAGCATGAAGCAAGAAGATGACACTGGAAATTCCTTCTTGGCGGAGAGATTTCAAGGGACCCTACAGCTGGGAAGTTCTGTACAAATACAGTAATTTCACGATTATAAGCCGCACCTTTTTCATTGAAGAATCCAGCCTACCCCAGTAGTGCGGCTTATATTCAGGTGCGGCTTATCTATGGACAAATCCCAGTGAAATGCCAACCTGGAAGTGAGAGCCGGCCGGGGAGGGCGCCTGGGGCTGCCTTTAAAGGCTTGGCTGGTCTATGAAAACTGTTTGCAACTTGAGCACCTGACACCAAACCCCGTGCTGGCGCCATTCTGTTACTAACTCGTTACTTTGTCGCACATGGATCCTCGCTTCAAAAAAAAAAAAAAAAAAAAAAAAGTGCGGCTTATATATATGGACAGATCTCATAGTCTACCCGGCTACCTGGATGTGCGGCTTATAATCAGGTGCGGCTTATAATTGTGAAATTACTGTAAATCTCTCACAGTGCCTTATTCAGTGCTTGTCACTCTAATCCAACCATCTCCTAACCCCAGCTCCTTTGCTGGGTGCACTGTCCTGCTCCTCACCCTGTCCATCCCTGCCTGCCCTATTGGCACAGCCCAAACGGGGCAGGGCTGTTCCTCACCTGCCTTTTGGGATCCTCACTGAGTAGATGAAGAGATGCCATGTTCTGAACACAGCAGCCATAAAATAGTCCCGGGTATTTTCCTTTGAAGCACTGCAGCTCCAGATGTGCCCTTGGTTTTCCCCTAAGGACAACAATCCCTGGCGTGGCACCATAGAAGGGACAGGGATTGATCCCTGTTAAAGGGGATTTTTTGACAAATTTTTTAAGAGTCTTGATTTTTCTCCTAGAACAAACCAAAACAAAGGAGGGTCCCACTCAGGGAGGGAACACAAGGACAAGTATCTGAGAAAAGCCAGGGCAGTGCAGAAATTTGCCTGTTCTCCAGCTGCCCCAGCCAGGGCAGGACAGAATTGTCTGAGTCATGAGGGGCACTTGCAGTGTCAAAATCACAGAATTATATTAATGTGTAAACCCCAAAGATCATCGAGTCTGACTGCTGACCATGCTCGCAGCTGTCACATCCACAAAGTTTTGGAACCCTTCCAGCAGATGGGAACAAGCAGTGGCCTCCCACCACCCAGTTAAGGATCCCTTTGCCTTATTATCCCAAGAACAAATGGAATGCTTGAGCAGCATTCCTAAAAACACTCGTGAGTGCTCCATGATAACTGGGTTTCAAAGTGCCAGCTCTAATTTAAAAATCCCCTAATAAACAACCGTGGCAAAAAGTGGTTTTTCTATTTTTTCTTTTTTTTCTCTTTTGTTTTTTTTAATAATTGTTAATTCATTGCAGAGCTGATTAACTGCAGAATTTGATCTGTAGACATTACTAAGGAAAAGGAGATGAGAGCAATATATACAGTATGTACTACACAAATAAAATTCTTTGAAACAGGGTGTTTTGCAAGCTACTGGAGGCTGATTAAAACCAGTTTGCCTGAATTTACTTTGGCTGCCTTGCAAAGAGATTTTAATTCCATAATCACAGATATTCCATCCAGTGCACTTCTCCCCCCACCCAATTACAATGGATGAACACACAGAGGAACGAATTAAAGTTTGGAAAATTTTAAATGTAGCATGTCTTACATTTCCAATGTTTCTCTTGGCAACTCAAATATTGTTTTAACTTTGTTTTAGCTTGTGGTGTGATTATCCATTGGCTCGCATAGGGGAACTGCAGAGCTCTGCCTGCTGAGCATCATTAAGCACTTTGGTGCTCGGTGGGAGTTGGTTCATTAGGAAGAGTGTGTTATGAATTTTAGTCTCTGAGCATCTTTGTCTGTGAGAGGGAGGGAGAAGGAGGTAATGAGGAGAAAATACAAGATCAATCATTTCAACATAAAAAAACAACTAAATATAAATACTTCTGTTTAAAGGAATTAAAGTGTTGCTCAAAGAAAATAAGCACCAACACAAGGGCTGGGAAAGAAGTCTCCTGAAACCTGTTGCTACTTCTGTTTGGAAATTTGCATTATTTCCTCAGATTTAATCTCCTTGGCAGAGATCCACCAGTCTGCCATATTTTGGCCTTTGGTTTATCATTTCGTTTTATACATTATGGTAATTTTCTATAAATCTTGGGACATATAAAGGTACAGTTGTAAGATATAATTTATTCTGTTACTTAATCATACTTATAAGTAAATTCTACTTGCAATAAAGGGAAGCATTAATTGGTAAAGACTTAAAATGACATGACCCATTTTATAAACTTTAAAAATGTCACAGCTAAGAATAACCTAGAGAAGATTATTGCTTACATTGTTTTACACATCAATTCCTAGGTATAAAAGACTGTGTGTGGTCAGAGAGTGGAATGTTGGAGTTGGTGAAAATGGATGTTTTGTAGGAGATGCAAAATGCATTTAATTGTTCATTGCAGTATTTTTAAAATGGCCTAATTTTATATTCACAAGGGCTTCATTCTAAGGTTTTTAATTCTGTTGACTCCTCTGATGTGCAAGTTTATTTACATCAACATGGATGTGGAGAAAAATCAAACCCACTGTTTTGCAAATGTTTTTACAATGCCAATGCAGTGCTAGACCCACCTGGCATAAAGTGACATCCATAAGATTTTCCAACATACTTATTCTAGCTTAATATGTTATTTATACACAGGATGGCATTTTTACCTGTGAACATTAAAAACGAAGAAACAAGCACTGAAGAAGGAGAGAAATGTGAACAATGGATAATATCTGTTCCTTTAAATTATGTCTCCAAATATTTTTTCCTCTATGAAAGTAGCAAGAGCTTAAGCAACTCCTGCTGTCTTGTTGTTCGACATCCACTACTGCCCATCTGCCTATTGATTGGTAGGAAACTCCAAATGGGAATTTCATCTCATTAATCATGTCACATCACAGGGATTAGGACAAAAAAAAATCCTTTATGCTTCACAGCAGCCATCTAATGCCCAGTAAGACAAGTGAACGAATATGATATGGATAGAATATCTTCCCACTAATTAAAGGTCATCTGCTAAAAACTGTGAGTCAGGCTGGCTCTGATCTAAGCCTGCACATCCTCTGCAAAATGAAAGCAGCAGTAAATATGCATTTCTAATTCAAATGTTAGCAGAGCTGGAGAATAAAACCCATCCATTACAGAGCTCTGCAGTGACAATCCTGGCTGCAGTGGTTCTCCCTGAGCAGCTCCTGCAAACCCAGACCATTGATTGTCTCCTGTTCCCTCTCCCCACCATCAATATCCATCCCCTGGCACTTCCCCTGCCACGCTCTCATCCTCTCACAGCACCACCACAACTGGTGCTGTTCTACTCATAGCCCCCATCATCTACACCAGGAGATGCTCCGATTTTTCTGAGCCTGTTTGGGGGTGTAAGGAGCAGGAAAAAGCAATTAAAATTGCTGAGATGTGCCTGAGCAGGTGAGGTGAGGTTTCCTTACAGCGAGGGCAGCGTGGCAGATGAGAGGGACACACACAGCCTTGGAAGAAAGCCAATTTATTAATGGAATTTGACCATGCAAAACTTGTTGAAATCCCTCTAGAACATCAAATGCCACATTATAATATCTTTACTGAGGTCCCTGCCATTCCCAGGAAATCTTTAATTCCCTTTTAAGAGTATGACTTTTTTTCTTCAGTAATATTTTCCAGAGCAAGATTAGTGGGATGTGTATTTTGGTTTGCATTTATGTTTTGCTTTGTCTCTTTAGTGAAAGCTCTCATCTCTTAAAAACAGGTAGGTGGGATCTGGGCTTTTTTGTTGGAAAGAAACCTTGAAGGAGTTAAGTTTTATTGGGACAGAAATATGCAGATTTTTTTTTGCTTTTGAGTTAATAGACAATTTAAAGTAAAACAAATCCTTGAAAATATTTCTTATGATGTATTTAAAACCCTGCAGGTGATTTTTGTCATGCTAATGGCTGGAAATTATGATAACACAGGTACAGCTTTAATTAATACTCTCTAAAAACCAGCAGAACAATGCCGCACACTGATGGTTTAAAGATTAATAAAATATGGATATTTTATGAATTAATATTTACATTTTCAAAGTTTATGAGTTTGCAATTGTTTTCCACCTTTTTTTTTTTCATTTTTTGAACATTCTAACTAAGAATTATTCAGTCTTCTGAAGTGAGACATTGCTTAGCAATGCTTCCAGCCATCAGTTTTACAAAGATCATGACCTTAGCAGAAAGATCTGATTTTTCCCATTGACCTCTGTACTTAGAGGAATTTCATGTTGAAGCCTAAATGAAATGAGAAATAAAAACATCTGTATTTCTGATACTGCCAGATCTCTAGGTAGGAGGCAAGGGATGAAGACAAATACCTGATGAGTGGCTGTATTCCTCTGCTGGGTAGATTTAAACATGTTTCTTTGGTTTTTTTTCCCCCAGACTTTCCTTTTGTCCCAATCTATAAACCATTCTCTTACTGTCCTCTTTCCTTCCAGGGTATTTCCAAGCCCTCACCTGGCACCAGAACTCTTTTATTTTAATTAATCAATCTCCACCCCATGTTTTTTCTCTAACTGCAGTTCAGTTTATCCCTTCAGTTCCTGCTCCCCTTTCCATTCCCAGCTGCTCTCTTTCTGTGTTTAATCCTGTTTCCCTTCCCATTCAGGCCCCATTTCCCAGATTACCCCACCAAGGATTTGCTGACCTTTCCTGTTTTTCTGTTTTCACCCCTCTGCATGTGCAGCAGCTCTCCATTCAGAAACCCCTTCTATTAGGAACAGGGTCACTTACCCCACAGGACATCCAGACTTTTCCCCTAAATCTGCATGCCCCCTTGCCTGGAGCTAAGAGCAGGATTACACCATTCATTGCTCATAAATGTCAGCTTTTCAAGGATTTTCTGAGGTGAATAAGGAGGTGAAGGAAAAAACAAATAATAAAATATCCTATAATTTATTTTTTAAGCTTCAGATGTAGAGATGTCCCCGCTCAGAACCAGCTGGGATGTCAACCCAGCACTCAGAGAATTGCTCAGGCTGTTTGCAGGAGCTCCAGGACTGGGAAATGTGGCTGGAGAATTGGGGGGTGACCCCACAGTGGGGACCATCCTGTGGCTTTCCCCTGCTGGTGTCTGCACCCTCCTGCTCCTCACGAAGGTCTTTGCAAAGTTCTGCATGATGCAGCTGCACATCCTTGCAGGCTTGGAATTCTGATCTTATAAAGCTGTCAATATTATTCACTTCTTGTGTAGTGACAGGCAATCACCTCAAACCTGACAAATATTGAGTAATCTACTCAACCTTTTGCCATTCAGAGGGAAGCTGACAAATCTTTCTTCTTGGCTATCTTGTTTGTAACAACTTTTTTTTTTTTTTTGATCAAAGAACAGCACTTTTTCTTCAGACAGCAGAAATCTGCATCCCAAACTTCCTGACATTCAGCAAGTCATCTGTGTGCAGGAGCCCACACAGTGTAAAGCAGCATAATTCCCATTTCTTCCTTCAAACAATTATTTTAAATCCCTCTTAGAGTGAGAGAACAGCTTAAAATAGGCTCCATAGTGTTTGTGGTTCCGAGTGGTGAAAAGGCACAGCAACATGGTGACTTTCTACAAGAGCAAGAAAGAGCATTTATTGAAGGAAATCATGGATTTAAATAGTGTACATCATGCAAAATGATTTACAGACATTTCATTGGACAGAGGAGAAACACTCTTTAAAAAACACACTCTGTGACACTGTCATATATGCTGCAGGTGTGTAATCTTTGTTTTGGGTTCCTGTCCTTGAGAACCCTGAGAGCAAAGCTGGAGCAGCCTGAGAAAAATCCTGGCTGCTTTTTGGTTCCCAGCCGACACCACACTTGCACCCTGGTTCCAGCATCCAGCAAAGCAGATTTCAGTGAATTTTGAGGCATTTCTGTAACCTGGAGCCAAACCCAAGTGCTTTGATGTTAAGATAAAGCCATCCTGGATCTGCCCAGCAGGATAAGAAAAACACATTTTAGGTGTTGCTTACACTCTCATTCATTCCTTGCCAAAAAGACAGGGTGTTAAAAGCTTTTAAAATATTCACTTTTCTAACTTAAGCATTGCATTGTTTGTAACCTTGCCATCCAGTTTCTGGGATCAGCGATGTTCTGGTGGCTCTGACAGAGGGTGGACTCTGGCAGTCCCCTCTAATTTAAATTTTGGCAGAATCCAAAAAAGAGAGATGTGAATGAGGAGGGAGCAATCTCTCCAGACACGTTGTTCATGGCACATATTGATTTCTAGCACGTCATGGCAAGCAAAAGTTTAACAACCATAATTTTACGAAAATGACAATTGAACAGCACATCTGGTGAGAATTCATTTATGCTTTTTACATTTTTAACAACCTGGCTATTTTTACTCTTCTCATCCTCTCAAAGGGAGTACAATGTAATGAAGCGTGAAGCTGGAACTAGGCCACACCTCAGCTGGAAAATGTCAAATTCTATTATGCCATCCTCAAAAGCATAAATCATAGCTGCACATTCTTAAAGGTATAAATGAGGGAGGGAGAAACATAAAACATTTATTTGAACTCATGCAATGTATTCATAGTGCAGAATGGTAGAGTATGGGATTTTATTTATGTAATGTAGAAATGTACCAAACATTTAAAAGTTGGAATCTATGATACAGAGCATCTTCTGTCTACTGAGAAATCTCTTTGAACATTGAACTTTCTTGCACTTAATTTTTTCTTGTAGTCAAACAAACTAACCTACTCAATGTCAGAAACTACTAGTTCATCACTCAACATCCTTATTTTATATAGGACAATCCTTTTAATTGTCTTAAGATTCAAGAAATACTTGACTAGTATAATATCCAGGAGTCCACATCTCATTTTTTATAATATTAAATTGTTGTTTTCATGCATTGTTTCCCATGTTTCATTGCTTAAATTATGTACAGGGAGGAAGCTCTGTCTCTTTGGCAGCAGCACCATAGTTTATAACTATTCAAATAAATAAATAGCATTTACTAAGCATTTAGGAGGAGGAAAGAAGGTTGTTAAACTCACTTGCTTACTCTCACTCTTCCTGTTTTCTTCAATATTCCTTTTATTCTGAGAGGTTTTAACTCTGGAGTTCTGGCCCTATTTACAATAAATTTGTCTTTCTGGATGGCTTCTACACCTCTCAATTCTGCAACAAAGTTTTAAAAAGACTTTTCAGGATATTATACAAATGTTTAGATGACATTTATGGGGACAGCTGCTACATAATTAAGTGATTTTATATATTCATGAGATATTTTTCCCTGCCATTCAACCTGGAGTAGAAGAAGGTCTTGGAAGAGTATTTAAAATACTTGTACAACATAAGGACACTAGCAGGCTGATAGGAATTATAGATTATGGTACATTTATGTATAAAACATAGGCTACATTCATCCATTACTATTATCACTGCTACCACTAAAACTAAAACTGTTGTACAAATCAAGATACTTATTATCTAGAAATCATGTTCTTAATTTGAGCTACAACCTCTGTATCTATTTTGAGATCCTGGTTAAAGCTTTTGAGAGACAAATTGTCACTTGAAAACCATTACAAGAGCAGTTATGAGAACAGAATTCTATGTTCTGAGGCACACTTTGCTCTGTGCAGACTCTCCTATCTTAAACACAAAAAAGTGATTTTATCAGAGCATCCTCAGGTATATGAGCAACACCCTCTGGGGTGTTATTTCTTCTCATGTCCTTTATCCAGAGAGATTTTGTGCAGATGAATTTTGAGGGTTTATTTCTGATTTAGCCTGGGATCAGTGGATGAGGATCTTTCCCAATTGCAGTAATTTCACAATTATCAGCTGCACCTGATTATAAGCTGCACATCCAGGTAGCCGGGCAGACCATGGGATTTGTCCATATATAAGCCGCACCTGAATATAAGCTGCATTTTTTATTTTTTTTTAAAAGCGAGGATCCATGTGCGACAAAGTAACAAGTTAGTAACAGAATGGTGCCAGCGCGGGGTTTGGTGTCAGGTGCTCAAGTTGCAAACAGTTTCCATAGACCAGCCAAGCCTTTAAAGGCAGCCCCAGGCGCCCTCCCCGGCCGGCTCTCACTTCCGGGTTGGCATTTCACTGGGATTTGTCCATAGATAAGCCGCACCTGATGATTAGCTGCACTACTGGGGTAGGCTGGATTCTTCAATGAAAAAGGTGCGGCTTATATTCGTGAAATTACTGTAATATTTCTGTTATGCGGGTATGTCTCCGATACAACAGAAATGCAAACATGGAACGTTCTGGTGCAGTCTGTGCTGCTCTGCTCTTCCTGTAGGCATTTATTCCCTTGCTCCTGGCTCAGTGCAGACAATTTTCTGTGGTTTAGGAGACATTAAACTGTCAGAGGAGCAGAGATGATCATCTTCTGCTTTGACCAACATTGCTGCCACGGTGACAAACCTTTATCAGACATTCAAACCCAGATTAGGAAGGGCAGGACAGGCTGAGGATGCTTTGCTGAGGACTTGCATTCCAGAATCACAGCTCTGCTGGTGCTGAACGTGTGTGTGTCCCTGGAGGCCATCCAAGCAGTGACAGGGTTCTGCTGTCACATTGATTCACTCACCTGCAATTCCTAATCCTGGCTCTGAAGGTGAAGGCAGTGCAGCCTGCTTGCTCAGAACTGTCTCAGTCACCCTTGCATGGGATGGGGCAGGAGGGAAAAGTGAATTTGCTCTGCTCAGTGATGCACACATCAACCTGTATAAATACATAAACCACCTGATCCTTTTATGTTCTTCATGTGTTTTTTTATTGCTTTTAAGAGAAAGCTCTTGATCCTAATAATGCTGGTGGCATTTATCTTCATTGTCTATAATCTGTTACCAGCTTATATCTACACACTGCTCTTGTGCAGCAGTTATTTCAGTGCTGAACATTTAAAATCTTATCTACCATTCTGTTCTGACTGATTTAATCTCCTTGGCTTTAAATTGGCTGTCTGAAATCACTGCAGAATGGATCAAGAGGGGAACACTCAGCTCGTTTAGAGGGAGGTTAAGAAGCTATTCTTGAGTTATTCTTAAGAGTTCTTAACCTATTCTTAAAATTTTTAAGGAGCTTTTCTTAGACTGAAGTGTTTCAAGGAGTAAGTTGAAGATTTAAAGGTGAAGCCAGACAGTTTAGGGATATTATGGTTTGTCTTGTACAGCCTCAGCAGGGATTTCTTTCCCTTCCTGACCACTTCATGCCCACAGCACATCTTCACTTCAGTGTGGGCAGCACAGCCACTCTGGAAAGGAGGTGATGAACCAAAGCAGTTTTTAAAAAATGATGAGCAATTTGAAGGGGAAAAAAGTAAAAATAGAAGCAAGGTGGAAGGGGAGTTTTTCTCTGTTCCCTGGCAGCAGGGAGTGAGCAAGGGGCAGGCAGTAAAGGGTTAATGTTGAGTGGCTCTGCTCAGTCCTGCTCAGACACATCCCCGCTGATTTCCAGCCTTCCTCTATAACACTTAGCTTAGAACTCAGCACAAACCAGGCTTTTCAGCTTTTGAGGAGACATTTGGCAACTTGTGAAGTGTCAGATGAGCACTGGTGAATCTGAGAACTGGGGTGAGCGTTTGTGTCAGGGAAGGGAAAATCTTCACAGCAGAACGCACTCTCTAACCTGAGAGTGGAGCTACCTGAAATAAAGTAACTTTGCTCTGTTCCAATTACATTGAAAGCCAAATCCTGCCCTGCTGCCACTTTACAAACTTTACAACTATTGAAATCTGGTTTTAGGGACTGGCTGCACACTGGAGACTCAGTCAGAATAAACTGAAAAGGGGTGAAGGTTTAAACTGTGGCCTAAATATAATTTACCATGAGAGATGATGGCTGAGAAGTCCTCTTTAAAGTGCCAGCCAAGCAGAGAGAGCAGTCTGTAGGATTCAGGAAAGCAGGAATCCTGCTGGGGTGTCCGGTCCAACATCCAGGTTTGGAGGCTCTCCTGCCTTGATTCCTGGGGTGCAGTCCCAAAGAAATGCACTGGTCCAAGTGTTCAGCCTTCCTGATTTTTTCCAACCTCACTGGGACACAATCCCTCTCCATGGATTCTCATCTACACAATAAAACACTTCATAAATCCAAAACATAATTCACTGGACTATTGTTAGGGAATTTT
>VRYO01002184.1:19750166-19765226 GCA_009812075.1 Sialia sialis | reverse complement strand
AGTGTGCCTTATGATCCAGTGCACCTTATATATGGACAACGTTCAGAAATTTGTCAACCCAGAAGTGCGAGCCGTGAGCTGGGCCGTGAGAGCCGCGGCAGCCGGCACTGGGGGCGGGTGGGAGTGCCGGGACCCGCAGCACGGGGAGGGCGCCTGGGGCTGCGTTTAAAGGCTGCGCCGATCCATGAAAAAATGTTTGCAAATTGAGCACCTGCCAGTAAACCCCGCGATGGCGCCATTCCGTTACTAATTCGTTACTTTGTTGCATGCGGATCCTCACTGCAAAAAAAAAATAAAGTGCACCATATAGTGTGGTGTGCCTTATATATGGACAAAGTTCGTAAATTTGCCAACAACCCGCAGTTGCGCCTTATAATCCGGTGCACCTTAAGTTGTGAAATTACTGTAATTTATAAGGTATAAGCCAGCACTAAAGGCTGCAGAGAATATGGGCAGTAGGGATGGAAGAATAAACTGGAAATCCTGAGCAGGAGGAGGAGCTGGGAGAGCAGCTGGAATAAGGTGAGGTGGGCCTGAGAGCTCTCAGGAGGGGCAAGGACAGTCCTGTGCCAGGCTGGGCTCCACATCTGGGATCCAGGAGTCTCACAGGATACCACAGGTGTCCAACTGCACAGAGATGAGCTCTCCACCCTGCCCAGGCTGCGTACACAGCACCTCAGTCAGATCAGAGCCAAGCTCAGCTTTGGAGGAAGCAACACATGGGAAAGGCAATGCTGCAACAATAAATTAACTTGCAAAGCTGGGGCTAATTAGTTTGAACCAGTGTTTTACTTTGTACAAACAAAAAAATCAGACAAAACTAGTTTGCTTCTACAAAGGATCACATCCCTCTTTCCCTAGAGCCCCTGGCAGACAGGAGTCTGGAAAGGGAATGAATCCAGGCTCCTGCTGGTGGGTAAGGACCAGAGCAATCACCAAAACTCAGCAAAGGATCCCCTCACTACAATGAAAAGAAGATGGATCTGGGCTGATCATTCAGCTAAATGACAAGTAAAAATTACTTCTTTGCCTGCTTATCAGTTGTCCTGCAAAACTTTTATCTGTAAATATCCCTCAAACTGAGCAGTGAGAGCAGGGCACAGCTCCCTCTAGACCCATGAAGCACACTGTCAATAAATGCTGGTTCTGTGAGCAGCAGCACCACAAAGGTTGGTTTGTTTTCATCTCTCACACTTTCTGTGGCCTCTCTCCAGCCCTCTCAGATATCTAGAGCTGAGCCCAGGGCATCCCTTGGGATTGGCACCAAAATCTCTCTGTCCCTCAGATGCCTGACCCTGCAGCACTCACAGAGCTGCTGGGTTGAAGTTTCTTCCCCAATTGTTTTGTGTGTAAGGCTGCAGGGTCAGCCCTGCCAAATACTTCCTCATCTACGTTAAGAGAGCTCAAGAAACTTGTACTAAACCCAGGATTTCCAGTCAGTCCCTGATGAGCCCCAGATGGAGCAGAGTGTGGCCAGTGTGGGCATGGAGTGAGAGCGTGGGAACTGCACAGGAGTTTTCCAAGAGCTTTTCTAGGAACTCTGCAATGACACAGCACGAGGAAACTACCAGAGGTTTAATAATTCACAGCCTCTAGAGCAGGAACATGCTCCAGAGACAGAACACAGCTTGGGCAGGAGGAACAACAACAGGCCCAACACTCAGATAGAGCAGCTTGGGTTTGAAAACTCACAGGATGGACCAGAACAGAACAAAGTCCAGTCTTCTACATGATAAACCCCAAAATGCATTCCAAATGACACCAGTCCCTCATCTTTGAGAAAGATAAACATAAAATGTAACCCAAGAGTTTTTGTGCCAAATCTCCGCCACGTTATATCACAAACAAGAGCAGCAGCAGCAGCCCTGGGTCACCCTCCTGCTGCAGGCATAGTGAAGTACATTTTCACCTCAGGAAAGCCTGCCTGCCTATGCTGCTGCCTCCTTCCTGAAATTCAGAGCATTTTATTTTTTTGTAAATGGTTGTTACCAAGTATTACTGTAACATCTACTTTTTAAGATTTTAAGCTAACATTGCCTTGCTGATTGTTCCAATATCCCCTAACAATGAAATATTGTAATACAAAAGTTAACTAAGGTATAAACATGCAAAAGGAGAAGTCTCCCTGCGATCATAAAATGATGTTATTTTCTGTTCAGCAGTTCATGTTACTGCTGTTCATGCTAATTAATTAAAGGAGCTGTTGCTGTAATGTGCAAACAGGGAATCTGAGAAACTGAGAGGGCTTTTAGGTCTCGGAGTGAAGTTAAGTCAATCTGGGCGCGGGCAATCAAATGTAATGAAATCACTTGTCAGTGCTAAGCTTGCAAAAACTGTGAAGTTTGACTAGGGAGTAAAAGGATTATAATTAGATTTCCAATAGGATAATAACTAAATGGCAGAAAGCAGTAAAGAGAAAATATTACTTTGTTAGCTAATGGTGCTGCTGTTCGGTTTTAGTTTTTATCAGCACACTTGTAGTTGTGCTAATTTAATTTGCTTTTATCAGCAAAAATGCACCACTCGAATGGTACTTGAATGTCATTTGCAAAAATCATTGATCTGAAGGTGCACTTAATGACACCCAGTATGTTTATTTTATGTGGAAGGGAGATTGACTGATAAAATGGTTGATGCACTGTGCTGCTGGCCCAGGAGTGAGCAGGGGAAGGAGGAGCAGGAGGTGTCTGAGTGCTCATCACCTGCTCTGCTGCACTGCAACCACCACTGATCTCCTCTGCCAGCTAAAAACCTCCAGCTCTGAGCTCCACCTGAGATATGGAGGGTGGAGGCATCTGGCTGTAAAGTTCAAAAAAGTTTTAAGTCTCATCTGCATGAAATTTCTGTTCAATTAATATACAAAGAAGAGGGAAAATGAGTCAACTAAATGGGAAAGATTTATAATGCAGATCAGAAACGCAGTACATGAACAGCTTGTGTTAATAAAATCATTTTAAGAAATGAGCATAAAATATGATATGACTTAATCACTGTGAAAGGTGGCTGAGCAGTAGTTCTGCAATTTTCCTTTAAACCGTCTTAAGGAGATACTGGCAGTGGAACTAATTGAATTTCAAAGGAAATGCACTGTGTGAATGATAGATTTCTGTCCAGCAGAGCTATTGACAACAGAAAAAGCAAGCTCTGTATTGATGCTAAAGCTTTTTTTTTTCTGAGCAACTGAAAGAGATTTTGGAAGCCTGGAAGCAGCTTTGTATTAGGGACATGTGTTTTGCCCCTTCCTCCTCCCAGGGCCCAAAAAACAAAGGCAGCAAATGACAGGGGCAGTGAGGGAGTGTGCTCCAATTGTCAGAGCTGCAACAGAATAGGAGCTGTCAGGGACACGAGTGCTTATCAAAGGGAAAGGGAATAAAAAGTTATTACAGTATCAGCATAAATAAAAATGAAAGAGATAGGAACACTTTGAAATCCAAACAAGCTCCAGGGAGAGCTCTCCAGAAAGCTTTTTATCAGCTGAGAGTGTTTAGTGACCAAGCGGCTCAGCTCCACACGAGCAGGATTGCCATGGCAGGGGGGTCAGAGCCAGCAGGGCAGAAAAAGGAAGGGAATGGCTTTGCATGGAGGGACAGGGACAGAGCTGCAGGCCATGTCCTGCTGTCACTGAACACACGGAATATCCAGCTCTCCCTTTGGCCACACTCAACAAAAACTTCCTGAGCTAAACATTTGCATAACTGAAGGGATGATGTAGTTGGAATCAGATTAAAAGAAAACAAAACAAAAACAAACCTAAAAAAGCCAACCTGAAATAAAAATGGTAAAAATCACAAGGCTTGCCTGTGTATTAATAAACTACAGGTAACATAAGAAAGTTCTTGATTCCTTCAGGCAAGTAAATGGTCACTGGAAGTGGCTGTGCATAACTTTCTTCATAGTATTTATCATTTTTGATGTAAAGACAAATTTGAATGAAGTATCATGGTCTTTCTTCAAACTGAAATTACCTTTCTCTTCTTTACCAAAGTCTGCTCCACGCACCTTGACTCTTAGAGGTGTTTGGAAGAGCACTGAGCACTCCTCCCAGCAGGTACCATGAACAGATCAGAAATGGAAGGAACACTTTGCTCATCAACACGTGTCCCAAGTGCTCATCCAATATTTTGACTATTTCTGGCAGCAGCAATTTTCCAATTGAAATATTTAGAGCACAGCTCCCGTCGTATGTGCACAAATATATACACACACATATGTCAGATGTATATATCTGCATTACAATAAAGCTGTGATTCTCCTTCTCTGTAATACAGAGCAGATGAATCTAAAATCACAAGAAGAGACAGCAGTAAAAATATTTGAAAGCTTTCCTGTAAGGATGACAGATGGACAACAGATGCATACCAGAGGTACTGCAAGTCAAACCTTCCCCAGCTGAAGAGAAATGCTCAAGTGAGGTTTGTGTCTCCAAGTGCTCTGCAGCCTTCTCCTGGCTGCACAAAGTGGCTTTGGATATCCCTGCACAGGGGATTTTTGCACATTCCATGATGCAGGAGAAAGGGAAAAGGCAGCTGCATCCAGGCTGCCAGAGCAGCCAGCACAGAACTGAATGGCCTGGAATGAGCATGGCACGGGACTGAGGGGAGAAAAACTCTGCAAGTTGGACTTCCAGCAGAGAACTTCAATGGTCAGAGTGCTCAGGTGACTGTGGATTTTCTGTGTGGCTTCCAAAAGGAATGGGAATATCCCTTGGGAATATCCCTGTGTCTCAGCTCCCCCAAAGCAGGATTTCACAACTCACACACCAGAGCTGCAGCCAGAAGTCATTTCCTGCTTTATGGGAAGCACTCAGACCATACCTGGAGGTGCTGCACTTGCACACCGTGAAGGAAAAGCAGCACCAGATAGCTGCCCATGATGTGAACATGGCTTTAGTTTTTCACTTACAGCTCATGCCTTTTTTGAAAACACCTGTGATCTCGATAGTTAGGTAAAGACCAGAGGAAACATACTTCAAATGATAAATCATAAGTAAGACCCATTTTGAACTAAGGGCACACATCTTGGTAGATAAAGTTTAAAAACAGGTATCACCTCAAAACCAAATAAATGTCACCTCTATTTAACAAAGTTCATTTCTGATCTTAGTACTGTTCTTAGTAAGGATTTCTGTATCAAACAGGAAAAAACCCTGAAGTTCTGTAATTTACATTTATCCTCAAGCAGGAAATACATATAAACATTACTCTTAATTTTGAAAGACAAGCACACAGGTGAGGAGCTGTGGTACATACTGCACCTTGCATCGCTGCACTATCGTGTTGGGTTCCGTTGTGTTCTATTTCCATGTCTGGGATTCCAGCATCTGAAAGATGGGAGACTGAAGATTAATGCATTCCCCTTTGCCCCTCTCTCAGGCATCTTTAGAAAAATATTTATATCAAACTAGGGTGCTCTCCAAGTTAACATGGTCTTGCATAAAACATTTGGTCCTCATAGAATTTTCAGTAGTAAATTGTTTCCAAAATGTGCAAACATTACTGGTCTCACAGTGAATTATTTTTAACGGGCTTCACATTTGTCTGAGGATCAGATAATAACCAACACGTGGTAATAATATGTCTGCAAAATCCTCTTGGAGAATGAGGGCATCTGACACATGAAAAATAGAAGTTCAAATTAAACTGTGATAATATTAAACTACATTGACTCTTGTACATAGCCAAGTACCTCCAAATTACAGAGCTGAAGAATACAGCCAGTGCCAGGCAACAGTTTTGGGGTGTGGGTATCAGTTTGTGTGAGTGCATGCTACAGATAAGAACTGTGCAAGCTGCATTTCCAACCTCAGCTCGGGATGTGTGAGCATGTGTTACCACCCAAACCAAAATTACAGCTGTCATACTATGTGAAGTATTTCCAGACCTCTGAGAAGAGCTTTCCAAAGAGGACTGTGCTCTTTTTTTTTTCCCCCAAGTTGAGAAGGGGTCTCATGACACTCACTTTGGACCTGTTTAATTTCATGTTGGTGATCCCTCTGTCTGCACAGCCCTTGGGGTGGGGGCTGGGGCTCCAACACTCCAGGGTGTTACAGGAACAGATGCCACGATCCACCTTGTGCCAGCAAGGATTAGCATGAAGGGGATGTGATTTGAATCCATGGCACCTCAAATCCTGGAGAAACATCTGCTTCCCTTATCATACAGCCCTTAGAAACTACAGGAAGGAAAATCCCCCACCTGAAAGGGAGCTGTGTGTACAACTTGGGAGTTTTTCTGTGCAAAAGCCTGTTCTGGACTGTCTCAAACAGGGAATAACTGCACTGCCTTCAGCTGGAGTGTCAGGATCTGTCACAGAGGTGATGCTCTGCTGTGACCCTGCAGTAACTGAGCTTTGAGTGAAAGAGGGCAACCCTGAAAGAAGTGCAGTCCTTACAGGAGAGCAATAGCTCAGCAATAAATGTGTAAATGAAATATGTGTTGTGTGCATATATAGCTCTGTAAATGCATACATGTTTAAAAAAGCAGTACTTTCACATATACATTTTTTTCTTATAAAATTACAAGTGTCTGCTATTCTGCAGGGTTTCCCTCACTCAGATTCCTGTTCTGAAGGCAAGTGCAGGGCACTGACCTATCAATCTGAAAAGGTTCTCTCTTCTCAAACCCCTCAGAGTACATGCTGTATATACCAAAAATGACAAAGTCATCTGTAACTAATAACAGCATCTGTTAAATGAGACAGACTGTCAGAGTTAAATTAAAAATACTCAGAATAGCCCTTCACATTTTGTTGTCATAAAATTGTACCTGCAATTAAATTGTGGATTAAGATGCTAATGAGCTACCTGATTTGCATGTGCAATCAGATTAGCATGTAAATATCAGCTTCTTGCAGGCACTAACATATATATGACTACCTGAGTGTGCCTGCAAATCAAACTGCTGCAGCCAGGCCCAACCTGGCAGATGTAAAGGTGTGTTAATCACACTGCTGGAACCTTGGTATCCCTGGATTTGTGGCTTCCAGAACTGCTGGGTGCTCCTGGCTGCTGTGGGAGCAGCAGGTGCTTCCCTGCAGTGCCAGCATCCAAGGGAGTGAGCTTAGAGCACAGCAGGATTTCAGGTTTTTTCTGACATTCCTCTCAAGTGCTGGTTCTGTCCATGGTTCAGTCTGATTTGCCTGATCCAGTGGAGATGGTGGAGAAGGTTTTTTGCTGATTTTGGCCACCCACTCCCCCTGGACACTGTCGCCCAGTAAATCCACCCCTGGATTCCCCCAGCCCTGCCAGTGCTGCAGAGACCCCAGCCAGCCCCTGCTCCCAGGGCTGTGCAGGGCTACAAATAGAGATGAGAGGATGCCTCTGCAAGATGCTGCTCTGGTCCTCACAGAGTTTCTATCCCTTGGGTGCCCCAGCCAGATCACAGCTCACATCTCCTGCAGGGCACACACACAGCCTTGCCCTGGCTTTAGACATCAGTGTGGGCAGCTCTCACTGCTAACTCCAGACAAGCCAAATTCATTATTTTCGCTCAGCAGCCAGGCAGTTTTTGCACTCCGCAGTCTCTAGCAGTGCCCAAAGCAGGCAGCACAAATTAACACACCACAGGACACCTGAATGCAGCAGAGACTGAACGTCACTCTGATTCCTGAGCCTCTGCAGAGACTCCAGCTAGGGATGCACAGACTAAACCTTAGCTGCAGAACCCAAAATTAATTAAATCTCAGCTAGGTTCACTCTTAAACACTCAATCCAAAGCTCTAAAGTTTGGCCAGAACCATCTTAAGCACAAAAGGCAAATCCTCCTGGTAGCCAGAACTTAATCACTGTTTAGGAGATGAACTGATTTGCTTTTGTTTCACAAGAATGTTTGGGAAGTGTTCAAAACCCAGTCAGCTCTGAAAGCTGATACATATTTAACAAACTTAATAGGTCCTGAGGCTGAGCAAACTTCAGCCAAACGGCTTTTGAAACGAAGCTCAGCAGTTCTAAAAATGAATCTGCTGGGAGAGAAGAGTTCAGAGAACCTTATAGGAACCAAATTTCACATTGTCTTAGCTGGCACTGTAACAGATTTCTCTGTAATATATTCAGCATTTCTTGTCATCTCTGTGTAAACTGCTCTGTCTGTTTCTCTAGTTGCAGACTTATTTATTTTTTTAATTCACGACCCAGAGCACATGGCCTGAAATAGATTCTTCATTATTTCAGGAAAGAAATAATGGGTTTATCCCGAAATTTGCTCTGTGCATCATCTCTTTTTTTTTTTTTTCCTCACTCAATCAAACATCATTTTAAGCTGACTGTGAAAGGCCAACTAAGACATTACCATTTAACATCCTGAGACCGTCACCTGATGTGGCCTGTTTAAGAGCCTGTTCCACTTGTTCTCTTCTCTTGGATTCAAATTCCAAAGCTTCCTGCAATTTTCTCTTTGCCTTCTTCTCTTTCTTCAAGCGTTTTTGAATTGTGGCTGAAAGGTAAATAAGTGTAAGAATGGTTGTCAGGGCATTAATAGATGATGGACACAGTAAAAAATTAGTTTATGTTCAATATTCAAAGGTGCAGCTCTAGCTCAAGACCTCTATGACAATAAAGATGTGGTGACCTGGAAGAAAAATCTGAAGATGCTGGTTATTGATGAAATTCTCTCTCAAGTCAGGAGCAATCAGTCTGTGAAGGACTTGAAGTTTTTGGTGAGTGAGCTGGGATTCAGAAGCAGCACACTGTGCTGTCCTAAGGAGCTAAGTTTTGTTTTACAGAAATACACAGTCCCATCACACTTGGGTGATGCAACACTTCTGGACACCCACTGCAACTGAACAGCTTCAGCAGGATTTACTGACCCTTCCCAACTCTGAGAGGTGCCCTTGGTGCCTCTAAGTGAGACCTGGCACTGCAGACAGCTCCACACACCCAATTTCCATTCAAAAAGCACAGCAAGATAGGACCTGGCACCTACACTTTGGGTCTTATCTACCGTATCTTTCTGATTTCATGGATGTAATCTAGAAGTAGCTTTTGGCACATGAAGTGCTGCTCCTTTCCTTCAGATGCAGATCTGAATTTTAAAAAGAATACTAATACTGCCTCCTTTGCAACAGCACAGCGAGAAATTCAGATTTACCAATTTAATTTAATTATTATCAAAAGCTTCTAACAGGTCATGGTTTTGTCTCAGAAGGCCCCATTTGGGGTGTGCTACTGTACCTGAATCTTCTGATGCAAAAAAAAAATAAATCTAGGATTACTTGCTTCAGATCTTGCACTCGGGCTGACTTTCTCTATTTTCTAGTGCTGAAGTTCTCTACAGGACAAACCGAGCAGCACTGAAGCTGCAGAAATATAGGCTAAGGAAGAAATGACAAAAATCACCTAAATACCCAGATTTAATCCATATCTTTCTCACAGTAAGATTAATGATTCTCAATGCTTGGAGGGTAACAGCAGAAAAAAAAAATTGAAGCTGTCAAATGAAGAAATCAGGCTGGGAATACCTGGGCAGAGTGATGCTAATGCATCTGAAAGCCACAGAACTGCCCCAGCTTCAGAACCTGCCAAAACTCTCTGGGCCAGTTGTCCTACAGGTAACAATCCTTCAGAATTCTGCTTACAGAAAGGTGTGCTTCATTCTGATTTTATAAAATTTACCTCTTTCATTACCAGAGCAGCTCCACTGCTGCATTACCCCAGAATATGAATGTCAGCTCACTCCGAGCCTCGACAGCTCCAGCTGGAAATGCCAAAGGGTCACACATTTCCCAGATACCAAACTGCATCTTCCACTCCCTCACCTCTGCTTTGCAGCTCAGCTGTGAGTTGCCTTTCCAAGCTCTCTCGTAGTTCTCGCTCTCTACAAAGCTCCATCTTTAACTCTTTCTTTTCCTGCTGTATCTGCTTTTCCTGGACTCTTGCATTGTCCACAGCCACTTTCAGCAGGCCCTAAAACACACACAAATGCAAGACCTGAAAACACCATTTTCTACCAGCAGTGACAAAATTCATCCACTTGTTTCTTTTACACCCTCTAGGAAAAGAGAGAGTGCAGAAGCAGGAACCTACAGACCTTGAGCACAACTGGGCATTGGAAGTAGCTAATGTTGGAGTTACAGATGAGGAATTTTGTGGCATGGAATCATTCAGTACAGCTCTGGCTGATTTGGTTACACACAGTGCCATGTCTCTGCTCACCTCAGTAACTGCAGAGAGAAGCACTGCAGGAATAATGAGAATAATTTCAGTATGACCATTACTGCCAATTACAAAGTCAAACATAAAATGTATAAAACTCTTTCATAACTGATAATGCCAGGGGGAGAGGAAACCTAAGCATGACATTTTAAATAAAAGATATGAGAAACTGCAGATACAAGATCATTTCTAAAACTTTTTTGGAGTGCAAAAGAAACATGTTGTATCCATCATGACATAACCTGGCCCTGTAGAGAAGAATTTACCTGAATGTTGGTTAATAGTGTTTCTACTGATGAGAGACCATCAGCAAAGAGAAATGGCGCCGGAAATCCAGGAGGCAAGGCCTGTCCAGCCAGTTGGACTTTATCTAAGGTTGGTTTCATTATTGGAATGGCAATTTGCACCTCTTCTGTAAAGATAGGTTTAAAAGCGACATCAGAAAGCATTGGAAATATAGTGACTGTTATTTCTAGAAACTAGCATTTTGTTTATCTGGAAGTCAAAACAGAAGCGTGTTAGTAAAATCAACATTGTTTCAGGCTTTGGGCAGCTGGGACTGCTGCCAAGGCAAGTTGGTAAAGTAATACAGAACAATAATCAATACACTGAGACTATAACACAGCTGTAATGGAGTACAGACTATTATATCTCAAATTCTACAGATTATACACAGAATTATAACAGTATTACGCAGTTCATTAAACCCGAATGACCTGTCTCCATTCTGTCGTGTTTGCCATGCTGTGATGTGCGTTTTTTGTTGCTATAACCTTGGCAAAATTCTAATCAAGGAACGTATCACATCTCTTTACTCCTTTTCCTTTCCCCTTCCAGTGCTCAGCAGTAAATAATCTCCACTGAGTCATCCATCCCCTCTGCCAGCACTGCTCTCAACTGGAGCATCTCCTACAGAGAGCAAACTGGGGCCTGGCGGCTTCCCCTTCAAATGCTGCTGGGGGTACAGACAAGCAGTGCACAGACAGCAGAAATGTGTATCCACAAAGAAACAATGTTAGAAATTGTTTTTTTCAACAATCCGTTCAATCTGGTGAGGAATCAGTACTATCACCAATGAACTCCCATTTTGGAATAGAATATTAAAGCGTCTTTTAGGACAGTAGATGTAGCTCCTTCTTTCAGATCCCTGTGAGTGCTTCTTCCCAAGTATTTATTTTAATTGCTGAAAACGAGACAATTAAAATCTAGCTGTCTCTGAAGCCAAACTTTGTACAATTCTTTCACTCTGAAATGTTAAAAAAGCATTTCTGTGCAACATCCCAGTCTCTCTATATCTATATTTCATGATCCTGCACTTGCAGAAATCATGACAAGTGTCTGCCTCTGATCCCTGCCTTGGCCATGAGCTCCTGACGTGTTTGCCCAGGGCAGCCCCCAGAGTTTCATCTGTCAAGTGCCCTGGTCACATTAAAGCCTCAATTTACAATTAGACCACACCATATTCTAAAGGTCTCCTTCTCCCACTCCTGGTTTTAAGGCATAAACAACTTAAAAAGAATCTGACAACTAATTAACCCAGGGTGTCTCCACAGCAGCACTATTTTCTGGTGTAACACACTCCAGGAGCCTCCATCGAGCTGCACTTTTTGCATCCACCTGACAACAAACCAGTTTTCAAGTATTCCTTGAAATCTCTGGTTTGGGAGTATTTTGTCTTTGCTCTGTGAGTTCATTAAATGGAAGATCTTCCTAATGATTTTTCAGGACTAATAACAAAAGCCAGTAACTCTGCACGTCCTCAGAGACAGCATCTCAGATGGAATTTAAGGGAACCATTAAAAAAATTCCAGCTCGGTAACAAACTCAGACCACAAAGTCTGTGCTGATTCAGACACGCCATTTCTCATATTTAAATATATCAGTGGCAGAGTTTTTAAAATAACCCGATTAGTTGTCGCACATGATGCTGCACAGAAATAACAGCGAAGCCATGGAGTCACCAAAGACTAAACAGAAGTGGCATTTGAAAAAGAAAGCAATACATGAAGTATGCATAACAAAACTGGAGCTGCTCTAACACCTCTAGAAACCTCTGCTATTTGGAGATGAAAGTAATAACATTAAATTGGCCGAAAGGAAAATTACTATTGACTGTGAAGACAGGTTGCATGGTCTATGGTTTGTAATGCTACTGTACAGCAGATTGAAGTTTCAAAATAGTATTACTCTTCTTTAAAGAGATAGACACAGCTAAATTAGGTGCTGCTTGCTGCAGTGAGGATCAAATGCAAAAAGAATCATATTTCATCAGACCTAGTCAACACCAGGAAAATAAATAGAAATATAAGAGGTATGCAGGCAATGATTCATTTTGATAATCTGGCCCAAGAGAGACACATAGAGACAGCACACAGATCTAAGCTTCTACCAAAAGACAAATAGGACACAGAGGGTGGGAATTGGGATGACAGTGTAGCAGAGGTCACATCGATTTTCAGCAGCAGTTTTCACACAGATGAGATAACCCTGGACTCTATTTGGCCCATTGTTCATATCCTACCTGTCCCAGAAGCAATAAATTTCCAAGTCCCAGAAAAAGGGCAGTAAAGAAGAAGGATTCTACTTATGACTTCTTATGATTAAGTTTTTGTGCTAACCAAACATGCTTTGCAGACCAAGGTCACATTGCATGTTAAAGTCTGTAATAGCTGAAACTAGAAGCAGCATATTATGTTTTAGCGTATATGGGTGGAAACTGTCAAACCATTCATCATTTTTTTTTCTGATTGAAATCACACTCTGCAAAGATGAATGATAAATGCATTAGAAATCTATTTCAATCTTGTAATAGGGCTTCACATCTGAACGGTGTCTACATCTTGCCCATGCTCTGAGTAAGTGCACAGTTAGGCAGGAATTTATTAGCCAGACTCGAGGAATCATAATTGGTAAAGCAATTAAAAATGGCATGTGCTGGGAGCATTTCTTGGGGACTGTATCAAATGCATCTCTTTAATGGAAAAAAAATAATGTTGATTTAAGGATTTTGATTTTGAACACCACTAAAAATATAAATGCTAAAAGCTGCACTCACATATACAATACAACAGAATAAGCAAGAAATAAAGCCAAGGCAGCTACAGCCTGACCAAGGACACAAACAACCTTTCTGATTATTGAAGCAAAGTGGGACCTCCTTTTATCGAGCCTGTTTGTTAAACCTGCCATGCTTTATAAAAGCATTCAGGAATCCATTTAGAGTGCAGTCTTTTTATTTTAATTTCTAGCTGACATCCAGATGAATAGATGAAAGTAAGAATTATACTGAAGAGCAAAGAAATACACAGTAAACACTAACAGTGAATGGAGTATCATCCTGGGAAAGCACACAGAAATCTGCTAGGAAGTTTCTTGCTCTTAATTCAATATGCTTAAGTATTTCATCTTCTGTCTTCTGCCTAAATTGCAGGAACAGGGATTGGCAAATGAAGCATCAGCCTCCAGCCTGAACACAGCGCTGGGAACGTGGGCAACGTGAATTGCTCCCTGCACGGCCCAAACCAACAGGCACTTTTATTTGCCAGCTGGTTTATTTTCTTTCAGAAGGCATGTTTTTAAAGCCATCACTCACAGCCCTGATCCACTTGACATGCCACATCCCTCTCAAAACAAGGGAGCAATATTAAAGGTACAATTTACACTGGTTAGAGCACCAATTTCTTCTCGTAGAGTTAAAAACTTCATCTACCTGGAGCTGTATGAGCATTATTCACCTCCAACAGCTCACAAAATATAACTCATGCATCAAATAAGTATGTGGCATATGGAGGAGAGACAAACAATTGATACAGGATTTGTAGTTATTAATCTGTTAGTTACTAACCAAGACATTTGATCTCAGAAACCCAAGAACATGATTTAGGATGGGTCACTCCTTTTCCTTTCCTGTGGCATAAAATTCAGAAAACCCAAGGACTGAAGGGTTTTATTACAATTCTAATTCTTTGAGTTTCATACCTGAGTGATGAGGATAACATTTAATGGCCCACAGTTACAGAACAGCCTGGGTACTCTAATGGACCTCTTTGACTCTTAATAAAATAAAGCAGAGGATCTGCAACATCAGCTGGCTTGTCTGTGTGACTCATCTCTGAAAGTAAAATATGTATTTGAAATACCATTATTTGCCCAAAGACCTGACAGAATCATCCAAACTGATCTATCTTCACGGTGGCAAGAGGTGCCCTGACTTCCAGCTCTACATCTTCTTCACAACAGGGATGGGAGGTGTCCAAATGTGGGTATTTTCATACAACTAGGGCTAAAATTCTAATTTTTTACTGCAAAATCACTTTCATGAAAGAGACTTCTTATTTGAATTTTAAATCTTGACAACTTCTGTATTGCTTAACTAGAAGCCAGGTTGGATTTTTTTTCTTTTACAGCAAAACAAGTATGAAAACCTGTAAAAAAACCTGAAAATCTGAAGCATCATTTGCTTAATGCATTTTATATTTCTAATTCCATAAGGACAGGGTTGTCTGTTTTCATGTCTTAATAACTTCCAAAATCCTCCCTAACCCTCTGAATATCTTTTTTCACCCTCACTCATTGCTTCTCTGCCAGGAGCTGAGACTCCTGATCATCAGTGAGAAAAGAGATGTCTCCTGTAAACCAGACACCAGTCAGAAATTTAGTGCTTTAACCTTGTGATTCAGGTGCCAAATTTAAAGTCACTGCTGTTTTTCTTAATTACAGCCCCTGAATGAACGGGGTCAATGAAAGCAATTGAGGAGTAGCTGATTAATCCAGTGCAGAACCTTTAAATCAGATTTCATTTCATCTTCCAGTGACTGTCACAAGCCTTGCTCACTCCTGAGCTTTGCCAGGAGAAAACTTCACTTGGAGTAGAGTATCTCACAATTAAATACAGTAATTTCACGATTATAAGC
>VRYO01002184.1:19708207-19744501 GCA_009812075.1 Sialia sialis | reverse complement strand
CCCATCCCATCCCATCCCATCCATCCCATCCCATCCCATCCCATCCCTGTGCTGGGCTGAGGAACAGCCAGAATTTGCCTTTTCTGTCTCTGTGTCCCTCCCTTGCTGAGCCAGGGCAGGGCAGAGCCCCTGGGGCAGAAATGCAGCCCTGGTGTGGGGATGTGACACTGCAGTGACAGAGTGACCAGACTCAGAGATTCCAGCAGCAATCCTGGCCATCCTCCTCAGCACCAATAATTACACCATGCTCTGGGGAAAGACAAGTTTTCCTAGCACACAGCCCATCTATCACCAGGAAAACCTCTTGCTGACCCAAATGGCAGCTGTGATCTGGGTGTAAATGGGAGCTAAGCACCAAGTGCTGCACATCCACTGCTCTGCAGACTAAAACTGGGAATTCTGCTGCTGTCACTCGGCCTGAGCGCTTTAAAGGATCAAATACTGGGGACAGGAAAGAAGAAGAGAACTTTCTGCAGAAGGCAGCAGCTATCTGGCATTAATCTGCTGTGCTCCTGCCCCAGAGGAGCCCCAGCTGCTGGGGAGGAGGAGGAGGATGCTGTTCTGCTGTGCAGTGACCATCTTCTTCACAGTGACCCCAGCACACCACCGAGACAAAACATCACTTGTAAAAACAAGTGTGAATGATTTCAGCAATTCCAGGGTCTGGTTACCAGCACAGTGCAGGATTACAGTTCCCAGCACCTCTCAGCAGTTTCCCTCTGTGCCACCAAGACAGAACAGCAAAATTCACAAAGCCACACTCTATTAGGAGTGCAGGAGGCAGAGCGTGGCAGTAAGCTCTGATTTTTGGGTTAATTGCATTAAACACAACCTCACACCTGCTGAAGGCAAGGCACAGAATTTGGAGAACTGAGCAATGAGGATTTTCCCCCCTCGCAGCCACGTGTATATTCAATCCCATTCTTCTGGGGCTTTGGCATTGCAATCCCATCCCCAGGAAAACTCTGAGGAACTTCATGAACATTTTGCTTCCAAACCACTGTAATTTCAATTGTAGGCTAAGACAAAAAAATACCAGTAGTGTCATAATTATTAAATAAAACCTACTAAAGAGATTTTTGGATAAATCATTGGAGTTACATGTTTCTCAACAATAAAACAAGAAAAAGCAAAACAAATGACATAGGATCTCAGACCTCTGGTGCAGTCACAGATTTCAAACCAGCCTTGGATTTGGCTGGTGGCTGAAAAATCCAGCTTTATGGACCTGCCACTTTCTGTGGCTTCTGGATTTGGCAGCTGATGATGAGGAGATGGGGAGGGGTCACAGAGAGCAGAGCTCTGCCACTGGCTCCCAAGGAAATGAGGAGGGGAGGAAAAACAGCCATCCTCCCACTGCAAACACAGAAGGTGAGAAAACAGCTGAACCAAAATAAAAAATAGCTTGAACATAGTTAAAAGAAGAGGGGAACCAAAAAGCACTACACAATGGTCCATGTTTCATGAGGCTCTGCACTCCATGAGTGCATCTGTCCTTCAGGGGACTCCCAGGAGCCTGAACTCACTGCTCTAAGCCACATTATCAACTCTAGAAGCACAAAACCCTTTCCAAATGTTTAGGTTTTGATTACTGCTCCTGTGACGTACGGCTTTTAGCAAGCCAAGCATTTTCCTTTCCCAACTGCCTCCCTCTCTTTGCAGGGCACATTATATTTTCACTTTGGCTTATTCTACCTCCTCGCTTTGAAACCCTGCATTACTTGAGAGAGTGGCTGACATCCCCATTCATGATAGTGCACAAAATGAAGCTTAATGAATCCCCAAAGCAATGTACTTCACGTGCTAAAAATCAATGTACATTGCCTGCTACAGTATCTCCCTGTGAAATGGAGGCATTTGCTCAGAAATTTCTATCTCAACAGGGTCTTTTTTCTTTTTGTAGCATTTAACTGCCTTTTGTCTGCTCTTGTCTCCCTCCAGTGTTGCTCAGATGGCAATCTTTTATTCCTTGTGCAAACTCATTTGGAAAATGCTGGATGGGCTACAGCTGTGTACTGCTATGTAAGGTCTAATCCATGTCAAGCAGTGCTTTATACACACTGAATAAACACAATGAAGCAATGTTTTAATTGATTATTAAAAAGGCAGGGTTCTGGGCTGAAAGCAGTATTTAAAATCAGATTTAATCAGCTGGTTTTGTACAATTCTGAAAGGTGGTGATGCTGTACGTGCTGCCACTGGAGGCCTGGGGTTCTCACCCAGGGCAAGAGGGGATGAAGCTGTTCCTGGTGCTTTGTGCACATTTCCAAGGCTGATGAAAAACAAGCAGTGGATCAAATGAACACAAACCTTACCTGGGAAGGTGTTTTCCCACACAGCTTCCAGGAAAATAAAATCCTCATTTTTCCAGGGTCAGTCCAGGTTCTGGGGAACCTTTGCAGCTCAGTCTCAAACACAAATTCTGCTCTGTTTTATGATGCAGAGTGTGGATTTACACTCTCCAGCAGTAAACACTGACTTCAAATCAACCTGCACTGCATCTGAGCTGGATGTGCAGTCCAGAGCCATAAAAACTCTCTTTATTTGTTTAAATCGAAAATTATTAGGCAGTGTAACTAAATTATTTTTGAACTCAGAAATAGTAATAATGAAAGATAAATAACTGGTAATCAAAATACTCGTGCATCCAAAAAAAGTGCCTCTGACCCTCCACAGGACACTACACCTGGGGAATCACAGATTTGCTGAAGGATTGTTTGAAAGTTTGGGCAATGATTAGTCTGAAATGAAGCCCAAAATCTAAATTCTTCTTTATTCCAGTTAATGTTTTCCCCTGACTGTACTTCTCCGTGGTACCCCAGGAATCAAAGTGAGAAAGGCATTGTAAAGCAACTAAATTTCTTTTTCCTTTTTCCTTCCAATAAAACTGCCACTGTTGTCCTGAAATTCAGGCAGGAAAAACTGGTAATGTCTATTAGGTGGCAGCATGAAAAATCTTCATTAGCTGGAAGTACACGAATTATCAATCAAATGAGAAATAAGCAGAGAGCAGCTGAGAATGGCAAAGTGCTGTAATTACAAATGATGTCTTATGCATGATTGTGTCTCAAAAACTGTTACAGGATGCTGTGCAAAAACCCCAACATTTATATCCACAGTCCAAAATAATATGGTCCATTACAATCATGTACTTTGGAGTAGAAATATCATTTTTTATGTTTCAGATTGTTCCTGCTCTCAACACTGAATCTATATTTTGTTTTATTTTCTAAAAAGGATGAATTTGCTTTAGAGAACTGACAGCTTATATGAATATTTTAGTTTTGCTTGCAAGTAACAGGAAAAAAAACACGGCATAAAACTCAAGCCCCGAGTTCCTCAGAATGCCTACTGAGAATAAATTTTATGTTTATTTGTATTTCATTTTCCTTGAACAACTGCCTTTCCCTTGGGTATTTATTAAAAGCATAAAAAGAATGAGCCAAATTCACTTCTCAATAACATCCATTCAGCATTGTTGGAGCTTGCAAAATTGCACTAGACCAGCCAAGGGGAAAATTTCACTCACTGTTTAGTAAATATATATAATTTTTTTTTTTTCTGGTTGAGAAGATGTATTGTTTAATCTTTAAATTCTCTGCCTGCCCTTGCTTATCAAAGGAGAAAAAGCAGCTGTTTGGTTATAAATTTGTGACCTCACACAGGAATAATGTGCTGGGCTGTGCTTACTGGGGGCAGTGCTACACCAGCAGTTCCCAGGGATGCGCTGAGGATTCCAGCACCACACACAGCACCCCACTGCACAACAAGAGTTGCATTTGAATCTGTCTGATTTGCCTGAAGATTCCCATAAATGATCTGATGTGACATTCTGAACCCCCCAGAGTGCAGCAGTGTTGGGAGGGGAATGGTTTCGAGTGAATTTGGCCCCTGGGAGGGTTCTCAGTGCATTTTTATAGAGCATGGCAGAAACATCCGCTTGTGAACAGGGATCAGGGAAATCACAAAAAAACCCAACAGAACAGAAGGTGCTGCTGGGCTGTGACCAACAGAGCCAAAGTGTCCCCACGTGTCCCTCCTGCCCACCAGGTGAGCTGGGCTTGCTCTTCACCTGCAGCTGCCCTGATCCCATAAACACCAATCCCCATGATCAAAGATCATTTCTCCCACCACCAGCATGGGTATTGTACACTTTGATCCCATTTTTTTCAACCAGAGCCTGCAGGAAAGGTCATCAAGACACAGAAACTGCGCCTCCTAACATGACAAGAGCAGGGCTAGTGCTTCACCACTGCCACCCACCAAATCAGTTTAGAGCTTTGTGAGCAGAAAAAATGATGCCTTTAAGACTGAAGCCAATGTTTTCAGGAGTCTGAAAATCCCCAAATCCAGCAGCAAGTAATGTGACCATTGCCCTTGGCAGCACCATTAAACTGGGCAGTGAACTACTTCAAATAGCTGCGAGTGTTAAACATTAGTTCTGCCTTAAGTAGGTTGGTTTTAACAGTCAGATGTGCACTGCAGTCTATGCCAACATTAAAAGCACCTTTCAAACTTAATTTTACAGAAATGTTAACGACCAGAACAAACTATTGAAGGCAAAGAAGAAAAGTAATTATTTCAACAGATGAAAGGAAACAGTAAATTAACACTCTTGTTTTAAAGGCGGCTCAGTAACTTATCTGCTTTAAGGAAATACCATTAACTGGAGGTACCATGGATATTTCACTTAATATGTTTATGGTTTGGGGTTCCTTTTCTCTTCTGACCTTTAAAAATGAGGTCTGAGGCGAAAGGAGAGCCGTAAATCTTAAACTGAAATACAACAAGTTCCAGAAACTGCTTTATCAAAATCATAGCGCGGGAATCGGTTCCTAAATATCAACATTACGTGTCATGTACACACACATCAAAGCCATCAACAGCAACAACCTTTATGGCCACATAAATCCTAAAAAAGCAGGAAGACAGAACCAGAATGACTCAGAAATATTCCTAACATACCACCAGTGCCTACGTACATTTAAAAAAAAAAAATCCTAGGGACAGCTAAACTAATCCTATTATTACATTAAAAAATATCCAGGGAGAAATTTGTCATAGTTTAGAAAATGCGAAGCTGCTTGTTATAAATACAAAACACACCAGCTCTTGTGCATGAGCTGTTATTCAGTGCAATTTTGAAAACTGTTTAAAAACAGTCACTGGCTTGTAAGCAAGATTTTCTAACCATATGTGTTGCAATATGGAAGCAGATTGTGGACATTTCCAAAGGAATTTCATATATATTTTTTAAAAATGCTTACAGCAAAATTTAGGTGATCATTAGGGGTTTTCTTTTTTTTTTTTTTTTTGTGGACATGCATTTTCTACACAGCAAAAAAAATGTACTGATTTAAATGTGGGGTTTGAAAATAATTTAATCTGGATAATCAACACAGCTATATATGCTTTTCATTCTAAACTCACTCACTTGCAGACCTCAAATGATGAAATGGTTAATTGTCCTTGTGACATGTCCACTTAAAAAATAAAGTCAAATTTAGGGTTTATTCAGCAAAGCTGCACTGTTGATTAAACTGGCTTTAATCTGGCTTTTAATTAATAATTTTTCATGACGGATACTTTAGGAAAGCCATTCCATTGTACTGCATATGCATCGATCTCCAAGTATTTATGCAGATTTCCAGGGATGCTAAATGCTAAATACACAACGCCCATACAGGACACACATGACCTAGGAGGTAAGGAAAGAACTGCAACACAGAATTTAGCAATCCTGCAGTAAATGGAGAACCAGAAGGTCAGGAAAAACTGATGATGTAGTCTCAGCAAACACTGGCTTTGACAGGAAAGCCAATTTAAGTAGTTCCCACGCCCCACAGCACAGCTCAGCAGCCCCTTCTGTGAAAATCTTTTGGATGTCTATTTTTAAACAGCATCATCTAAAGAGTCTCTTCACTAACACCTCTGGATGATGCAGGATTATTATTTTTGGGAGACATTTCCTTGCTGAAGGTATTTTGATGTGGGAATAGGCACAATCTGGTTCATTCTTACACATTATTTAAATTGTGGCAGTTAATGTCACCTCAGATAAAAATAGGAGAGTTGTTGAAGGCCCTTGATTTCCTGAAGGAGCAAAATGCATTATTTTGTTCTGATTTAAAGGAGAAATTGAGGAATGTGTGGAAAAGCACCCATGACTTTCTGGCATGGAAGAAGTCTACTCCACAAATCAACTCTCCCTTTAACAGTCTCATTTGAGGGTATTAAAGGGAGTAATTGAAGAAACAACAGCTGCAGACAACCCCTTAGGAGAGAACTGCAAGGTGGAAAACCTTTCACCTGCGTTATCAGACCCACCCAGGCACTGTCAGATGCACTCCCCGAGCCCAGCTCAGCCTGCCACTGCTGCATCCATCAGCCTGTGCTGGATTGATCATGATTTGGTATTGAGATGTGATAAATACCAGCACGCTCAAGCCTTCAAGCAGCACGGTGAAATGCACGGTGACAGTGCTGCTGCTATAAACATATCTGCACCGATTATTAGGGTGAGGGGAATTTGTGAGCCAGCAGTCTAAAATCATAAGTTTTAGCTGCACACAGCAAGGTATACACTTATTTAAAAATAAATGTGAAATTCAGTCTTCCACAAAAGCAGCAGTGTCATGAGAAAACTCGGGCTTTAAGTTTTGTAAACGCTGCGCTTTCAATATTAGAGTGTCAGTCTTCATCCACTCTCTGACAAGGCTGTCAATCAAACAGCAATCTAGTTTTGTAAGACTTTAACCAAAGATCAAAGCAATGATACTGCTGAGTTCACATTACCTTCCCACAGATAACTACTCGAGCACTTTGGCAGCACTGCATCGATATTAACTTTGCTCAGCTCCTTCCAAGCAAATAAAACAGGACAAAGTTTGACAGCCCTGCTGGCTCCTGCTCCCAGCCCTGATCCCAGCTCAATCCCAGTGCCATTCCCTCCATCCCTTGTAACTCCTCCTGGATATTGAAGGTGAGGACTGCAGGACTTGTGCTCAGTTACACTTCCATCAATTAAAAGGAAATGAAATGTGCTGTCTGTCTCCTTTGAGGAACACATCAAATGTCTTTTGCTCAATAACAATAGTTGGGCAATAAAAAGATGAGTGAGCAAAACGTGGTATATCATCATTTTGCCTTTGACTCCAGCCCAATGGCAAATGAAAGGCATCCAAAATCAATTTCCAGAAGCTAATAAATTCAGTATGTGAAAGCAGTGAAAATAAAACTTTTGCAGCCTCATCATCAAGCTGATTTGTAAGCAAAGCTGGGCCCAATTCCTGCACCCTATGGCACCCATATTTTCACTTTCATGCAGGTAATATACCATTTCTGCACAGTTTCTATTCCCAGGCTAAACAGAGACACATATACATATATATCTTCTTTCCACAAACATATGTCCCGGTAATATCACAATAAAAATCTGAATGTGCTGTGCCCAGGAAATCGTGTTGATCCCTATCAGTTACTTCCTCCAGTAACAGTGAAGGGAAGGTGAAGGCAAATGCTGCTCCAAGGGCAGAATCTGAGCACAGCTGCTTCTATATATGCTACAGTAATTTCACGATTATAAGCCGCACCTTTTTCATTGAAGAATCCAGCCTACCCCAGTAGTGCGGCTAATCATCAGGTGCGGCTTATTTATGGACAAATCCCAGTGAAATGTCAACCCAGAAGTGAGAGCTGGCCAGGAGGGCACCTGGGGCTGCTTTTAAAGGCTTAGCTGGTCTATGAAAACTGTTTGCAACTTGAGCACCTGACACCAAACCTCGCCTGGTGCGATTCTGTTACTAATTTGTTACTTTGTTGCACATGGATCCTTGCTTTTTAAAAAAAAAAGGAAAAAATGTGCGGCTTATATTCAGGTGCGGCTTATATATGGACTATTATTATTGCTATATATATGCTTATATATATGCTATATACTATATATAGAAAACTATATGCTATATATATAAATATATATGTGTGTATGCTTCTATATATGCTATATGCTTTAAGCTATACATGAAACAAGGCAGTTCCATGTACAGACAGCTGAGATTTCCCTCTTCAGGTGAGAGGGAATATTAGGGAAGAAAGCACAGCTGCTTCCTCCACAGGAATTCCAGGACAGGCCCCTTCATGGCAGCCCAGGCAGTGGCTCTGGGGGCTTTTATTTGCTTGTTAACTGCAGCATTGCCAGGCCAAGCCCAGCTAAAGGCAAGATTCCACAGGGAATATGATGTGACCATAATCTCAATTTTAAATACTCCCTCAGCAGGGCTGAATACCTGCAGGGTATGGCTTTGGAGAGCTGAGAGCTTCCACTCATCCCAACAAATTCTTCTACACTATAGACTATGTATTTTTGAAAATCTAAACCAACTGCAGACCGCAATATTACGCAGGGTCAACTACACTTACCTAACACACTGGAAAGTCATTAGAAGTGTTGCAATTTTCTTGGTGTGGTGCTTACTTAAAATGAATAAATAAATTAGGAAAAAAAGCAAAACATCAAAACCAAAAAGGTTTCTGAGCCTGAAGGTTTCTTTGTCAATATATGGATTTGTTTCCTACAGGAAAAAAAACAAACAAAAAAAAAAAAAACACAACAACAAAAACAGACTCGGAACATAAAGAGAAAAAGCCTTGAAGGGAGACAGGTAAGCTGGGTGCTGGAGAGAGCTTGAATTGGCAGTGGGAAATGTGGCTGGGGAGCACAGCTGAAGAAAGATGGTGCATGTGGACCGAGGACATGTGCGAGGTTTGGAAAACAGCAGGTGGAAGAAACTGTGGAGCAGAATTCTATTGAAAGGGGAGAAGTTAGAACTAGGTGAGAAGAGTAAAGGAATCACACTCTGAGTGTAAAATATTGCTCTGTCACTTCGTTCATACTGTGAACATGTCCAGGTTTTTCCTTCCAAGCCACAAGCGATGGGAAATGCTGCTCCCTCTTTATTTCTCACCAGAGCATCATCATCCTCAGATGCTGGCAGCTTTTGGGAGCCTGGACTGTTATTACAGGAGCTGGGACAACTCTTTCCTCACACTGCAAGAAACACTCTGCTGAGGGATTTCTGTTAGAAATATCAGAGCAAGTTTGCTCTTTCTTTACTCCAGAATTTTAGTGAGCAGTTGGAAATGAGTGACTGTGAAACTCAAATACTGCAAAACCTTCTTTCTTTCATGTGTGTTGTATTTACTTTACCTGTTCATCTCTAATGTTTACAAGCAAGAAATAATGATTTTTTAATCTCACATGAAGAGTCTGAGCCCTCCACACTTCCAGCTTTCTAAAACACAACTATTACAAAGCAGAAATCTGGAAGATGATGTTGAACTTTATGTGCTTACATGTCATTAACAATTAAGATTTTCTTCGAGTGTGGAATAAAAAGAATAATCAAATGAAAAATCCCCACCAAACACCAAAACCAAACAGATTTTTGTACAGCACCAGTTGCAAACAGGACCTGGGAGGAGCTTTCCCTTCCCAGCCTCCTCTCAGCACAGAGGATTTCACAGCTTCAAGCATGAATTACCCACACTTGGACCTTCCTGCTCACTGACTGATTTTCAAAATCAAAGTTTTAAAAGCTAAACTTTTCTGCATTTCCTTTTATCTTTTTTTTGACAACACAACTCAAAAATAGTTTCTCCTAAATCTCACATTTTCTTCTGTAAAGACGGAAGGCACGCTTACAAAAGCATCTAAAAACCAGAATATACTCAAATAAAAAAAATGCCTAACTGCATCCATAACTAAGTCTTCATTTAGTTAAAAAATTTTGATATTATCTCTTATTATTTATTCTTCAAAGGAGAATAGTAATTAGAAAAGTTCTGCAAATTTGCACTAATGAAGCAGAAAAATCTACTGTGAAGTAATGGATTTTATTAATTACCATGAAAGGAAGTAAGTAAAGAAGGTAAAAATTTAGATTTTTTTTAAATGATTTTTATAGGAGTTTATGTTGAATTACTTAGAGGTTATTTCAGAGAATCACAGAATGTTTGGATTGGAAGGGACCTTAGAGAACATCTTGTTCCAACACTCTGCTATGGGCAGAGACCCTTCCACTACACCTGGTGCTCATTTCTAAGTCTTTGTAACATCTTCAGCTGGGAAGTGGAATTTTGTCACAAATTTGAGTTATTATCAAGGAATTCATACTCCCTGACCACTGAAAAAGAGAGGACACAAGTATTACATTGCTGAATCTAAGCAGAAAAATGAAGAGTGTTGGATTGAGTGTGAAAGGAAACCCCAAATCCCTTTTTTGTTTCCACCTTTCTTCCCTTCCCTCATCCAGCAGCTTTCCTTGCTGTGCTCAGGACATCTCTCTAAATCCAGGAGAAAAAAGGACTCCCATAAAAATGCCTTATGCCAGGATTGTTAACACCATTACATGAAATAATTGTTCCTTGGGAGATTCTAGACAGTCAATTAACCCCCAATTCACGACTCAAGTGGCAGAGCAGACACTCCATGAATAAAGGGTAGGGGTTCAATTCTCAATTAGGATGAAATTTTTTCCTTAATAGTTTCATCTTGTGGTCAATTAAATCCCTGAGCGTTGTATTAATTATTATATGAATTCTAGGCAACTCCTAATTTAAAGGTTAGTTATGGTGCACCACAACTGGACCAGAGTCTAGGGCTGAAATTATTCCAAAATTTTTCCTTAGAGGAAAAAATCCCCTCTTCTGAGAAAAGATAAGGAAATGTGTTTACATTGTGCTTTGGTAATATGGAATATTTTAAATGCCTCCTGGATTTTACACCAGAGGTAAGACTGCCACAGTTCATTAAAATCCTGTTTACTGCTGCACCACATATTCCTATCACCACTTGGAACAAACAGGGTTTCTAAGCAGACTTTTAAACATTAATCTCATCTCCAATTGCTGAGCTTTATTCCTATATTGTTGGGCACAGCAGCTTGGAATAGTAGCTTACTTTTCCATCTGTTAGACATACAGACTATCAGTTTGTGAAGTATTTTCTTGGTCCTCTTTTTGTTAGAATAAAGTCCTGGATTTCCTCAGGGAAGCAAGGGACATATGCTGGTGCTCTATGGTTTCTGAGTTACTGCAGAGATGAATTCCTCTTGGCCAGCTTTCTGTTGAATAGGTGCTGGAATCATATAAAACAGCAACTTGTGAAAAAAAAAACAAAAACCCACAGTAAAATGGTGAGTTCGCCGGCCAAATCAGTGATCTTTTTTCAACTAATTATTTTTTCTTGCTCAAAATGAAGACAGTTTGTCTTTGAAAAGACTGTCTATCATTAAAAAAGAAAAGTATGGAAAGTTTTTGAAACAGCTATAACAGATGTCATAGCAGTTGAAAGTACAATTAGAAAGCACAACGCCGCAGAAATAAAACTTCAAACAAAAGCAGAAAGAGTTCTTTGTGCACATCAATAATTTAGAATGATTTCAGAACTGTTTTATAGATGCAAGTGGAGCTCTTTCTGTCTATATATAAATCGAATGTGGGCTTTATAGGCAAACAAAAAGGGGATACAATCCTTTTAAATTATTTTTAGGATAATTGTTTCCACAGCAAACATCATTATTTATCAGTTTTGAAAAGAAGCCAACTGCCAACATTTGAAATGCACAAACCTTGGCACACGACACAGAAAATGGTAATCTCCCCCCTTTTCAAAACCAGTTTTGCATTTATTTTACACATTTGTCAAGTTCTTATCTCAAAGCCCATGCAGTTTACCTATTTCTATCAGAAATCATTATATTTTATTTTTAATCACCTTCCCATAGCTAATTTGGTAACTCAGGAAGGGAAACTGTTATTGCTACCAGATGCTGTTACCTTCCTGCTCACTGACATATTCCTATAAATTGATTCAACAGCCTGGAAAACAAGGTTTAATATGTATTATTATGCCTTCTGGATTTCTTCTGTTATAATCTCTTTTTTTAGATAAACAGTCTCATTTCAGTGATGCAAACATTCTGAAGCTATGCTACTTGCCACAGTAATTCCATCAGGAGAGCACTGCAGGATGCTGCTGGTCCTTTGCCAGCAGGAATTTCTCTGTAGCTTCATTTCTACGTGCAGGCTTCAAGGAAAAAAGAAAACCAGGCAGTTTCATGTACAGAGAGCTGAGATTTTCCTTTGCAGATGAGCAGGAATATTAGGGAATAAATGCCAGTCCTTGAGACTGTAAGTTTTCTACAGAGGAAATGGGAACAGATGTTCCTGGAGGTAATAGAAGAGAAATCAGTTCCCAAAAAACTTTCACACTGGAAAATCAGAACACACTTTTCACTGGAGTCAGGAGAACCCAGCCACTTTGCTGCTCAAAACAGCAAAAACTGCAAGAAAAAAAATGAGCAAAAAGAACCAAGTGCAAACTTTGAGACTTCAGCCATTACAATTTATTAACCCATAATCTGTGTGGGTTGGGCCTCATTGGAGAAAAATCCCCACAGTGATTCTGCCAATTTAGCAACAACTCTTCCAGAAAGATAATCATCCTCTGCAGATACTTGGGACCATTTACCCTCAGTACTTGATGTGACTGATGATATATGAGCTGCTAGTTGTGTAAAATTAAAGTTCCACCCTGCCCCATGCAGTATTTAATATGGGCCATGTAGGAAGGGATGTTTAAAAAACACTCATCCTAAACAGGGTGATAAAAAGTTATCTTGTGTATTAGAGAGAATTCTTTCTGTGAATCAGACCCTAATCTAGAAATACTTCACTTATTTTCTGCTGCATTTTCCACACCTGTGTATGGATAGAAATTAACAGTGACCATGAAACAACAGAACTGTCTCTCAGGAAATTATTAATTAGTTTTTGAATTTTGGTGGATTTTTTTTTTTTTTTTAATATCAAAAGATTTGTACAAAGATTTTATGTCATGATATAAAATTATACATCCCTAATTATTGTTATTACGACTGCTGCTGATTTTACAGAAATATTTTGCTTTCCTTGTAATAGATTAGTTAAAATAAAATGCAGTATATATAAATACAGATGGTATATAAATATACCTAAATATTACTACAGATCTATGGTTTTATAGACCAATTCTAACTCTGCCTAAATCCCTCCTGCCCTCAGTGCCAAAGGCAATACAACAATAATGACAATAATGTCAAAAGTCAAACAGCAGCTCTGGTGACTCCTCCTTTAACATGTGAATCTCTCCACACTTCTGCCTGGAGGCCACCATCATTACAGTCAATTTCTGGATTTTCAAACTAACAAAAAACCAAGACAACAACAGCAAATCCAGGCCAGTCTCCTCATCTAAGAAGTCCCCAGAGGTTACAGGTGTAGAAATAACAAGTTATTTTCCGAACAATGCTTATTTTCTGCCTGCTGTGGGTACACGTGGACACACACATCTCCCATTTTCTGCTCCAGCTCAGTCAACTCCCAGAGCTGCTCCATCACCCAACATATTCCACATCAAAGAGGCACCTTCCACCAAGCCACAAGAGGCTCTGCTCTGAACTGTCAGGAAAATTTGGACAGCTCTGGATCCCCTCGCTGACAACACACTCCCAAAAAAGCCATGGGATATGTCAGCAAATTCACAGCAGCCAGGTCTAACTATCAAAATATCACAGAGCAGCCCCAGTGATGGGGAAAACAGACAGATTCAAAACTGCACCATGTTTTATAGATTATAACATCTCCAAATACACCTGGAAGCAGAATTTTATTTATTAAACTGCTTGTTACAGCCTGTCACATTCTGTCAACTAGAAGAAAAATCTGCTTTGGAAACTACTTTCACACTGACTACGAAATAAAAGAAGAAAATAAATCAGTTGGTATTTTGACACCAACATGCAAAGGCCAAGCACAACCAAAGGATTTTGTATTTGAGTAATTCCTCTTTTCTAGTCTCATTCACCTCCAATTTCAGAGCTCACAGCTGTCTCTCCTTCCATCTTTTTATCAATCTTGCTACAAGAAGGATATTCACAGCTGGGAATCTGCAGAAGGGATCCTCAAGGATCTTCAAGTCCAACTCTTCAGTGGATGGTCCATGTAGGGATAAAATCCCCCTAAATACCCCAGCACTACCAGCACCAGGCTGGAACAAACTGAGCTAATCCAGCTGAAATTACATTGATTGATTACAATTGCGGGATCCTGCTCTTTCAGGCATGGTGATGAATTTTCAAAAGACAGGTGAAAATATGAAAAATCTACTGAGAGAACTGTCCATGCCAGAAATGACTGTGGCTGCAACACACAAATCCCATCCACAGGGAGCCCTGGGGTGGTGCCTCCTGCCCCAACAAACATGAAATGTGATTTCCTGCAATCTGCCTCCTGAGATGAGCACATGGGCCATTACCAGCTCTGCCAACAAGAATCCATGTAACTTCACCAGAGGAATTCAACACAATGTCTGAGACGTAATGAAGAACACATTTATTCTGGTTTCATGACCACACATCTGGAATAATCTTTTTCCACTTCCAGTCTGAGGTTAGCTCACTATCTCATGCACAGAATCCTTGAATGGTTAGAGTTCAACAAGTTCAATAAAGATTTACTTGTTAATATTAGGAATATTCAAATGCATTAAATTCTAAAACACTTTGGAGATGAACCTTAATGTGCAGTTTTGTCTCAGCCCTGCTGTCCCCAGAAGCCTCTGGGCAGCAAATCCTCCCCCAAAAAGAAGACAGAGCCCTTAATTGCCATTTTAATGTGACTGATACACAGGAGACAGACACACTCCACAGAGCCATCTTAGACATTCATGATCAAATTAGAAATAAAGGCCCTGAGTGCACAAAAAATGCTACAGGAAACACCATCCACCAGTGCTGGATTTGCTCTTGTGACAGCAGGAGCACACTCTGCTGTCACAATCATGAGCTCTGTGTTTCACTGATCTGGAACATCCAGCTGTGGGCATCAGGACAAACTCTGGCTCGCTGGTAGGAACCCTCAGGAAAGAGCTGTGTTTTATCAAGTGCAGCTTCTGTGAATTTCCTGAAGGTCCTCCTCAGTCACAAATACAGCAAAAACTTCCAAAGTCGCCAATTAACAATTTCTAATTTGACTTTTTATCTGTATTTTGATCCCTTTCCTCCCCTGTGTGTGTGCACAGTTGTACATTTGGACACACAAATGCAGGTTTGATGCCCAAGCATTTCTGTAACAAAAACATTCAGCAACCTCTCAGGACACAGACTGTCCACATCCTGCTGCTCAGAATGAGGACTGAAGGCAAATTTATTAAAGAACTCCCAGACATTAGGAATGTCACCAGCTGCAGGTCCCAGGTTAATGACTTTGCAGAAGAGGTAACACCAAGCAGAGAATCCAGCGGCTCAGTTTTAATATCTGTGCTAAGGAAAAGATTGCTGGGGCTAATCCAAAAGCTTTCCAAGGTCACTGGGTGCCAATCAACAATTTTTCTCCTCTTCTACACTTTTCAAATTTGATATAGCTCAGATGAATCTAAAGAAAACAATTCACAGCATTGGAGTAAAAGTGGGAATGTCCCTGAAGAGACAACTGAGTGAAGAGCATTTACCTGATTTCTCTCTTATTTGCCCATTTTATTTCACAGACTGACATGAATCCCTTAATAAAAATTTGTTTCAAAGCTTTTTCAGTAAAGAAAATTTCATTATTTCACCATGTTTATACAGACTCATAATTTGTAGTGTTTAGACAGCGATACATTAAAGTCGCTGAAATCTAATAAATAAAACATATTAATAAATTATAAATCAATGCAAGAAACTGCCTTAGCCCATCTGCCAAGATTACTATGAAGTAGGTATTTTACTCATCAGAAAAAGAGCATTCCTAAAAATAATTCTGCAAACAAAGCTCCAATATAAACTTAATGTAAAATGTGTGACCTTGGAGTACTTCACTAGTATCTCTTGCATAACTGCCTTTATATTTATAAATCTTTTAGCAATGGTTAAGCACACAATCATAACGTCCTGAGTAGAGACATTTCAAAAATTAAAGCTTTACCTTTATTAATTATTCACATTTTGTGAATCTAAGTATTAATAGAGTTTGCCTTGGCTTTATGAGTTTGGGTTTTTTTGGATTGACTGACAATCACATCTACTATTAGGCCACTGTTTTAACAGTTGTCAGTTCACTTGTAGGTTAAATTTAACAACAAAAAACCACTTGTGGAAAATGCCTCCACCCAGAATAGAGCACTGTGCTTCTTATCTTTCAGTATTCTCTGAGGATAGAAAACGTAAAAAAATCTCTGACTTATCCAGTGGACATTTGCACTGCACATGCCACTCGAGGCTTTGGGAAAAAGAAACCTTTAAATTCATGTACAGGCATACACACACACACAAATAACAGAATGAACATGGACTCCCTCCTAACAGGGGGAGTTCATGTATTCATGAACACAGCTGTGAAGAAAAGAGCTTTTCTCTCATTTTAACATGCCAGCACTGACATGTCAAACCAGAGAGGTGTGAGATGCTGGCACCCACTGCACACCTTGCACAGACCCCATGTACTTCAGCTCCTTGCTCTCCTTCTCATCCCTCCCCTTTTCCATCTAGATGCTTTCAGATTAATTGCTGTTCAAGTTCCCTCTCTGGAGCACACCCCCAGCAGCCTGTTGCTGTTTCAGGTGTTCTGCACCTGCTCATTCTCCTCCCCTCACATCCTGAGCAGCCCAGTCCTTGGGCAGTGATTAATTTAAACAGCACAAACCCTCTTTTCCACTAATGAAATGCAATAAATAAATATGGTTACTCTTTCATTACTGTGCTCTCTGGCCATCTGAAAATATTTCACTCAGCGGACAGAAATGATGCAAAATTCCCCTTTCCTTGAAGCAGTAAAGGGGTTCTTTAATAAACTGGGAAGGGAGAGCTGCCAGATGCAGAGTTTGGAGACTGCTGTGTGCTGGGCCATGGGACACAGCCCCAGAAATCCCAGAGCCTGGATTTGGGCTCTGGAGATGCAGGATGGGCTGAAGGAGGGAGCACTGCCTCCAAGCAGCTCTGGAGTGCAGGGCAAACTGCCTTCTCAGCAGAAATCAGATTTATTTGTACTCACTGACTGCATGAAATGGGTAAGTCTGACAGTACAGGTCATTAATGGAATTTCCCACAACATGGAAATAAGGTTTGCACCCCAAACCCCAAGTGAACACTCTATCCATGTCTGGATAACAACAGCAGCACGAGCTGGGGGAAAAACCTTCCAAAACACCAAACTTTGGTCAAACTGAAGACATCCTGTACATCCCCAATGGTTTCACTGTGGCAAGAGTTGCCTTTTATTGCTCCAGCCTACGTGAGGAGTTTGAAATATTTCTTGTCATGCAGTCAAACAGAATAATTGTACCAGCATCTAAATCCGGCTGGAAGGCACGGCCAAATTCTTTTCTGGCTCATTTCACCTTCCTCATGCCAGAATTCATATGGAGGTTTCTGTAAAGCCTGTACAGGGCTGTGTCAAACACAATCCCACCCCACACAATAGAGATTTTTTCCAGGATATGTATTGAAGCAGATGAATTTAAAGTGTAGTTTCTGTGAGTAATTGTGCAGGTAAAATGTGGGGCTGTGTTCCAGGGGGGATTTTGTGACTGTTTCCTTGCACTAGTGATTTCAAAATAAAGTGCAGATTACTCTTGATGTGGTTTTCACTCAGAAATAGATGCACAGGCAAAATGCTGGTGTAACATGCCAGAAAAAGGCATTTGACAAAAATATAGTACTGTATGTAATCCATGCAGTGAAAACAATTTTATAGACATATATATATATATATATATAAACCCCAAACTATGAAGACTTCCAAAGATGTTTGACTTTGTTGCCCTCTAATGTTAAACTTGACCATACTTTCTCTAAAAGGACGATGAAAGGACGCAGAGTAATTGAGATTTAATGGCATTTCTCCTTCAAAAAGCTTCAAGATGTGGCTGTAACTGGGCTCTAAACATTCTGCAATGTCACAGACACCAATTCTGGAAATTCTGCCCCACCAACACATGCAAACAAATCACAGGAATTGCAACAACCTCTTATTAACTGTCTTTTAAAGAAGCACTGTTGTGCAGCCATGTTCTCCTCAGCCCTAATTACCTTGAAATTACTTTGATGAGAACAAAGTGGCACATTTTTGTCTGTGGCTGAGATCACTTAAAATGGGACATGGAAAACAAAAACTCTTATCCTAGGGGGTGCTTTGTCTATAATCATTACAGTAACTTTTTTCATTTTCTTACATTAAGATTTCACAGAAATTGTAGTCCTGATAAATTTGAGTTCTTTAATTTTCAGTTGTTGCATCTTAATTGTTACAGAGAGCTCAGCTTTGTGAAGTTATGTCAAGGTGTATAACACAAAAACACGTTCAATATATGCCTTCAATAATTTCTTTGTTGTTTGAAAACTTCCAACTTACAGCAAAGCTGGCATTTTATGGCCTGCAGAGCTATAAATCATTTTTAAAATCATGATGATATTACTCAAAACAGATGTGAAAACATATGTTTGCCACGGCTGTATAAACCGCTTACTTGTCATACTTAATAAATGTTGATACTTTTATTTTAACTACATTCCCTCTTAATAACTTTGAAAATCTTTTCCATGGTGAATATATTTTGCCATGGTAGGAGCAATGGCAGGTTTGGAAAAACAAAGCTTGCTCTGTGTACAGATCACATGGATGTTTCCTGCAGGGCAAGGCAGCACAGATCCCACTCCTCACAAATCTGACTCTAAAACTCAACATCACTGAGGTGCACCAAAATAATTATACAGGGAAAAACAATAAAGCATTAGGAACAAAGAATCTGCACAGGACTGGGACAAATCCTTGAGGACTAACCCCAGTGGTTCCTACAGAAACTGCAATATAAGTCTGTCCCACTGATAAATGCAAAATCAGCTTGGGATCCTGGATAAACAAGGTTGGTGGCTTTGAAATTTCTGTATTTCAAAGAAATTCTCCCAGTATTAGTCCCACTACAATGTCATCAAAAGGCTCTGCAGCCATGAGATGACTTAAAAAATCACACCTGTACATGACAAAAAAACCAAGAATTCTCATTCTCAGATTTTCTGAGAAAAACTTGACCTCTGCAGACCAAGCAGAAAAGCAGAAACCTTGTTCTGTCTCTAAAATAATATTTTAAAATGTGTCATGGTTTTGAAGCACTTTTTTCTGATGCAGGTGGATCTCTGAACACTAAATTAATTCCAAAAACATCCCCCAAGTGCATGCAGAACTAACACATGTACAAAGACGTATTTCCCAGTACTTAATCAATTAAAGAAATTATGCAAAAGATGTAGACCAGGAAATGAATAAACCTACACAACTTTAATCTCAAGGAGAATTATGGCACACAAACTGTTAGCATCAGATCTTTGTGATTTCATCCATGTTAAAAGGAATGATCACAGGAGCCTGGGAATTGGGTTCGCAGGTGGTGCAGGTTCAATTATTTTCGCTTTGGGGATTTCTGAATTATTTTTTCAGATTCTTAAACTGCACCTTCCTTCATCCATCCTGAGTGACAGAACTGCTACTACCAAGAAGGACATGATTTGCATCTTTGAACCCCACAGGACACTGAATTGTTTCCCTGAAAAATGGCTGAACATGTGGCAAGAAACCATGCACAGTTCAACAGAATTAAAATCAGCTACACTTTCAGTCTTAGATTAAATACTCGCTACGCAATTACTACAGAAATGTAATTTTTAAATCTTAGGAGCGAAGGTAGGGCTGGCAACTTTCTGTAAATGTCAACAGGAGTCAAGAGGGAAGGATTTAAGCAGGATGATCCAGACAGAAAATTGTCTCAGAATGGCACAGAAGGGCTCTTTTGGGGTTCATGAGGAAAGTGCTTAAATGCCCAGAAAAACCAGTGAATAGCAAACAGCTTCTGTCTTCAAGAGAGCTGAGTAGGAAAATACAAAATATAAGAGGAAGTTTCAGGCTCTTCCTACCCACGACTGAAGCAGTCACAGACCTCTAAGGAATAGAGCTGATTCCACAAAACCTGACACTGCTCAAATAATTTTATATAACTCTGGGACCCCACGGCATGGAGGGCCTCCAAATTCTCTTCTGAGTAGCCCATAAATTTGTCTCTGCCTGCCTCTTAGTTTTCTCTGAAAACACATGAACCACCTCAACCCAAATAAAAATTAGTTTGTGCTTTCATTTATGATGATAAATATGAATATTCTCAGTAGACTTACAAATACATTTAGCTTATGTTGCCTCTTCTATTTTTTTTATCCTTCACATCTTTTTTACTCCAAAACCTCACCATCCCCTTCAGCATCTCTTTGCAGTATTTTTCCACAATAAATCCCTGAGTATTCACCTTTTCCAGCACCCAAGAACTTCTGCAAGGAGAACCCAGCACTTCCCTGCCTACAGCAGAATCCCTCCAGGCCAAACATCACCTCCTCCCTTGCTGCCCCTCACTGGTCAGAAAATAGAAATTTCTGTTTTGCTCACCCAGAGCATCAGAGCAGTGTGCACACACATCCCCTGAAGGCAAACAAACAACACCACGTGACTGATCAAATATTTGCTCAGAACTTCATAAATAATTGAGCCAAAAGACCTGCACAATTTTACCCTCATGCTATATAAACACAGAGAAGCAAAGTTCTCATTGCTTACACTTCCATGTGAGCTCACTGGATACATTATTCATTGCAATTAGGCACTTAGTTCTCTTAAATTAGTAATATAATGTCATTGCATATGCAGAACATGAGAAAAAGGAATAAAACACATAGTAAGTGGAATTAAATGCTTGAGATGCAAAACAGTCTGCGATTTTACCTTTCTCCTTTTGTATTTTTTTTAGGCTGGTCCCAGTTTCTTGGTCAATGAGTTCTCCTTCCCTGCTGTTGGTCAGCATGGCTAAAAGAATCAGAGGGCACAGTTAAGTAACACTGCCAGCAAAAAAGAAGTTAAGAAAACATTAAATTATATTTCCTCTTGGTCAGTATTTTGGTATTTTAACTCTTGGAGCCAAGTAAAATATGCACTAAAAGTTAATCTGTCATGTTTATTAGACAAGGACAGCAAGACAGAACACAAATTACTACTGAGATGGGTGTGTTTTCTCATGAAATGTTCAAATTAATTAATTAATGGGAAAAGTACGTCACAAAAAACCATTCTGGGGAAAAACCCATTTAAGGATTTAAGTATTAGTAATTACCTGTAAAGCAGTAAGCTTAACAAAAACCACAGATTGCCAGATCATAGCCCAAACTGACTGGTGACAGCAAAACCCCCTACCATTTTAGTGAAGAAGGGAATTTTTACTTGACACCTGCAAGCTCAAAAAGACCAGTGCATTTGTGACCTCAGAGGCCTTTTTCTTTGTTCTTATTTGATTAAAACATTTCCTTCTCTGCAATCCACCAACTGCAGACTTCACAGTTATTCCAGGGAGGACACTTGTTACATTGCCGTATTTCAGGGAGAGTTTTTTTAAATAATTGCAAAAGTAAAAATATTGTATTTCTGTCAATGAAAAATATGTATCCGTATCTTTAGAATAGTAAGCATTAGATCTCTACATAGAGATATCAAGAATCTCTTTTCACTGCAGCTACAGGAAGATAAATATTTCTTGTCCTGTGTATTTCCAGCTTATTTTACACAGGAAAAAGATGAGGGGAATCTACTCCACAGTCTCTGCCCTGTGTGTGCTCAGATTTAGGCAAAGAACTCAGGTCCTGCCCACAGTGCTGGGCAGAACTGCAGGGTCAGAACTGCAAAATCCCAGGAAGAGCCAAGGTTGTGGATGGGAGGGAATTCGCCAGTGACTCACTGGCTTTTGTGGTTTAAATCCGGCTCAGCAAAGCCTGCATGGGCTCCAGGCCATGAGGAGACAGCAGTGTTGACACACACTGAGATGAAGAGATGTTAATTGACTTGCCCTAGATGCCTCTTGGAAGCACCAAGAATAGGATCTAAACTTCCTCTAGACAGAATTAGCATTTTCATCGATGGTGCACAGGCTGTGAAAACTGTGCTGGAGAGACCAAAAAAGCCAGAAAGGACTCAGCCTCGGTGTAATAAAGGAATGTGTGGGCACAAAGAGGTTTTTGGATCAAAAAAAGTCATCATATAATCTGTGACTTTCTTCACATGCATGTGAATAAAAAGATTCCTTTTGCAGGTGCAAAGCTGCAGGTGCCTTGAGCAGCACTTCCCTACCCAAGCACACCAAGGGAGCTGGTTGGAGCAGGGAAGGGCACAAGGGAGATCCTCTGTGCAGGGAATACTGGCACAGGATGGGCTTTGCTGAGTGATGAACTTCATTAAAAACCATGGGGATGAAATTTCTGGGTACTCAATAGCAAGCCCCAACAAATCAACATCAGCACCTACAAACTCTCCCAGGAGCTGAAGAGCAGCACTTCCCCACCCAAACACAAAAGGAGCTGGTTGGAGCAGGGAAGGGCACAAAGGTGATCCCTGTGAACAGGGTATGATACTGGCACAGGATGGGCTTTGCTGAGTGATGAACTTCTATTAAAAAACCACTGAGATGAACTTTTTGGGTATTCTTCAGCAAGCCTTTCATCCCTGAATTGTCTTTATGAACTTAAAAAATACACTGGGATGAACTTCCTGGGTATTCCATAGCAAGCTTTCATCCCTCAAGTTTTTAAATGAGCTTCATTAAAAAACCATTGGGATGAACCATTGGTATTCCATAGCACGCCCCAACAAATCAACATCAGCACCTCCAATCTTCTGAGGTGTTGAGGAGCAGCACTTCCCTACCCAAGCACAGCAAAGGAGCTGGCTGGAGTAAAGAGGGGTAAAAGGGAGATCCCTCTGTGCAGGGGATACTGGCACAGGATGGGCTTTGCGGAGTGATGAATTTCATTAACAAACCATAGGGATGAACTTTCTGGCTATTCCATAGCAAATCCTTCATCCTTCAAGTATTTAAATGAACTTCATTAAAAAACCATTGGGATGAACTGTCTGGGTATCCCACAGCAAGCCCCAACACATCAGCCCCAGTGTCCACACCCCCCTGAGGGCCGAGGGGGGCACTGACCGATCCTGTCAGGGGTGTTGTCCAGCTGGGAAGGGGAGCTGGACACGCTGCTGCTGGGGTGCGAGGACGCGTGGCTGCCGGGGCGCTGGCTGTCCTCCAGGGACGGCGCCGGGGACGGGCTGTCCTGGATCCTCTCCTGCAACACAACACGGACAGGTTACAACAAAAATCCAACAAAAGTGTCCTGGATCCTTGTGGGAAGCCAGGACATCCCTCTGGCTGCCCTGGATGGTTCCAGACCCTGGCAGGGGGCTCAGAAGCCTTGGCACAGAGCCCAGGACCCCTGTGCCTTTGATTTCAACCCCTGGGAAAAATTACCATCTTTGCATGAAGAGTTACAAGTCACAAAAAATAAGTAGAGTATAAGTTAGATTATCTCAAGGTAAAAAAGTAGGTTAAGACTTTTTAAAATAGGGGTCCAGGGTCAAAATAAAATAATTTGGGTGTGTTCTTCTTTCTTCTTCTTCTTCTTCTTCTTCTTCTTCTTCTTCTTCTTCTTCTTCTTGGCATCCATCTTCTGAGTAATTTTTTTAAATTAAAGTAGAACTAAAGTAGAACTAAACTGTACAATATAAGTAGTAAGTATTAGAAGATAACTGTAAATAATGTTCACGTAGTTTGTATATAATATGAAGATAATATTGCCCCTAAAGCAGGCAGTGTGCCTTAAACTAACCTGCTAAGCAAACCTCAGCTAATAAAAAAAAAAATTCTTAGATAAAGATAATAACTCTAAAAACTACAAAAGACAACTCCCAACTCCTTCTTCAGTGCTGAAGATAAAAACCAAAAACTTTTAAACTACACGAGTTGTCATCTCAAACTCTTAAGACACCACCAAGAGATGCTCTCCTGCAGCACAAGCCCAGCAAGGCTGGGCAGCCTCATCCACCATCCACGACAAAAAACCAGGGGAGGCTGGCTCAAAAGTGATGCTAACAAATGTTTCTGAGGTGAACAGAACACATCTCATAGTTAAGAGCAGTCCAGTCATCTACAGCCAAAACCAACACCAGCAATGTGTCGGAGCTTAGCTGATCGTTTGCCACCTTTTTTTTTGTTGGCAACTTTTTATGTTCTAAGTTTTTCATGCCTAGGAACATATAGAATGTTCTTTCATGTTGCTTTCACAAAATACTTTTAATCTACAGGTAGTAAGACTGCCATATATGAGTCACTTTTCAAATAAACAGCTCACAGTTGGACTGAACTGTCACTAAATGCAGTCAACTTTGTAATAAGAATCTGTATTTGTGAATTTGTAACTAGAATCTGTACCTGAATAAATTACATCAGTATCTTCTCAGGGAAGCACCTGGACAAATGAAAAATGCTGTGGCTCTGGTAAGAACTTCCTTCTTGCACCAAAAGCACCCCTGGCTAACCAAAGCAACTTTTTATGTTTATATTTGCACAGAAAACTTTGATATTAACCTCCAATTAAAATATATATAGTAAAGGATGTAAGGAGGAGAAAAAATAGGGTAGGAAATAAAAATTAAAAACATTTTTAAAAAGAGCAAAATTAAATTCTGCATTTCTGTGTATCTGTGTATCTGTACTTGCAAACTGGTTGAAGATGCCATGGAATTTTCATCAGTAAAGATCTTTAGGAACAGGTCAGATTAACAAGGCATAAGTGAAAATTCATCCTTAAGACAAGAGATTGTGATAGCGCTTGAGATCCTTCCAACCCAGTGTTTCCACACACATACTTTTAATTAAAAATTTCTGTGTCCTTCATTCCTATTCCCAGAAACAACTGAAAATGTGAATCTTCTGAAAGGGACAACCAGGGCCTGATTTACTCCAGGTATTTTTCTCTTAAAATGCCTTCTGTGTTTTAAAACTTCTGTCAGAGTCCTTGAAGGTGCAGTTCCAAGGGAGAGACACTAATGAGGAAAAATGGTTAAATTTAAAAAATTCCAGAAACTGAACCTTGGGAGCTGCCCTCAGCCCTGGCAATCAGCTGCTTCCTGTGCAAACCCAGAACTGAAATCTAACTTGCTTAAAAAAAAAAAAAGATATTATCTTGCCTCCACCTCACTAAAAATCACAATTACAGTTCATCTGGGGCAGTTGTCTCAAAGGAACTTTGCAATCTTCCCTCCTTTCTAACCTATTCTGAAGATGTTTCATTAGGAATATTCAATTTGGTTCCTTGGTAGCAATTTACTGTGTGCTCTGGAAAATAAACTCAGTAGCATCTGAAGTTTTATGCAGTTTTCTAGGTGGAAGCCTGAACCAATAATGCAGCTTTGGGAAGAACATGGTGGCTCCTGGAAGTTCTTCCATTATAAACACCTGATATAAAAGCTGCTGCTTGGCTGTATCATGGCGATTCATTAATTACACCACCAGCAAGATCAACAAGAATATTCTGTTACCCATTAAACCATCCCTCTAAGCCACGCTCATCTCTGTGTTTTCAGACACCTCTGAGAGTTGTGCAAAGGGAACCTGAGACTGGATCCTCCTCAGAGCATGGGATGCATCTCCCTGTTCCAACCACACCAGCTGGGAACATGGCATGGATGTGCTTTTAATAGGATTGTTATTGTACATTAAATAACAAGCCAGCCTCAAAACCATGTAACAGATGTGTATCTGTTACATAGCTGTTAATCCTCAAAGGATCAGTTTCACTAATTATCTGTTATTTAATGAACATACAGTAACTAACCGATCTGAAAGGGAGAACTTTTAATGCTAATATTTAACATATATGAGTCTATTTTGTTGAGTCACAAGTTTTTATGATTTTGAAAACTGACTGGCTTATACAAATTAATTTTTAAATTCAGTGGGATAAAAAAAAAATCCAAGTCACTGAGCTTGAAGTGTCCTGTGTTCTCTTCCTTTTGGCCTCCAAAGGAGAGGCTTTGGAGGCTGCTGAGATGAACAGGTAAAGAAATTTCACAACTATAAGGTGCACTGGATTATAAGGCGCACTTTTGGGTTGTCGGCAAATTTCCGAATTTTTTCCACATAAGGCACACCGGACTATAAGGAGCATTTTTTGTTTACAGCGAGGATCCACGCACAACAAAGTAACGAATTAGTAACAGAATGGCGCCATCGCGGGGTTTACTGGCAGCTGCTCAATTTGCAAACATTTTTCACGGATCGGTGCAGCCTTTAAATGCAGCCCCAGGCGCCCTCCCCGTGCTGTGGGCCCCGGCACTCCCGTCCACCCCAGTGCCGACTGACACAGCTCACGGCTCGCACTTCCGGGCTGGCAAATTTCCGAACTTTGTCCTTATATAAGGCGCACCGGATTATAAGGCGCACTTCTGGCTTTCAATCAAAACTTCAGGGTTTAAGTTGCATCTTACAGTCGTGAAATTACTGTAATTAAAAGGGAGTTGGGGCTTTGTGGATGTGCTGCTCACTGAGCTGCTCTTAGAAGTCACATTCTTACATCAAAAAGTACTGTCCAAAATAAGAATTACACATGCAATCCTGAGTGGATAAACTCTGTGTGGTTTTTACCTTTGTGCAAATTTTAACTTCCAAATAGGTTCCTGCTAACAGGTTACAACTCTGACTGCACTTTCCTATGCCTGGATTTCAGCTTTAACAGTCCTGTATTTCCTCTTTTTTACCACAAAGAGCACTCAATTTACAATTAAGATACCATTTTGAAATGATTAATTTTACAGAAGAGTGCATAGTTTAAGTAAATTTCATTGTCTACTGCAACCATGAAAATGAATAGCCAGGGAGAGGACATGACAACTGTTCTGCAAAAAAACTCTATGAACAAATATGACTAGGAATTAACACTTAGATATCACACAAACAGCCATATATGTCATCTTAAATGGGAGTTATTTGAGTAATTCAGAAGCTGATGATTTGGAAAAGCAAAGTATTCCAGCTCCTTCTGGTAACTGCATTTCCCATTGTTTCTCACTGTGAAATAATCTCTGCCTGGAGTAATTTGCCTTCAAACTCAGGGTCTCGGTTTGAAATCTTCAGGCAGAAGTGAAAGTATCGAATAATAATGTCCCTTTTAATCACACAGTGAATCACTTTCTAAGAGAATTAGTTGATTATGTCATCTAGTATCTTCCCAGTCACACCAATTTCCAGGCACAGGGAAGGCAGAGTTTTCCCTGCAATCAACAAAGGAGATGAAATTCCCTCAGTACCATATGTGTTAAAAATGAGAATGGACTATTGCCATGGGAGGCTGCATATGGATAAAAAAACTGTCTATTTCTAAATGTTCATGTGGAAATATGCTGAATTTTCCCTACCAGAATGAAGAATGCTACGAGCAGAGTCTTCTTTTGCTGGTAAACAGATCCATTTTTCAGTCCTGTAATCAGTATGCATCTATTTAGCTACTTAACAGCAATGTGCTCTGGTTCATTAGGTAGCTACTGTTGTGTCTCAGCCTAGTTAAAATTTCACAGCAAGTTAATCTATTTTATTACAAATGAGAACACAAGTGATAATGTCCTCACCATCTTCCAAATACGGGGTTAACGGTATTTGTAACAAATCAGTGAGGGCATTGAAATAGGAAAATTGCAAATCTAAAATCTTAACATTTTGCTTTACACATTGATGACTTCATTTTGTTTGTCATCTATGTATTTTACAACCTTGTTACTTTTCATATATAATTTTTTTTCCCCTTGAAAATGGCTCAGTTCCCCTTGCATCCTACAGGGCAGCCTGGTCCCACACTAGGTAAATTCAGAGTAATAAAAACCATTCCTAAGTAAAATAATATTTTCCCTATTTATATTTCTTCCTATTCAGAAATTCGCAAGATTAATATTCCAGGTTGTAATTGGATGAATTATACATAAGGATTCTACAGACTGTGAGAATTTTATGAAAAATGAAAACATTTCTCAAGATCTCACCTATTTATCTACCTACAGTATCTACTTTAGCTCATCTTTTTTCCTTCCTTTACAGAGCTGTAACATAAATTCTCAGAAAGGACCTTTCCAGTATTTAATCCTCTTGAAGGGTAATATATTTGTCTCACTAAAAATCGGTGTCCTTCTCTGCCTCAGAAAATGTAGCTACAAAGCTCGACATTGTTAATTTTAGGTGTGATTTAGCTCAATGGCACTGAAGCCATGAACTCACCCAATTTCCAGGCAGATTCTTGATTTCAGCTCAATATTCCTCTCCCCTCCCCTGTGAGGGAGTATTCCACACCAATAACAGGAAATACTACACACTAGTTGCATCCACACTAGTTTTATTTGAAATATATATGAACAGCTTACCTCCTTTTGACATAATCATCTTGACCTTAATTCCTTACCTCTGATTTTTTTTATAGTATTGATCTTCCTTTTATGCCAAGAGTTTAGAGAAATGTTGCTGCTAGATTTTCCTTTTTATTTTTCTTTATTCTTAGTTGTAATGTAGTTGTAATGACTCTTCCAAATGTTAATCTATTAACGAGTTCCTAGAGGATTTAGTGGCATTTCACTGCTGACAAGAAGGCTTTGGAAGTTTGTCCGAGCCCTGGATGTTTTATTCAGACATTTATCTTGGTATTTCATATTTAATTGAGGTGGTGGTGCTGCTTTACAGGGCTCTGCAGTGCCTGGAATTCACCCTCTTTCATGAAATGGAAAGGAAGGAAAAATGGAGATTCTACTGGGTTTAGGCCTAGATAAGAGTTTTCAAGTGTTGTAAGAAAGATTTCGAGCTGATGTTGACCATGTTGATAAAACAAGAGTTCATGGACTCTGGGAGAAAAATATCCCAGCATTAATTTGCACACTGGGATGTTCATTGTGCCACACCTCAACATCCCAGTGGCTGCAAGATCTCAATTCTCTGAGAATTCAATTCCTCAAAATTCATTCCATACTCTCAAAATGGACTACACAGAAATTAAAAAAAAAATAAAACTCTAGAGACCAGAGTCTGCCTGCAGCCTTCCCCAACTCCAGCCCAATTTCCTGCTGAGCCACCTCTGCTCCCCCTCCCGCGTGAACCCCATCCTCAGCAAGGCAGAAGAACAAGAAAACTTAACAATCCACAATTCCAGTCAGCAAAGACCTGAACTGCCAACACTTTCTTTTTTTAGTTAATACTAAGATGTATTTCTTTCCAATTGACCTCACTTGATACTAATGCTGTTTGAATCCTAATAACCTAATAAGCACATTTTTAATAGTGTTCTAAAGTTTATTGTCCTTAACTGATGGACTACTCAATTTAGGCTTTTCCAAGGAAGAGAATACTTCTGTCACAGGAAGCAGGAGCTGAACTGATGCCAACAGGAACTAGGATGGTCACAACCATTTCTGGGCTAGAGAGGAGCAGTTTGGTTTGGATTTTGAGTCATTCCACTGTTGGAGTCAGTGAGAGAAGGGCCTTCCTGAATCCTTCCGGCAGAAGCCAGAGTGCAGGAATTGAATTAAAACCCTTGCATGGACTGAAACATGTTAAGCCACCCACACATAGAATGGGAGTTTAAGTAGAAGAAGTTTAAGTTTACATGTAAGTTTGAGTTTTAGGATAAATAAGGATGTAAATAAGTAAGTAAGTAAGTAAGTAAGTCAGTCAATAAGTTTCAACAAGAGCTGCAGTGGTTTTAGTAAGTAAAATGTTCAAGATACCAAAGTAGAAGAACAAGTTCTAGTGAGGGTTAAGAAACTGATGTTTTCAGTAGAGGCTCCAAAAGCTCTTAGACACTACTCAGACAAAACAGAACTTCAGTGAGAATATTGCTGAACAAGACAGATCATATACACGGTTTATAAGTATCCTAACCTGTTAAGAAATTAGAATTCTCATAGGTTGAGAGGTAGTGGCTTGAATTTACATGTTAGCTTGTTAGAATAATCCTATATAAGATTATGTACTAGAGAGAGGTAGTGCTTTTCCTTTTTGCCTTTTGCCATTGCTTTTTGCCATTGCTTTGCCTGCCAGCATCTCCAACACCCAAGAAGAAAAAAAGAGCTCCAGCAGCAGCACCAGCCTCTCTGGGACTCCCAGGGATGGCTCCTGCTTCTATTTGGGACTTTATGCTAAAACTTAGCCTGGACTTTAACGTCTGTGACTGTGCCTTCAAAGACTGATGCACTTTCACAATAAATAACCTTTCTAGCAGCTATTAGCTGCTTTAATAATTTAGAGATAACCCAGCACGAGGGGTGTGTCAAGAGCACTGGGGGGATAACCCCACCCTGGAAATGAGCACATACAAAGACTGGGCGTGAGTTGTTGGTCTTCTGAGCTGCTTATAATACCTGTGATTGCTGCAGGTACTGAGATGAACAAGGTAAACAGCTGGTCTAAAAACCAAGATAGGATCTGTGTGTCTGAAAGCCAGCTGGATCACATTCATCTTTTGCAGTGTATAGGGAAGTCGTTCGCCTAAAATATGTACTTTGCCATTTAAAGTGCAATTTTTTTTTCCACTGTGTACATATAGTTGTTTCAGCTGAAGTCAACTGGCAATTATTTTCTCACAGAATTTAAGAAATCATAAAAGCTCCTACATTTACTGATTTTAATACCAGATGTTCACTCACTAATTCCATTACCTTGTGACTACTTCCTATCAATCCATTAATTGCCAGCTGCTCAGCCAAACAGAGAAGTGCAGCTAATCAGATGGTGCTGGGAAACAGCCAAACAGAAGCTGCCTTCTTCCCCATTTCTTAAATTAGCACTCACTGGGACAGCCATGGAGACCTTCGCTCCTGGATTAAGATCTTGATGTTTTACTTTGAATCTGAGAGCACAACAGAGGCTGAAGCTGGAGAGGATCTTGGTGGGAACTTGGTACTTGTGCTTCTTTCCTGAATTGTTTCAGCCAGCGCTGCCATGGAAGGGAGGAAAGGCACTCCCAGGACTAATGATGATAATGCTCTACCTCATCTATGTTAGAGCCACATCAGTTATTAAGGACAAATGCAAATGACAAAGCTAATACTAAAAGGATCTGAGCCAGAACTAAGAGCTTAGATGTGCCTGGCCTAACAATTTTCCTTTGCAAGCTCTGCAAAAAGAGATGTTTCTGCCTGGAATTTTTTTCCCCACTAGGAAGTTTAAACTAAGTTTTCAGTGCTTAAAACCTCTCAGTGAGGGTGCCAGGAGTTCTTGGCACTGCAGGGAGAGGGACAGCCTCCCTCCAAAGGAAGAGATGAGAAGGGTATTTAATGCAATTTGAAAGGATCTGAACATCTCCTAGCAGAGTAATTCTCTGAATCAGTGAATTAAGAGATACAAACCTGCACACTCACTCCTCCTGTGCCTCAAACACAGCCACCAAAATTAACCTTAAACAAACTCCAAGTGTCTCACACGTCACTCCTCCAACATATTCCATCCCAGCAACCAGCTGCCTGCTACAGAACAGGACAGAATAAATCTAATAATATGAAAAATCACATACACTGGAGAGAGGTTTTATTTTATTGATGTTGCAGTACTCTGAAAACAATTCATAATGGATTGAAGGCACAGAGAGATATGGAATTACTGATGTTAGAAATTCTGTAATGGGAAATGTTTCTATTGTGAGAAGAAGTGTTGCAGAGCTTTTTGAGATAGCCACATTTTTCTGGCTGCCAGGTAAATATTATGAATGTGTGTTGTAGAGCACACAGAAAATAGCACCTCTCAGCAATAATTACACAGCCCATCTGTACTCTCTTCAGGGAATTTAAAACCATGTCATATACATCTTCTACAAATGCCTTAACAATCCCACAAAATCAGGAGAAAAGCAAAACTCAAAGAGAAGGAGACTCAGAAGTCTCTACTGCATGTCTTGATCCCAGTGCAAATAATGCTTTGCTCTGTTTATCAGATTAGTTTCTAAAGTGCACTGGGGTGAAATTCTCAAGGAATTCTCAAATATGAAAATAAAAATGCTTTATTTTTAAAAAGCATTATGAAATATGATTTTTCAAGTATTTAAAAATATTTAAATTAAAATGCTTTATTTTTTAAAGCATTTTAATTATTTTTGGGGGTTTTCTGTGTTTCCCATTTGCACTCAACAAAAGCACCATTTATTCCTAACTGGGACCTCGGTGAGAGCAAGAAAGAATAAGAGCAAAGCAGGAATACAGTAAGCATGAGGGGATGACAACAGAAGAAAAATGGACAGTAGGAAAGCAATTTTCAGAACTACTGCTACGTGGGAGAAACACATCCCTCAGCAGCTCCAGAGAGGCTGCTTGGAGAAGGAAAGGGAGGAAACATGAGGAGGAAGAGGGTGAGACATGAGCAAGAGGAGGAAGGAGGCAAAATATGTCTGGTAAGTAAAATGACAAGCAGGGAAGATTTGGGAGAAAATGAAGTCTCAGATCTCTAGAAGTTTTGTCTCATTACTCTCAGTCCTCTGGGCAGATCTAACACCAAAGGAGCAGCTTAGAGTTGGGTTTGGTTCCCAGAATTTCAAGCTCAGCCTAACCACAGTATTTCCCACCAGCCTGCTCCCAAGGACATCTGGACAAGTGGCCTTTCAGTGAACGGCCCAAGATCATCACACTCAGCTCCAGACCTGGCTGTGCCAGCCTTCCCTTCACCTTCCTAACCCCACACCTCTCCCCTGCCCTCTCCCTGATTTTTGGCTGGAATTGTGTAAACAGTAGGATTTTAGTCATGTAAGGTTGTATTTGTTACAAGTGCACTGTAAAACAACGATCTTTGCATTATGTAGCTGCTGCTTTCTGGAGCTGAGTGTTTCACAAAGTTCAGTGAAAAATCCTCTCACTTTTCTGTAAAGGGCTCAGCCCAACTTTCCTTCTGAAAATATTGTGACTGAGTCGATTTTTCTGAGTTTCAGGAACAAAATTATTGTGTGATGTAAACAGCTACATTTATTCACAGAATCACAGACTGGTTTGGGGTGGAAGGAGCTTAAAAGTCACCTCATTCCACCCCTGCCATGGGCAGGGACACTTTCCACAAGACCAGGGTGCTCCATCCAACCTGGCCTTGAGCATCCACTGCTCTTCCTAGCCCAAACCACAGCCCAAGTGTACTTAGCCAAATTCCACCCCAGACTGATCCTCATTTGACATCCAGGCCATTCCTGGAGTGCAGAGGAGGTCCAGCTGAAGAACAGCTCTGAAAATAAAGAACAGGATGCAGGAAGGACAAGAGAGAGGGTGGTGAACTCAGTGTCACTGTCAAATTTTGCTTTTGCCATATGAGCCCCTCAATAACAGAGATTCTTCTGAGCCAAGTTTCAAACCCAGCAAACTTCTTCAGATGTGCAGTAAATCCCTGTAAGGCTGGACTGATCACAGGGGCAGTGCTGGAATCACATCACATCATGTTAGAGATGGCTAAGAAGGTTTTGTGAGCCTGGCCATCCTGCCTCCCTAATTTATGGTGTTCCTGTCAGGGAGAAATCAAGTTTCATAGTTATGACATTTCTTTCTGGAGCACTAAATGTTAACTTTGCTGATCATGCATATCTTGGTAGAACAGCTTATTTCTAAATGGCAAACGTGATATAAAAAGCATAATGACTTCATTCAAAACCTTATAAAGCAGCTGATTCTCACACCTATAGAAAACAGGCCAAGTGGTATTTTAGTCATCAGACTATGGAAACAGACACACACTCAATATATTCAATTCATTCCTCCCAATTTAGGTAAAAGCATGACACTGGGATTGGATTGTATCAAAAACTAGCTATATTTTGTCCTTATTAAATGCCTTAAATAATATCCTGTAATAAAAGTATTGCTGACAGCAGGAACAGCAATGCTTTTCTTTCACATTTTTAATTTTGTACAAGAATTTCACGTTAACTGGTCATCATTCTGTGCTGGATGATTGTACACAGGGCAAGGAAAGGACAAAAGGAGCCTGTAATAAAATTCATCTAGAGTTTCAGCACTCAGAACAAGCTGGAGAAAGATGCAGCACCACTGGACAGGTGAGAGTAACACAGCAAAGGATGCCCACTCTGCCTCTGTCATGTTGGCTACTGGTGAATTTTCCTCTGCAACATTAGAGGAAATAATTCCCACCAGAGTGCTCGCCAGCCCTCGTGTTGCTGTGGAGATGTTGTGTCTCCTCTAGTGCAGGTGCTGGGGAAAAAATTGCTGTAAATGAGTAACTCACATCAGCAAGGGCCTGCTAAATAACAGCCTGGAACCCAACTGCCTGCAAAAACTGCAGTTTAAATTACAAAGGACTAGCACTGTTTACAAATATGCATTTAATCTTCATGCTGACATACTGGTAACATTTGAAGTACAAACAACACTTCTGCAAGTTTACTTGCTGCTACAAATATTCCACTGCTGTGTTTAAATGAGGGTTTTTAGAGGTCTCTGAATAGGTAAAGGAAAGGTTATGGTTTAAAATTAATGGAATCTCAACTAATTTCTAATAATTTACTGACTTGCATTAACCAATATACAGCTGGACATCAGAGAGATGTTTTCCCCAACTCTGCAGGTATACTGAGGATAAAGAGAAGTTTTATCCTAGAGAAGATCTTTATCCTAGGTAGGGATCCTAATGGAAAATGTCACCCCTGAATTTTCCCAGTCTCCCTAGAAGCCAAGGGAAAGGGAAAAAAAAAAAAAAAAAAGAGAGGAAGTCAACAAAACCAAAGCATTCAGAACAAGATTTGCCCTAATCTGGAAGTGGACTCTCAGTAAAACAGAGAAACAACCTAAGGCAATTTTGGAATTGCTTAGGACCAAGAAAGAAAATCAGAAGGAAAACAAAGCTCTACAAAACCTCAACAGAGGGATGTAGAATTTTACTACAGTGATGTGACAAGAGACATTTGCTGTCCCCTAGAGAGGATGCTGCCATCAGAACACATGGGCATGAGCAAGAAACACGTGCTGTGAGTTTCCTTCCCTGCTGGATTCAGAAACAAAACCTCCTGAAGCACCAGCCTGTGACAAAGGGAAGTACAAACCTCTCACTAATGTATTCTCACAACTGGACTGTAGTGTTGGAAAAAGTGACTTTCTCAATAAGAAAATAACGACACACTATAATTAAGGTGTTTTATAATAAAGATATGAGAGGTTAAGTTCAGCAATTCGGTGAGAGCTGTAAGAATAAGGCAAGTCAGGAATCACAATCTAGAGTGACAGGAATACATGAGTGTAAATGAACACAAATATTGAAGATATTTACTTGCCAGAACAGACAGCCCTATACACTCAGATATTTAAACCCAAAGAAAAATGGACTAAATTCATGAACTTTCACAGCTGACATTTTACTTTCTCAACAAAAAAGCCACATGTGCATGCAAACACACAAATCAGACTGGTAACATCTGTAATTTTTGCTCAGTAGAAAGTGGACACACTCTTTTAGAGAATCCCACCACATCAGTTCATCACAAACACTGATCCCACTCATTTCTATTTTGAAAATTTCTCGTTTTAATGCATTTTTGAGTGTGTGGCAGGACAGCAGCTCTCCACACAGGCAAGAACCTTTCAGAACAGCCTACTGGGTAGAGACTACAACAAGCCTTTCAAAATACAAACATGTTTTAACCAACCAGAAGGAAGTTCAGGTTTGGCTACCAGAGACTCTAATCACTAAAGTACTTGTGATAATTTTCTCAGGTATTTACCTGGATTTGGACTGTTAGAATTCCTGTTTTGTTCTTCAGCCTCAGAAGGTGAACGTGATGATTTTCTCAGTTTACCTGTTCTGGATTTATAGTGCACTAGAATTCTTGTCGTGTCCTACAACATTTTCTCTTAGCTTTGACTTTACACAGCATTTCAGAAGAGTTTTTAAGCTTCCACAGCTCTTACTCTAACCTGTGGTGTTAGTGTCCATTTTTTATTACATTACAGACTTACTGTCAGATCAGAGCAGCTGAACCTCCTGGCTGCAGTGGCGGGCATTGCTCAGTGTTGGGAGCAGCCAAGGGAGCTGGGGCAGTGTGAGCTCACTGCTCCATCCCCCTCCTCCCTGGGGATGCCCCTGCAATTGCTCTGTCACCTGAGGATGCTTTCCTTACCTTGATGACGGAGGCCCCTGCCCGGGACAGGGGGCTGTGCATCTGCGCCGCCGCTGCCATGTTGGCGATGGTGTTGAGATGGTTCATCTGGTTCATGGCCATGGCCACCGAGGCTGGGGGGAGGCTGACGGGGAGCAGGGGGTGCGGCATCATCATGAAGGGCAGGTCTATCCCTGCAGAGAGCACCGACATGTCACTGAGGGCCCGCAGCCACTGGTACACCCATCGTGTCACTGGGACA
>VRYO01002184.1:19686172-19707207 GCA_009812075.1 Sialia sialis | reverse complement strand
CACCACACATCACTGGGACACCCTGCAAGGTTCACAGTCACTGAAACATTCACCACTCAAACCCAACAGCAACAAATCTCAGTAATTTCTGGCTCCAATAATTGGAGATAATTGTCTGTGCAGCCCAGGAAAGGCTGGTTTGGGTTGGGGAGAGGAACACAGCTGGGGAGTGACACAAAATGAATGTATGACTGTACCAGTTCAGCGATCTCTACTTAAGAGAAATAAAGAAAAAAACCAAAAAAACACAAAACATGCATATAATTTGCATGTTTTCCAATGTATCAGATGAATATTTATTAATAATTTTATCTGATCATACACTCCTACCAAGACTTCTTCCTATTACCACTTCTCAACAATGTCACACTAAATTCTTAAAACTCTGTTTTTTGAATCCAGGAGCCTTGGACTACAGACAGCACTGAGTGTTTGTACAGAAGGTCTGTGAACTGCAACACGTAATTAGAGGTTAAAACTGTTGCCAGAGGTTTTAATTTTCAAAATGTCACTTTAAATTGTCTTCTGCTATGGATATAAACCAATTTAAGAAGGTATGAAATTTATTTGGACCAACTTGCAGATCTTGACATTGCCAAAAAGGTGAAGTTATTGCTAGCAAGAATTGGATTCTCATACTTCATTAATATCCATTTCAGCATGTGTATTACTTCTTGTATTTAGTAATGACTGCACTGGAAAGCGAGACCAAGACAAAAATTCACCAAAAAAATTGTTCAGGTTATTGTGCATTCAAGAGTTCTTTAGAGGGACCACTTGAAAATACCTACTATAGGGAGTCCAAAATTACTTTTTCAGGAAAAAAAACAGGACTCATTCTGCCAGACAAAAAATGTCTTAGCATTTTTCTAAATGACATTTAGATTAGAAATCCTCATTTAAAAATTCAGGTGCAAGTATTAAATAACACAGACATACAGCCAGCCATTACTACATGCCATTGAGATTGTTTATTGTTTAAAAAAATTAACTTTTGGGTTTATCCTGACTATTTTTAAGGAGAAGGCCAGTCACCATTTTGGTATATGACAGAACTAATAATAAAAAATACCACTGACTGACATACCTTATGTTATTCCTACAGAATTTGACTCCAGTGATATAAAAACACCACAGTGCCCACCAGGAAACTGCAGAATTGCAATATTCCCAGCTCCCACACCATTCCTTTTTAACATGAGCACATCATGATCAACAACTGCGATGCCTAATGATTCACTCTCTATTTTACACGATGATCCACGCCAATATTAATTATGATAGGCAATAAGCAAGGCCCACATACATCTCTGTTCACTTCAAACCACACTGACAATCCCCTCCAGTGCCTGCATCCACGAGCCTTTGTTCCCCTGCACATCTCCCTTAACAGCCCAATAATCTTTCCTCATCCTCTATAGAGTTCCAAAACTCCCAGACACCATCTGGCCACATTGAGTTGTATGTCTACTTAAAGTCCAATTGACATGCAAACTAAATGCAAACTACAAACAGAATTTAACAGCACATCACCAGTTTTAAGACACAATCCGTCAAACATTTCAGAGGACTATGAGGAAAATATATCCTGCACTTGCAAATCACTGGGCATAATGTCTGACATCCAGTAAAGCCTTTAACAGCCCAGAGACATTCACCTACTACAAAATCCACTGGAAAATATCCTTAAGAGCAAAGAACACAATATGTCTGCGTGTAAAAGAAATCCAGGTATTGAATTTTGCAAGAATATAAAATGAAAAGACAAATGACAGAGAATTTGAGTCCTATGACCTGGTGATTTTTTAGCTACTGACACTTAATCCAAAATGCTCAAGCCCACACCTTCCCACAAACAAAGCAGACTCATTTGGAAGGAGTCATTTCAATAGCTCTGAATTTGCTCAAGTCTGGGGCCTGACAGAGGTAGCAATGAACTGACTACTCCAAGAATTGTGTAAGGAGCAAGAAATGTCACTCATCCACTAAAACTAACACCAAAAATCAACTTTCAGAACTTGGAGGATGAAGAGCTTAAACAAGCAAGTTCATAAATAATGAGCTTTTCATTCTTCATCCATCATCAACTATAGGAATAACTTTACTCCTCACTGATATTTAAATTGTTAATCCTAAACATCTTTCTTGGAAAACTTTCCCCTTCCCTTCCTTCCCTCTTTGGGTGCAAAGAAGTGGAACTGATGGCATCCACCTGCTCCCTTCCCAAGGGAAAGAAAAGAGATGGCTTTGCAGGGAGCTCCATGTTCCAAATCAAATCTGTGTCATGTCCAGTTGTTTTGGCTAGCTGGGTTCAGTGGATCCCCTTCTAACTGGACATTTTTCATTTATTCCTCGCTCTCCTATTTTATTTGGTGGGCCAGCATTTCCATCTGAGAATTTTCTCACCCAGCTAAAATTTTAAGCAACTTTATGATTATATATTTTTCCTTTCAATCCAGGCCATGGAAATCTCATTTAAAGACTGGCAGTCCCAAACCCATTAAAGAGTGACTTTTTCAAGAGGGAGCAGTCACTTAAGCTGCAGAGAGTGGCCTGGACATGAGACACAAGTGGCAGGACTGACCCTCCTGTCACCCACGTGTCTCCCACCATTCCCCCCTCCCTGGGGCTGGGAAGGAAGGCAAGCCCAGCTCCCAGCAGGGCTCCAGGCACTCTTTTTGCCCAGCAGGACCCCAGTACATACTGTTGGTGAGCAGGTGGTTCTGCTGCAGAGGGCTGAGCGGGTGGGCACTCCCAAGGCTCGACTGCCCTGACAGCGTGGGGTGAGCAAGGCTGTGCTGGGATCCCGTCGTGATGGGAGACTGGAGCTTCTCTTTGTCCCAGGAGGATTCACTCCCACCTGCAAAACAGGGCACAACCACCCATCAGTGCCAGAGACCTTCACTCAGAGATATTTTGCTTGGTTAGCAATGAGCCAACACTCCTCAGCACAGCTGAGCACCTGGCACGGGCACAGCACCTGGAACCTGCACCTGAATTTTTTCAAAAAATAAATTAGTAAGTAAGCATCGAGTAAAAAAAATATTTCTAGACACTTTGAGCATCACCTACTTTCAACTGGTTTGTGGAAACAGGAAAAGCTAAATGTCTGAGGATGAAATCACCAGTCATGATTAAGTGAATTATCAGCATGGGAACATCTGAATCACCTTGTTCAGGACATGAGCCCACTCTTGTGCTCATCAGCTCTGTGCACTGTCAGTCCTGGAGGCATTGGCCATTCCCTGTCACATTCCAGCTGGAATTCCCTCCTCAAGAGCTCAAGCTTGGTTATCTTTGAGCTTCAGAAGCTGCCCCTGCACTGCTGGGCCTGACCCTGGGGATGCTCCATGTGAAAACCTTCCCTTGGTGGGTTAAATGAACCAGGCACAGGCTGTGCTTGGACATCATCAATATTCAGGAATTTCAGCTTAGGAGTCCATGTATCTATTATGCACAGTAATTACTGTCTACAACAAACACAAAATTTAGAAACTGAGCACTCAGTGTCTCCAATCTCTGTCTGGCCTTCTGCAGCAATTTTACAGACTGCAGTTTTTTTCAGTATTACACACTCGAATAACAAATTCCTTTTAAACAGCAGGTTAAGTAGAGCATGATAGTGAATTCCAAAATGCATCTGGTCCACAAAACAGAACACCTAAAAAAAGTCAGACTGAACATTTCTGGAGTTAAAAGGTATTTTAAGATCACTCCCCTCTCAGGTACACCCTACACTGTCACTTAGATTACAGATTGTTAGAAAAACATGTAACTGCAGTATTGGTTTTGGTTTGGATTTACGAACAAGGATCTCAATTAGAATAAGTCAACAGATTACTGGAGTGCAGCAGATAGAGGCAGCAAGCAAAAAACCATTTTAATTGAATATGAAAGTAACAGAGAAATTCCATTCTTTATGACAACACTTGGCTAATAAACATGATTAATACTGCTAAATGCAAAAGTTTGAAAGATCCGTGATTGAGAAAAAAGGAAAACACTCCATCATTTTAGCACTATGTCCAAGTATGAATTACCTTCCTATAAAAGAGTTGTAATTTGTAAAATGATGAGTAATACACTGACAAAGAAAGATACACTAAATTATGCCATGTGATATAATGCAGCATGGCATGGTGCAGTAATTAGAACTACTACAGTTGAGGCTGTGTCAGCATCTTTGTTATTTAATATACTGTATATCAGCTCTTTCAAATAACATTTGACTGCTATTTAGTGTGGAAGTTGCTCACTTTGACTATTGTGAATCCAGGGTGGTGTTATTTGATGTGTTTCACCAGTTAAATGTGTGATTTATGAAGGATTTTTGAAGGAAATGTCAAGCATTTGATTTTAAAAAGCGAGTTAATTTTCTCCATACACTTTTCAAAAAATTCCACATTCACATTCTATTCTTCCTCAGAAAACACACATACTTTTTCATTATTTTTTTGCTTATGAACACACTTTGTAGCTGTAATTTCACGTATCAGGGCACTGGCCACAAAAATAGAGCCAAAGATAGTTTGTTGGGATTTCTGAGCGAAAAGAAAAAACTGAGTCCTCATCTGAAAGTTTCCCTCTCCCTGTGTTGGTCTAAACCCAGCTCACTGAGTTAATTCTGAGTTTCTCCTGCCTTTCAGAGCCTTGGGTTCCCAGCAGCTCTCTGAGCCCAGCTCTACAAGCACTGCACATTCTGGAGGAAAACTCCTTTATTCCCAACTCACAGATGGAGAACTGCCCTGTGAAGAAAAGCAACTTGCTTAAGGAATCCCAAGCAACCTGCAATGGAAGGGAAAACCAAATTTAAATTATGCCACACAATCCAAACCACTGGACCACTTCTCCTTACAGATGGGGACAATAATAACTTTTCCCTCTGCAAATTCCACTTGTAAATCTGCTCCAGTATTCAGTGCCAGCAACACAAGAATAAATTGCAATACACTTATCTCTCCAGACCATTCCTGTATTCTTATGTTCCCTATCACTTCTCCTTAGAGAAAGAAAAAAATACAGCTGGGTGTACAATGTATAATAAAAGTGGATGTTAAATTCAATGCAGTTTCCCACAGGTAAGAGCTCCATCTCTCCATCTGGACTGCACTACCTGTGTAATAGGAAGACCCTTAAAAATGAAATAATAATTAGAATAGCTCTTAGCTAGAACTGCTCAGGTGTGAAGTGTTTTATTAGGGCACTGTGCTCAGCTCCAGGTGAGGAAGCTGAGGCACAATTAGGAAGTTCCTGCTACAGTGAATAAACTGCACTGGAAATGAGTCAGGGCTGCAGGTCCCACTCCTGTGCCCTGCTCCAGACACCTTTGATTCATCCCACCCACACTCCCTCTGCACAGCTAAAAAAAAAACATTTTAAAAGAAAATTTGCATTCTTCCCTGGAGTATCTATGCCCATGGGGAAGAAAAAGATTATACACAAATTTACATCAAGCCAGAAGCAGACTCACAGTAAAAACCAAAGTATGTGACATGCAAACCTGTGCTGATACACCCAGTCCTTTAAATGCCACACAATGTTTAAATAAGGTATTTATTTTTGAGCATCCAATTTTCTTATTTGGGAACACAGTTGTCAGCTTGTTTGATCAGCAAATACATATCTGACATGCAACATAGCAATGTGCATTTTCACATTCTTTGTTGCCATAACAATTGGAAGTGAATACATCCATAAAACCTGAATCCTTCTTAATGCTTCAAATTCAGGTTTAACCACAAATTTTCAGATTTCTGTTCCTTGCCATTTTTTGTCCAAACAGGTGTCATCACAAGGCAAAGACGTCACATTTTTATTTTAGTATTTTTTTTAATTTTTACTCCTTTCTTTTGCATGATGAGCTCATAGTATATACAGGGATGTATTTTAATTAATTTCTTTTAAGTATATAAAACGTAAAGGGGAAAATATATGGAAAAAAACCCCATATACTCCTAAGAAAAATTAGACAACAAGAAACAGCAATGGGACCTACGTCTTTTATATGAAGGGAAATACAACTTTTTTTTCTTTATATGAGAAAGAATATTTCATTTTAAAATATGAGTAACTTGATACATGAGTGTCATAGGAATATGATCAGAGCACCCAGAAGTTATTTGTCAAAACACCAATGCATCATTTATACACTTTACCAAAAGCTTTACGTTTGACACTCTCACCCACACGAGCAACAGAGAAAAGTGAAGGACACAAAGGTGATTTTTCCTCATCTTGTTTGCACCCTGGTCCATCTTGTCCCAGCACAGGCTGCAGTGTTCACAGTCTGAACAGGTAAAACAGGTTGTTTGAGAGAAGTTTTTTAGCTGTGCATGAATTGCACTGATGTTCAACTAAGCACAAATCAGGTGAATTTAGGAGCTAAATCACAGGTACCATGAACAAACAGGGAAAATCCAGGTCTGTAAGCAAAATCACTTTTTCAGTTTCATTTTATTTATTTGAAGGAAATGAAAGCAGTGTGCTCAGCTTCCTTTTTTCTGAAAATGCTGCTCACCCATCATTAGCTTCAGGAATTTTTAAAGGCAACTCAAACCCAGCAGTTTTCTAGCAATAAGTCTCTCTGTGCATTTAACAGAATTTTTTTTTCACAATTTTTCTGTTTCAAAACAAAACCCCCAAATCTGCTGTTAGTTTGTTTGGGATTTTTTTTGGTGACCACATATCTGTAATGATTAAATCAGTGTCTTGGTTTTAGGTATTGAAAGATCTCCAGAAAGTAATCACAGTTCAATTCGGTGACAGTTTCTTTTCATTTGCTTTCAAATTCATTTTATCAGCTTTAAATCTGTCTGGTTGAGCTAAATGAAATCCTCTCTGTCAGAGCTACCTCCGAATTCCACAACCGCACTGTTTCAATCTCTGTCATTTTGCTTTTCCTTGTGATACATTCCTGAAAAATTGAACTCCAATTGTAAAAAGCAATACCATCTTCACTGGCCAATTTTATTCTCAAATTATTTTTAAACACATTTTTCCTCTTGTTGGGCGTATTAACCGTAACAACAGCTGCAAAGAAAAAAAGTATTCAGTGCTTTGCTATTTCAGCACTGGCAATTCCAAAGTATTCCTCACCTCTAACTTCTTGTGAGTATCCAGCACATACAGGACCTTTGAAAATATTTGGATTATACAGAATGCCATGACTCCCAAAACAACACAGGCCCTTTTGCCAGCATTCCTGATCCCTGTGTTTTCAGATGTTCCAGATTATTTTACCAATATTCTAATCTCACCCTGATATTGGGAAAAACAGTCACTTTTTTTGTTCTGCACAGAATATCTCCTGCAGAAACATTTCAGCCTACAACTTTCTGTCAACATTTTCATGCTCTCAACCTTTGAGTGTCCCAGGAAGACAAGATGAGGTTGAAAACAATTTTTGTCAGATTTGATAAACTGAGAATCTCACTGCAGGAAGGTCAGGAAGAGACCACCCAGGTCTCACTGCTGATCCAGTGTCACTTTCCTGTCACAAAAGCATAAAACTGCTCTGGGTCAGGATTCTGACCCATTTAACCCCACTTCTGTCCCTTGTACTGGCAGTAGAAAATGTCATTTACAGTGGCCACGCAAGTGTGAGCACTTTCTGTGGTCCCTTATTACTCCCAAATGAAATTCTTAACTTTAAAAATGGGAACAAGATTTTTATCAGCCCCCAAAATCATTACACCCATCAGAAAATCATCTGAAACGCATTTAAAGCTTTAATCCATGGGTTTTTCTGGCTGTGTGTACCAACCCCACAAGAAAGCCATGAAATTGTGTAGGGTAAGATATTAAAACTCAAGAAATCCAGTGATGGCTTTACTGGGCTACTTCCAAAAACTTATCAAGTGGTTCAGCAGATGTAATTACTGCTTAGCCCTGCCAAGGCTTTGAAATGTGCCCATTAATTCAGCAATTCCCAATCTGTCCATCAGTCAGTCATACTTAGAAAATATGTCTGTCAGGACTTAGGTGGAGTAATCTGTTGATAATTACACAATAAGAAGGCATCTGAAATCTGAATATCATTTCTAAACTTTTCAAAAAGTCACGATGACAGCAAAATCAAAGTTTATTTCACAGCAAACAGCACATTGGAGGTAACTGGGTATATGTCAGAATATTTGATGCCAATTTAATTAAGAACAATTAATTCCAAGTAGATAATTTTTGAGAAGATAAAAGCAGGGTTGTGATATTTATCTAGGAACCTAACCATGCCTCCCAAACCATCAACTGCTTCCTTTTGTGAAAAACAGTTTTATTGTTTTGGTAAAATATAAAAGGTTTAATAAAAAGATAATAGGAGATAAACATAAAGTAAAGGGTTAAAATGGTTGGGTGTTGTTAAGAGTACGGGGTTGTTTTGGGAACGCTTTTTAAAATACGCTTTATAATACATTAACTTGTTGTATATTTATAGTTTTTTATTTATAGTTAAAATTTTCTGGGAACTATTTAGTATGGCTACTTTTTGGGTTTGTTTTTTAGAGTATGTGTGGTTTTTGGCTTGTGGTATGAATTTTTTTTATTACTTTTTAATTTGGGTGGTGGTCTTGGCTTTTTGTAGTTGGTGGGTGTTGATAATTGTTGTGTTAGCTTCAGGGTTTTTATTACACGTTTATGGGCTGTTATTTTAACTAAGCAGGTAGTTTAAGCATACTATTTTAAAAAAAATTAACTTTTGTAATTAGAAAAAAAGAAAAATACTTATAATCATACAGAAAAGCTATTTTAACATTATACATTTATTTCTTTAAAGTAACGAAGACACAAGGAGGTGCTAAAGGGAATGTGTTCTGAGGTTACCGCTGCTGATGGATGACTGTGGTGCTGAAGCTCGGCCCAGCCAAGCCTGCTCAGTGCCAGCACCTTGGCAGGTGTGACTGTCCCTCCCAAAACAAAATCTCACCATGACAGCCAGGTGCTCGGTGTCCAAGGCTCTGAACAGCAGGAAACCTGTTCTCTCTCACACACCAGACAGAGCCATTCATCCCTGCAAACTGAATCCACAAAAATGCTCCTGAAATACAACCAAGTGTTTTCTGCTTTCTGTGACCGGTGAGGATGAACTGGTGTGCACCACCTGAACTCCAGCATCACCTGCAGCACCACAGCTGAGCTTCAGGACATCGAACACATCAGCGGTTCAACTTCCACAACCAAAGCACCCTGTGGAAGTTAAAATAATTTCACAACTGTAAGGCACACCAGACTATAAGGCGTACTTTTTTTTTTCTTTTTTTTTTTTTTTTTTTTTTTCCCAGCGAGGATCCGCGCGCAACGAAGTAACGAATTAGTAATGGAATGACGCGATCGCGGGGTTTACTGGCAGCTGCTCAATTTGCAAACATTTTTCATGGATCGGCGCAGCCTTTAAATGCAGCCCCAGGTGCTCTCCCCGTGCTGTGGGCCCCGGCACTCCTGCCTGCCCCCGGTGCCGGCTGGCGCGGATCTCGCGGCTCGCAGTTCCGAGTTCACAAATCTCCGAACTTTGTCCATATATCAGGCGCACCGGATTATAAGGCACACTGCCGGGTTTCAACCAAAATTTTAGTCAAAAGGGTGTGCCTTATAGTTGTGAAATTACTGTACATCAAACAAGATGAAACACCAGATTTATAGAAATTTGGACATAAATTCTTGCAACAATTGTCACTAAAATGCACTGGTACTCACAAGCACCTCTCACCTGTGCCTGCACTGTATGAAAAGCCACCTCCTATTATATGAAGGTGTGTTTTGGGAGGGTCAACTTGGCATTTGTTGCCTTCCTCTGACATCTCCTAGTTGTTGCAGTGGATCAAATGTTAAGTTACAAAACTCTGTATTCAGTTTCTTCTGTAGAACATGAAGTACATTTACTGCTAAAATTTTTAGTAACAACTGTGCGACTTTACTGCTATTTATTTTCCTATACGAAGATAAGAATGATGTACTGGAACACAGCATCTCTTCTGGTTTAGGACCATCAACAAAAAAACTGTTCTCTACTGCAGGACCACAGCCTGCCTTCAGAAACACGTTCATTTCACAGAGAGAAAGAAGGTCAAAATTCTGGTCTGTCATGGTTTTATTATTGTTGATGATGCACAAGCCAGAAATAAAACAGCTTAACTTTCAGATCTTGAATACAGTTTGCATGGCTTCCTGCCAGAAAGGATAAAACATCCATCCTTCTCAACTCCAGTACTGCACCACCAGCAAGGAGGAACCAGGATTTCTATTCCAGTGATGATAATCACCCATGCCCTCACTCAGCACAATTTACAATTTTCTGTCTTTTTTAAAATGACTTAATATTTCCCCATATTTAATAACTTACTGAAAGAACCACTGAGATACAAGTACTGTGTGTTTTTACCATGACTCTAACCAGGCAGATAGTTTAGTTTGATTCTGAGAGGCTTTGAGAATATCTTGACATCCAGTGCAGACAGGTAAGTACAAAATCAGGTTATTTGAGCTTCAACAATTCATTATTTGCTATTTCTTTGAAATTATTATTAGGAACAGTTCAAGTTACAGATGGCAATCTGCTGAGTTAATCTGCAGTGACATAAATGGATCATGCATTTATAATCCTCCCAAGATCTCCTAATACTAAGAGAACTCCATATAATACAAAGTATGGCTTGAAAGAATTAAATAAAATCTGGACACCTGGACAGTCTTCCAAGCTCCCAGCACCTGCACCAAATTCAGAGATGTTACTAGAGAATGAGAGGCTGCTGAGGGATGATCAACACACTTTTCAATCTAATCTAGTGAGATTTAGTTTCCACAAAGGATCAGTGACTGCAGCCCTTGCCCAGCTCCACCAAGGTGTGTCAGGAGAGGAGCTCAGCCAGGTACACACTCATTCTGAAGCTGCTCCATTTCTTACACTAAATACTACTGACTTCCAAAAACTAGAGAGTGCTGCCATAACCAGGAGAGCCAGTGAGTAAACCCAATTCACAAAAAGGTCAGCAGGGACATCTACTGTGTTTCACTAAATGCCAGCCTTAAAGTACACAAAAGCCCCTGGAACTACATTAGTAGCCAACTTTGTACTTCCTTTGACAACCACTCTCCTTTGTGCTCACAGAAATATCTGAACAGACTCCTACCACAGCACTTGGGTATCTCACTCACTTAATCCATCTTTGCTTTTCAGAACGTTTTTCTCATTCTGCAAGCTTAGCCACTGGATATTCTCACCATTCCTAGGATATTCTCTTCCAAGAATACCAGTGGGAGTTTAGCATTAGCTTCTCTAAGGAGCAGGATCAAACCCCTAGAACCAACCAACAGTGTCAAATAAACCACTCCCAAAAATGTTATCGTGCAAAGGATAGAATCTTCAAGCTAGAATTTCCTTCTGAGCTATACAAAGCAATAAATAACAACTACCACCAGAACCAACATTATTAAAATGTTGGTATTAATACCAGATAAAGTGAAACTATTTCTTAGGAGGAGAAAATGAGATGCTTCTGCAACAAAACAGAACAGCACAGTGCCAAACTGAACTTAACTAAGCTTGAGGTTTTAGACAGGATTCATTTCTGCTTGTGGTGTAAGTATGCACCACCTTGATTATAATTTAAAAAAATATTGACAGCTTGCCTTCTCATACCAATGCCTGGTAACAAATTCCAAATGTTTTGTCACATTTCTTGTGAGCAATGCCATCTGCCAGAGGTGGCATTTCATGGCTGTTTACCCTGACTCCCTCCAAGAATTCATCTGCCACTATCTAATGCTGCCTGAATAAAGGGGATTAAGACTCTGATGCAACAGAGACTATTGATAATTTGGTATAATTGGGAAGAAATGAAGATAAATGAGGTTGAGGATGGAGAGGCAATTAGTTGAGCTGCCTGTACAGCTGTGTTCTCGGCCTGGCTCCCCTGGCCTTTTCTTTGGTGAGGTATGTGCAAATTAAACATAATGACAAATACACTCTTCCCAGAGCTCTTTAGTTTGTAAGGCTTGAAGATCTGTTTTTCACTTCTGAGGTTCTGTGTGAAAAGGGAAAGGAGGGAGAATCACACTCTGCTGAGGTTTTTGAAGAGATGCACTTGGTCCCAGCACACCTCAGGCTCAGCACCTGTGGCTCCAAGCTCAGCATTCCCAAAAGGTTTTGGACAAAATGTGAAGGATTTTGTTCCCCCAGTGCCACAGCCTTGCTCATTCCACAGCTCCAGCTGTGTCTGCTACCTCTGTGCTGCAATATCCTCTATCCATGGCACTGGTCAAACATCAACCCCAAACCATGATCCCCCTAAAGCCAACCCCACAATTTGCAGCTGAACCCCATTTTATAAATTATACCAGCTTTTAAAAATACTCATTAAAAAACCCCCCCTTTAAAACTTTTAAAATACACATTTTATTCTACAAAACATCTTGAAAGTGGGTAGGGATTTTTAGTTACAATACAAAGACAGCTACCTAGATAAAAGCTCAGTTCTAAGCTACATTATTCAGGTGAGGCCAAGTAATCAAGCTTGAATATCTTAAAAGATATTTAAATCTCGAGTGAACATGGTCAGACTACAAACCTCCAAATTAGAGGGCACAAACCCTCAGCCTGATTTGCAGTTCTCATTTCAAATATCCTGAGATATGTTCATACATATACATGTAGAAATGCCCCATATGGGGTTTAACATAAATGTAAAATAACATACATTTGCCACAAGAAATGCCACTGCATGTTTCACATGAAACTCTGACAGTTTTTCATAAATGTCAAATAATGCAAGATCCCTTTTAGAAGGAAATCCAATATTTGCAGAGGCAGCTTTGGCTTACAGACATGTTTGTCCAACTACCCAGCACATGTTAATTTTCTGATTTGATGTATAGGTGATTCTATCCAAATTAGGTCTTAGATGAAATACTTCAAAAAAACACACTTTTTTTCCCTGCATCCATACAGTCTTCAGTTACTTTATAAAGAGTATTTTATGGATTACTAAAAAAATGCTCCTTAGATGAAGACAAAAGCTCAGTTTCAATGCACAGAAGTGATTTTAAAAGACAAATGTTACATATCCTAAAAGATTAACGATTTAGTAGATTTATTTTGTAATGAATTTTCAACATAGCTGCTTTTTATTATACAATACAAAGAGTACAGGGGTTTTTGTAAATTCTTAAAGCTAAAATCACCTGAAATTATCTCTTTTCAAACTCCTACAAAATACAGTGATTTTTTGCACAGGAAAAACCTCACTCAACCTCGACACTGTGATCTTCCCCACTACCTGGAGGTCAACCAACATTTCAATTTTACTTTATCTAATGCACTTTTTCATTTTGGATTCCATTTCTACAAAAGCCAAAAAAAAAGAAGTGCTCACTTTTTATGAGACAAACATGCCAGGAGGGAAAAAAAAATATATACTTAAGTTTATTTAAATTGACCTTGTTTTGCCTTAGGGAGGCTGAAAATTTGGCTGAGGTTAAATTGTTCCTTTATGGAAAATGAGGGAAGGGAAAGGGAAAGGGAAAGGGAAAGGGAAAGGGAAAGGGAATCAACCCATGAAAATTTGACACTAGCATGAACAGGACAAAAAGCTGACAATGAAACACTCTGTTTTCCATGTGCATCTTGCCTTCTTTTCCTAGTTCCACATTAAGACGATGCTCTAACTCTCTCTTCCCCTGTTTCACGCACACCTCTCTCACAGGTGGGCTCTCATTCCATCTACATCTAAATGCTGTTCTCAAATCTTAAAAAGTGACACACTCACCATGACTGGAAGGGATATGGAGATCCCTAAGCTGTTCCTAAGAAAATACTCTTTATTTTTTATAGAATCCCTTCTCACTGCTGTTCAAATGCCTCTGTGGTTAACAATGGAGCTAAATATGAGTTCTGCTCTGCCCCTTCTCAATTCTAAAAATCAGAATCACACAGTTTGAGGCATCAAATCAAACAGCATTAATTTGGACTCGATGATCTTGGAGATCTTTTTCAATACTGATGGTTTTTTGATTCTACAAGTATAAGAGAAAATATACAACACAGAAAAGCCTTTTAACTGCTGGAGTTTCTTCTTGATTTCTTTGTCCCCTGCTTTTAAGTGATTACTCATGTTCCCATTTTGTAATGGCACCTGCACCAATATTAAATAATATTTATAAGCTAAACCAAGAACTTGATTACAAAGGTAACTGTAATTTCTCAAACACAAAGCCAGGACAGAAAAAGAACCAAGTGAAGAAGTATTTCTGCAATTTGCAGATGATTAAATTTTGAAGGTGAGATGCTGTGTAACTGCAGCAAGCATTTATTAAGTTGACCTGAAGAGCTGTAATTTGTGGTGTTTGCCCAGAAGAGCCAGCACACAGCGTAACTGATGATCAGGGATAATGGCCACAGATTTCAGCACATTCCACAGCTCCCTGCTATATGCTGAGAACAACAATATCAAAAGGTTCCTCTCTCCAGCACTGCTGGTGTCAAGGTTAATGAGCTAAAACTTGTTAAATTGATATTACCAAACTAATGACTTTTTTATAGGATACTGCATGGATTTTGACACACAGGCTAATGTGGAATATTGCTGGTCTTAATTGAATTAGAAGTTATTGCATGTATACAATTAAGAAACTAAAAATGGGGGAGCTGTGACCACACTATTGTCATACACGTCTTATGCTTCAAATAATACAGAAATATAGAATCCCAGACTGGTTTGGGTTGGAATGACCTTAAAGCCCATCCAGTGCCACCCCTGCCATGGGCAGGGACATCTCCCACATCCCAGCTCAATCCCAGCCTGTCCAACCTGGCCTTGGACACTTCCAGGGATGGGGAATTCACAACTTCTCTGGACAACTTCAAACTTTTAAATATGAAATGATTTAAATTAAATGAACATGATTTTAAAAAAATTTTACATCAACCATACCAAGCGTTAAGGAACAGGAAAACTAAATGCCTGGAGTCTCCATTCAAAATAGATGAACAAACAACAGGAAAAAATATTAATGAATCATATTAAAAAGCAAGGAGCTTATGAAAAATAAATTACATTTGTAGATGATTAAATTTTGAAGGTGAGATGTTGCATAACTGCACCAACCATTTATTTCAGTGCCATAACTGCATCTAATAAATAAAATACTTTTTTAAAATCCAAACTGAAGATGCACTGCTATCCTCCTAACTTGGATTTTCCATTTGCACAGTACAGAGCAAGGTTTGGGCTGTAATTATTCAAGGCAGAAAGAAGAGCTGTTATTTAGGTGAAGAGAAAATCAGTATCAGCTGTGAGCAATAAGACAATGCAAATATTTCTTCTAGAGACAGAATCACTGAGTTTAAATTCAGAGAGGCTCATTAGAGATTATCCTCCCAAATGCAAGATACCTGCAAGTTTCATGCAAATTCCCTTTTGTTTCAGTAGTATTTCTGTATTAAAGTTCAATCTCTCACTGACACACAGGATATACCCAGATATGCCTGGTGTTTAAAAAGTGAAATTGAAGAACTCACTTGTGCTGTTCTAGTTTTTTCTAAATGACTTTTCTTCCTGGATCTAAGAGTTTATAAAGTTCAACTCAGCTTCCAAAAAATACCTACTTTGTCAAAATCCAGAAAAATGGAAGAGGTGCTGCAAATGAGGGAGAATATTTCTCAAGGATGAAATGCCAAAATCCCCCTCACATCAAATTCTTAGAGACAGTCAATCAACAAACAGAACTTGCAAGACACTTCTTCCTACTGCATTTCCAACTTCCATCTGAAATCTGAGAAAATGAATCACAATTTAATTGATATTATAAGCTTTACAGAAAAAGAGAAAAAAAGCAGCTTCTGATGGCCCCTGACACCAGTAATTGAATATACAGTTCTTACAGTTTCACTGGTCCCGAAGTTTCATAGTCTCCATCCTTAAAATCTTAGAATCTTCTTAAAAAGAAGAATCTGTTCTAATTTTTAGATTGTACGAATGTAGAACAGTCACAACCCCCCCACCAATCTTCAGTGTTTTAAATATCAATGCCTGTCTGATCTTAAAGGGAAGCTCAACATTTATGTCTTGTCTTGGTGATAAAGTTCATGAATATATAATGAGAGTGGAACAACTCTGCTACTGATTAAATGTCAAAAAAGGTTTTATTGTCAAATATATTGTAAATACAGAAGATATACAACAAAGAGCATTAATTGCAGATGGCTGTGTACAGCTTAAAAAATGCACAGTATCCAGACAGGAAATGCTGATTTTCAGTTTCAACTATCAATTTTCATTTACCTTCAGAATGTACCTTCAGCCAAAGTGTGCAGAGAGAATAAACCATAAAAAAAGCCAAACTCAACTGAACTAAATGTTCCCAGTCAAGGGCAGATGTTAGTCTATATCCTAGGCAGAATTACCGAAAATTCTGGATCTTTATTAGAATTTGTCAAAACTTTTGCGCAGATTTAAGAGAGATCAATGTGAAAATCTGGTGAGGACAGAGGGAAGGCTGGAATCGGCATGCTCAATTCAGAATAGAGTATGACTGCCTGTGTAAATTAAAAATATATATATATCTGGAGTCTGTAGTAGACTGCAGGTGAACACAGGTCAGCAGGATCCTGCTGCCAGCACAGGCCAGGAGAATGAGCTGCACAGGTTTATAGATCAGGGTCTGTTCCATGGAGGGAAGGGACAGCAGGCAGGAGTTCACATGTTCAGTCATAAACAAGAATAAATTGTTCTCTGTACCCACAGTGTACAGGACAAGATGCAGCAGGGAAAGATTTTTAACAAAACTTAGGGAAAATGGCCATGATTAGAAAGTGTATGAAACTCCTAAAATTAGGCTGGGAAACTGTCAGTCAGACATGAGGCTGGCAGAGCTGGAGCATGCTAAGGAAACAAGTCTGGAAGTGCTGGTTTGGATGATCCTGAGCAGCACAAACTGCAGCAGAGAGAGCAGAGACAGAGGCAGAGCCCTCCTGAGCTGAGCCCTGTACCTGAGCCAGGTGAGAGCAGCGACCCATCAGTCCAGCCTGCAGCATCCTGCCCCCCAGGAGCACTGCCCTGCACTGTGCAACCTTCCTCTGACACACAGCTGGGCAATAAATGCACACCAGGCAGCAGAATATTGCTTGGATTTCCAAAATAATAAAGCACTTGAAACTTGTATTAAAAATCCATGTGTTTTTCCTTTAGATTATGGACAAATCAGTAGCTTCAATTATACAGTGCCAACAGCATTTTCTTCTCCATGACTAAATGGGCCAGGTTTTAATACTCTTCAGTGATCTTGTTAATTCAAATTAACCTTCTAACAAATTAAGAATAAGAATTTCATTTGAGGAAAAGATGTCGCAGCCATGGAAATTAAAGCCTCTGGTGGATAAAGGTAAATTTACTCTTGGTCTGAGACAACACTGCTGGTCTTTCCTAATTGTAACTATAATGATCTGATAAACTGCTGCTCTTGTATACAGCCAAGGGTTGGGTTTTTTTAAAAGGAGCTAAAACCATAGACTACCCACCTGTATCTATTTTTAATTTGGTAATGACTGTACTTGCTAAAATTCTACCAAAATGTCACTCACAGCTTTGGATTCCAGCTTTTTTTAAACAGAATATGGAGCAGAAAGCACAACCTATTATGCAAAACTGTCAGATGCTTACTTTAAAATCACAGAAATAAACGCATAAATCTGATTTTCTCATGGATCAAAACTTCATTAAAAGAAAATAAAACTTGATACTAAGTGCTCAAGAGAGCCAAGGTATTCTATAAAAAGTAGCAGGGTTCTGATCTGTGTGTGTCCTGCTTACCACACAGCCCCTGCTCCACAGCTAAGGGATGCCTTGTACTCTGTGGGTGCAAGGAGAGGCAGAATTACTGGAGACCAGGGTGACTTCTGTCTCATCAAATTCACAGATCAGCCAGACATTTCAACAGCACCAACTGTTGCAGGGAAAACTGCTATTGAATCTCAGCTGCAAAAATGTCAGCTCAGGGCACGCCACACAAATCTAGTGCTGAATCCTTAACTACAAACCCACGGCATTAAAATTTGGGGGGAATTAATGCTACTCCTTTAAGTGAGAAAATATTCCCAATAATCACACCACAAACATTTCTTGCCTCAAACATAAATTAACTGTATGTTAAGGGACTTTTTTTTTAAAAATCTGATTAAAATTGTAATTCATGAGACTCCTGCTGTTGGCAGCTGTATCACCATCAATGACATCCTTTGGGGGACTCTCAGCATGTGGCCCACATCAAAGGTAATATGCCAGTTTTCATCCTAACTTATATGTGCCTTAACAAGAATGTTCCAGACTTTACAATGTAATTAAAATGCTGAAGTACTTTCTTTTGTTAAAATGTCATTAACGTGAGAGAGAAGTGGACTCACTACTGTTAACAAAGGCAACTATCACTAATACTTGCTTTTACTGGAATTCTTTACAGGATTCCTCAAATCCTTACACCCTGCAATGGGAAATTAAACCAACAGAGTTTGAACATATTACTTTGTGCAAAACTGATCAGAGGATGAGATTTTGTGGAAACAAGATGTGGTGAGTTTAGTGCTGGCCAAATCAGCAGTGCACCCACCAGAATTATTCACTCATTTCCTGCTGGGAGGTAAGGTTAGGAGGGAAGGCAAAGCAGGCTCAAACTTTGAAGGGTATAAAGAAAAACATTATTAACAGAAACCAAAAGAAAAATGGTAAGAATCAGGATAGGATAGGGTGGGATGGGATGGGATGGGATGGGATGGGATGGGATAGAATAGAATAGAATAGAATAGAATAGAATAGAATAGAATAGAATAGAATAGAATAGAATAGAATAGAATAGAATACAAACCAGCACACAAGAGTACATATCAGGACTTGGTAGAAAAATAAATAAGATGTATCTGACACATGTTATTTCCCTATCCTTGCACTGTGGAAAGCCTAAAAATCCCTGAGCACTCCAGGCACCTCACCCTGCCAGAGCTCTGCTGGTCACCAGTGGATGCTGCCTGGCCCTGGATCTGCATTTGCTTTTTCCAAGGATGTTTTAACATGAAATTCAAGCTGCATTGCACGTGGGTAGGCAGGCAGGAAGGCAGAGGTGCCCCTCACCCTGTGACTGCAGGGACAGCCCTCTCCACACATCCTTCAGCAGCCACAGGAGCCTCCTGAAACACCTGAACTGCAATGGTTTTCCTTTTCAAGTGTGGAGCATCCAATCTGCCTTGGTTTTCACAAAATTTTATTCAGCACGTCCTAAATTTGGAGGAAGAAATGTAGCCTTGGCTCTAGAGAGGCCAAAATGATTTATGACATCAAGACCTAGTAAAGAGAGCAATACTCTGAAGGGACTGTGAGAGCTCAGCCCTCACTCCCATCTTCTATGCCCGCTCCTAATTACTTCATTTACGACTGGAAAAGTGTTTTAACAGACAAAATTAATTATTTTGAATAATCCTTCTGAAATATGATATGCATTTTAATTGTATGCACCCTGTCATTAATTAAAGTTCTTGCACCTTTTTGGTGCATTCATTTGAAGATCGTATCAGTGACAAAGCAACAACTGTAAGAAGATTATTTACTAAAATTAAAAATACATCTGAAGGGTTAATAACTCTTGTGATACACTTAAAGTAATGCTAAAATGTTTTCATTCAAGTTTTTACTGGACATTATTTTTCCACTCTTTAAAATCAATCTCTTTGTTCCAGGAACACATTTCCTGTCAATAAAATGAAAAATGATATAGATTTAGGAGGATAGTGGTCTCAGCGTAGCATCTCTCATATTATTATTCCAGTATCATCTGTTACAAAGTAAGACCAATTCCCACATCTAATTACAAACAGGATTTCAGAGTCATTAAACAAAATACATTTCCATTAGTGCTGCTGTAAGAAGATAGGGGAAAAAATGAAGATTAGTTCATGCTGCACCTCTGTTTTTCAAGCTTTGAAGATTTAGACCTCTGCACTCTGAGACTATAAATTTGTAAAGGATCTGAAAGGTGACACACACGTGAAAGCTCTCAATTCTCTCTGTTTAGCCATACCATTTGCATTTTGTCATTAGTTTATCTTTTGCTGCACTTAGTTCTGAGCAAAGATATGGCAAGAATCTGGAGAGGTTGTTTATGATCACGCCGTGTGCACCCAGGGGGATTTGGTTTGGCATTAGGCAGGGCTTTTTAGCAGATATGAATCTTGATTTTCTATATTAAATTTGTTCCAGCAGAACTTTGACATCATTGTAAGGAATTCTGTCTGTATTTAACAAAAGGAAAAAAGGAACAACAATTCTTTAACTTCAAATAAGATAACAACCAAAATACACCAAGGAAACAGATTGTGTGAGATGTTTAACTGCTGAAATATAAACTTACAAGTATATATATTCTCCATTTGTAAACACTTAGCAGTATCTAATATCTGATTGTCATGAATCCATTTAAAATATACTCTGGGGAATTACCCACTCAAAAAGCATTCACTCAACCCAGAGCTTCAAGAGTTAACAACAGCTTTTCTAAAAAGAAGCCAATATAAGATAAAACTTAAATTTGCTTGATCTCTAAACCAGTTTACATTAGCTCAGGATGTTATATAAACACAGTTAATTTCATCATGTATGAGATAAGCATCAAAAACCTGAACGAGAATTCCTCTCACAGAAGAAGATGTCTCAGTTACAGAGAAGAGGAGAGAGAATTTAATTTTCAAAACTCTTCTGGAGTTCTATTTTCTTTATTAGTTTGAAAACTAAAGCCAGAGCTACTTCACATTTCTCAGAGCTGGGTGTCAGTCAACCCAAATATGTAAATATTAGCTGATGTGTCAACAATTATGTGTGAATCCTTATCTACATTTATCAGATTATGTTCAATGTTAAATGATTACTTTTAAAAATACAGTTAAATTATTCACATGCATTCAATAGGTAACTGTTAAAGAATGTATCTGAAATGGGACCCTTAAATAAGTTTGCAGATAAAAAATTCACTTTTGCACTCCACTGAAACAGAGGTTCACTAAAGCCTCC
>VRYO01002184.1:19625931-19673064 GCA_009812075.1 Sialia sialis | reverse complement strand
TGGTGAGTAACTGCAGCCAAGGATGGAACTCAGGGAGTAACTGGAGCCAAGGACGGAACTCAGGGAGTAACTGGTGAGTAACTGCAGCCAAGGATGGAACTCAGGGAGTAACTGGAGCCAAGGACAGAACTCAGGGAATAACTGGTGAGTAACTGCAGCCAAGGATGGAACTCAGGGAGTAACTGATGGGTAACTGGAGCCAAGGTCTTTTCCAACCCAAACTAATCCAGGATTCTTGGATTCACTCAGTTAATCAAAGTTGAGGAACTACTGAAGATGATCCTTACCAAAACATTTCAGACAATACTTCAAAAATTTTGAGTGGCCTAACATTTTTAAATACCACTAATTCAAAATGTCAAAAACATTATACTATGGCAAAAGAATCCTACTGAGGGGAAAAAAAAATCCAAACAAATATTACTCATATTTGTCAGGAACTGTGAGAAATTAATCCATCTTTCACACAGACGTTCCAATCATCTTGAAAATGTCACAGTTTTTTCTTGAGGGACTTGGTTCCCTGCTTTTGTGCAGTCCCTAAATATTGCCCAGGTAAGTTCCCCTTCTGCAGTGCTGGATGGGGACAGACACACAGACAGCTCCCTCATCCCACACAGGCCACAGGCTGCCCCATGCTCACCCAGGCACTGAGCTGGGGAAAACACTGATAATGCCATTTCAAGACTTTGCCGAATGCTCAAGGGATCAGAATTAGCGCTGCACAAGTGTTTCTGAGTTTCTGACAGCTTGATTTTGCAATCCTGGTAATTTCTGTTTAACATGGTGTGCTTGCTCACCTTACTTTAAAATACAATTTCATGCAGAAGTTCACATGAGAATAAACAAGATTAAAAGCCCCAAACATCAAAACATCCCTGCCACTCTGTGGAACAATTCACAGAAGCAACAGGTTGTCACTCTCTAATTTCACACATATTTAATAGCAGCAAGAGCCCCAATTCTTACAAATCTGGGGGTTGCTTTAAACATGGGGGGAGTTCCAGATGCTTTCATCCTGTCTGTCTCTATTATTTAAGCTTCTCACCCCACTCATAACCTCTGTCCGGATCTTATCTTTCCTGACATCCATCTGAAAGACTGGAAATGTGAACATTTTCCATCAAGCACCTGGGATATTCCATTTCCTCCATCCACATGAGGTGATGATGATCCAAGAGATGCCAGATTTCCCATCTAGACCCAAGGGGCTCAATCAGAAAAACAGAATTTTAATCCCAAATTTGTGCCTAGATCTGTAAGATGAGCACTCCTGCTCAAGCTGATGCACAGCAAACCCAGCTGTGTATTTTCCAGTTGGCTTCCTATCCAAAAAGGCACCTGCATCTCATGTGAAACTAAACTGCAGCTTGGAGGAAAACTGGAAAATCACAACTTCAAAAAGCACTGAGAGGGTTACATTGCTTTTTTTTCCCCCATAATTCTTACAGTGGGTCTCATGAGAATTGATTAATTTTGTGACATTTTCTGCTCTTTTTTACAATCTATGTCATGAGAATGATTTGTCAAGGCTGTAATGTGTAATACTTTTAGTATTCTGAACTACTGTGACCTTTACCTTCTTCTGTGGATTTGATTGACTGACCATCCCACTTTGGATGTACAGCTTTCAGAAGATGGAAGTACAGACACAGCAGCCATTGAATTATCACTGAAAAAATCACAACCCCTTGGTAACTTCTACATTCTTCAGTACAGATCTGATGCAATTTTAGTCATGTCACTGAAACTTTTCTACATAAAATGCAAGTTTAGAATATTTAAGCAGTGTTTTCAAACAACAAGAGAGTGACAAATTTATGCATAACGATCTGATTTCAGTAATTTAAATAAATGCTCATAATCACCCAAACTCTCAAAACTATTTGTTTATGATTTCGTAATGCTGTCATTGACTAAAGATTGTAATTCTATGAGGTAAGGACTCAAAAAATTAAAAATGAAACCAGAAATGTGTTAAGTTACCTCCCTGAGAGCAACACAAAACAAATTCTAATTTCAGGAAAAAAATATTAACTCCAAAGTGCTAAACATTCAGAAGTCACAGGAAAGAAGTGGTGATCGCCATCAGCTTTTGCTTCTGACTGGAGGACTTTGTTATCCACTTTAGAATATTCTTGGGTTCCTGGAAACTGAAATTATGTTCTTAAAATATAAAACCTCACTGTCCTCATATTGACCATGGACTTTCTGTTCTTCTCTATAATCACAGAAATCTGCCATGGTGCACGTGCTGCTAAATGAAATCAGGATTTGCTGTTGTTTCTTTTTTCTCCACATTTATCCCTTTCCCATTACATCACTTTCTGTGGACTTCAAGCACCTGTCCATAAGCAGTGATGACAGAAGGGAAGTGGCAGAAGTTTTTGGAAATCCTTTCAGCTAAGTACCAAAAAGTCTGAAAGCTTATCTGGAGCTGGCACAAATCTCTCGAGGTTGTAAAATTAATTGGGCTGGAAGGTCTTCTGAGAATAAGGGTATCTTTGTGAGTGATTTCAAGCTACTTCCTACTTGTGACAGGAAATACCACACAAATATTTGTTTTGTATCAGATGACACAGGGCAGCTACATCCCAGCTGTCCCACAGCACACTTTTTAAATGGTGCATTTCAAGGATTTTAAGTGAACATCATGCTACAATATTTCATAAAAAAACCTCAACACACTGCCAGGGTCAGCACTGCTGGTACAGACTGGATTGCTGAAGTATGGTTTGTGAATTTGTGGATTCATCCCCTACATGCTGCTGCTTCCACCTTCAGGACTCTGTCAGAACACAAATGGAATGCTCTGATCACACACAGCTCTTGGTCACCGTGGCTAGTTCATAAAACCCACAGAAATATTATGCTTATTTGAAGCACAATCATCTAAGAAAAGAAAATGAGAGCACAGAAACTCCTCTCCAAGTGGCATTGAATTAATACAACCTCAAAAGATTTAAGTTTGAAAGCAGCATCACTTAGGAACAGAAATTCCTGGAATGTTCTTCTGAGATCTATAACCACTTTGCAATTCTGGCTGTCGAATTATAGCAAAATATTCGTGTTTAAGATCACTTCAAAACCCACAACTTATTCACAGTGAGAAATATTTGGGGATGGCATTAGGGGATCTCCAGCTTCAAGTAGAACCTATGACATTTACCACTATTATTACAAAATATGTAGAAGGTAGTGCACAAATGTAATTTTCCTGGAATAACCAATTCCCAAATGAATATTCCATTAACTGCTCAATGTAAAATGAAATAACATTTGGGGGAGCAGGGACCTCTACCTCTTCAAATGAGGATTCCACCTACTGCCACATGATGATCTCTTTATACACTTTTGTCTGAACAAAACCTGTTGGGTTTCTGGTTTGTTAAAAAACCCACTTTCCTCCAAAGTGACAGCCTTGATCTTCACACAGCGCCCAGGAACGCAGCTTCTGGCACCAAATCCCCTGCACCAGAGCTGCCTGTGCAAGGAGGATGCTGTGGTACCCTGGCACACAGCAGTGCTGCAAGGAGGATGCTGTGGTACCCTGGCACGCAGCAGTGATGCAAGGAGGATGCTGTGGTGCCCTGGCACTCAGCAGTGCTGCAAGGAGGATGCTGTGGTACCCTGCACGCAGCAGTGCTGCAAGGAGGATGCTGTGGTACCCTGGCACGCAGCAGTGCTGCTAGGAGGATGCTGTGGTACCCTGGCACGCAGCAGTGCTGCTTGGAGGATGCTGTGGTACCCTGGCACGCAGCAGTGCTGCTTGGAGGATGCTGTGGTGCCCTGGCACTCAGCAGTGCTGCAAGGAGGATGCTGTGGTACCCTGGCACGCAGCAGTGCTGCAAGGAGGATGCTGTGGTACCCTGCACTCAGGATTCAACCACATGGAAAGAGGGAAATGAGATATTCTGGATGAGTTCCTGCCATTCCAGCAGGGTCTGGACAATCCCAAGGGCTGCAGCTGAGCAAGAACAAGCTTCCATGCACTGCTCCAACCTGCAAACACCCCCAGAGCTGAGCTGGGGCACCTCGGCGGTGGCTGATGGATTTGTGCAGCCCCAAAGCGCACAGGGAAAATGAGGAGGCTGCAAAAGCAGCTCTGACTTCAGGGAATGTTCAGCAAAGAAACAAAAGAGCCCTGCTTTCCTTTGGGGCACAAATGAATGACTATTGATCCCACAGCCAGGGTGTGAGCAATGTGATTACGGAGCAGGGGGACCCTCACTTGCTTTTCTTAAACATTTTTTTACTTCTGATCCCTCTGTTTTTAAGTTACTTTCCTACAGCTTTGCTGAAGCTTATTCATGCACATTTACTTGCCCAAATAACACGGGAGACAAGTAATTTAGTCCCCAATAGGTTAATATCACCTTTGTTTATGAAGTTATGCCAGAATAGCTATTTCCATTTTACGCTGTGCAAGGTAAAGAACATTTTTCAAAACTGAGACACTGACTGGAAGCTTATTTTCTTGTTCCAGGTGGTGAATAAAAATAACACGTAGAAGATGAACTACACCATTTTTAAAATCTTAAAGGATGTGTCTCTACTCACTGGTCAAGCTGAATTAACTTCCAGCCTCCAAGCCAAATACAGGCTTGAGGAGAAGAGGAATAATTTAGTTACTGAATTGAAACACTGAGTAATCTAAAATTATGCAAATATTCTCTTTGCCCTTGCAAATCTTTACATATGAACTCTACTGGTCTTTACTCCTGAGTTTGCACCAGTATAGCAGTTTCATTTCTTCTAGAACTATGGCAACAAACATTTTTAGCTCAGGTTTTGTGCAATTATTTCAGTAGTCAAAGTATGTTCAGATTTTAAAATAGAGTCTCGGGATTTTTAAAATTGAAATTAAATAAATTTACTTTAAAAATAAAACTGCATTTAATATAAATGATGTCCAAGATGTACTGAGATATTTTTACTCAATTCAGAAAAATACTGCAGGTATCTTTCATCCTGCTTTTCCAGAATTCTACATTATATAACTAACCCCTTGCAAGCAGCATTCCTTTTGCAATTCTTGTACTCTGCAGTCCTCATCCATTTCTCAATATTAATTCTGTACTTCTTGCAGCTATCTGTTTAGAGCTGAGACGTTTAAATCTACTTTAAGGTCTTCCCCACATTGCTAAATTCATTATTATAAAGTTATCTAGGTGATATTCCAGTGCATCCTCAGTTAAGATTTAACTCTGGTTTTAGAAGCTTAACATGCAAAACACCTGTCAATTTTGAAGTTTGTTAAAAAGACAAATTCTGTTTCTTCTATAGGTATTTCTTTTAAATAAATCTGCAGTATTTATCTACTATATCCTTTAATTGACATTTCCCTAATATTGATAAGAACAGATCTAATAACAGATCCAATAAACAATGATCAGTTAGTATCTGAGCAGCTAAGTATGCTAAACAGAAATCCTAATTTTATTCCCTGCATATTTTTAGGAGCTGGTATGTATTTAAGAAAACCTACTCACTTCCCTTGGGCTGAGGATGGATGTGAGACAGACTCCCCTAATGTGAAGGAACTTCAAGATGACCAAGAAACTTCTTTATATTCTCTTCAGGAAATAAATAATTTGTCCTTATTTCTTTCAAAAAAGCCACCGAACTGCTCATACTTGAGAAGAAAATTAACCTCTTTACTGATTAATCACTAGGCAGCTTTGACTGGTGAAGAGAAAATTGTATTACAAATGAACAGCTACCTGTTATCAAATTACAAGGCATTTTCATCAAAGGACCCAAAAATGCAGCACATTGACCAGTTAACATGGTTCCAGTGACCTGGGGGGATTTTTCCAGTTAACAGCTTCTGAAGAATGCTGCCTTTTGATTCTTGTCTCTGACACAAAAATGATTGTCCCATTTAGCCACTGCTCTATCACATACATCAGAGAATCCTATTTACTCACACGCTACTGGAACATTAAAACACAATACTGTGATTGTCTCTGGAAGAAAATTCTAAAGATTGACTTTTTTCCTTTTTTTTCTGCAAAGGGAGTAAGATCAAAAGCTAACTTTAATAGATGTTTGACTAAGGTCACACTCCTAGGAAATGAACACTGAAGATGAAAGAGAACAAATAGATTTGGTTTTTGATCTCAGCCAAATGCATTTGGCATTGTTTAGCTTTTATAAATACTTCAACTTTAGGCTGTATCTGACTAAAATGAATTGGTTCAAGGTTTCAATAGTTTGGTAAGACTTTAACATGTACCAACATTTGGAAAAACATCTGAAGTATCTGGATAGATTTTTTTCTTGCTGCAATGATGTCAGGTCAAGTCTGAACACTGTTGTTAAGGCTAGATGCATATAAATAATTTTAAGAATATATTTTTCTAACCTTAGGCTGATTTAAGATTTACTATCCACTTGTGTTATAACATCAGGACCACTGGTACTTCTAGTAAGAAATTTCAGGGGAAGTGCAGAGCACTGACAAAAGGTATTGGAATATTCAAGTAAAACAAGAAACTGTGTCTCTAACCATGAGTGCAGCTCGGATCCTTTTCCCAAATTATTTCACAGTTCTTGGGGACATCCACATTTGAAATCTAACTTGGAGTAAGAGAGGAATGGGTTCCAATCTACAAACTGCTACTTTCAAATTTGTCAGCAATAATGGTGTTTGCTAACTGAAAACAACTGTTTGATTAGGAAAAAGATGAGATAAAATTCATTAGAGCAATATGATCAAATCATTATTATTGCTAGAAAAAATTAATTATCATTAGCCAGCAGAAGAACTGCAGAAACCTCTAAACCATTTGGCAGGCCACATCAAACTTTCCAAAGGAGTTCCACGAGCTCTAATTAAAATCAGTGATGGCAGGAAATGCCCCAACCCCAGCATTCAAACCTGCTTTTTCAGTGTTCTGATGAAAATTAATGATTTACACCACAAATATATCACAATAAAAATTACTGTATCTGAATTAGGCAAACATTTGCCTTCAGAAACTCTACAGAAATTATAGAAAGGAAAAAACTTCCTGCTCCTACTTTCAGATTCTTCTATCACCGTATTACAGCAGTGATAAGGAGCTGATCCAAAAGCTGAGATATTTCCCAAGACACAAAGTCAGGTATTAAAGGAGACACACTTAAGCACAAGCCCCAAAAGTAAAGCAGGGAAGGAAGAGATGATTCCCCAAAAACTTCTCTCAGGTCCTTTCCCCAGGACCACTTAAAACCCAACCCAAAGGCACCTCTCCAACCTCCAGCCACAAATTTAACCACACCAAGCTTCTTTCCTTCTTTGTACTCTGTATTTCTTAAAAAGGGAAAATATCTCAAACTTTTCTCTCTTTTGTTTTAAAAGGACATGGCCTTTTACACTTTTTGCTGTTATTTATTGCTTTCTGTACCACATTTCTGCTGCTGAGGCAAGAAGTGATTTGCTGAGCCCACCTGGACACTGAGATCTCTGCAGAGCAGAAACGCCACTCAGCTGAGCACTGACCCTCCCAGGCACAGAACACAGAACAGAGAACACCTGCACCCAGCAGCATTTCAGTGAAATCACTCAGGTATTACAAACATGCACCTCCCTTTATTCATGGCCATGCATCACAAATCAACCTGGTTCGCTAAAAACATTACAGCAATTTCACGACTATAAGGCGCACACGACTATAAGGCGCATTTTTTTTTTTGCAGCGAGGATCCGTGCACAACAAGTAACGAATTAGTAAGGGAATGGCGCCATCGCGGGGTTTACTGGCAGCTGCTCAATTTGCAAACATTTTTCACAGATCAGCGCAGCCTTTAAACGCAGCCCCAGGCGCCCTCCCCATACCGTGGGCCCCGGCACTCCCGCCCACCCCCGGCTCTCACTTCCGGGTTGGCAAATTTCCGAACTTTGTCCATATATAAGGTGCACTGGATTTTAAGGCGCACTTCCGGGTTCCGATCAAAATTTTAGTCAAAAGGTGCGCCTTATAGTCGTGAAATTACTGTATATTCTCATCCTTCAGATCCCAGCCAGCCTCAAGTGCCAGCCAGCACTGACTCAAACTACTGCAAACCTGATCCTTAAAAATCCCTGCCTCAAAGCAGGATTGGTGACTGACAAAAAATTAATATAAATCTAAGAAGATAACTTGAACTTTACACCAACAGAAGAGCTGTTTGTTGAAACAGCTTGTTTTCAAGGACAGAAAACAAGGATGGAAGCTATGGAAGCAAGCTGGATATTAGCTCAGGTGAAAACTTAATTTTAGATAGCCTGCTCTCCACCCAACAGGGAGGGGATTGTTACAAAAATATCTATATATATAAATAAATATATGCTTCCACCGCTAACAGTTTGTTGATCAACACCCACTGTGGAATTCCTGTTTTTTTTCAATTGTATTTCTTCAAACACTGAAAATTTTTGATTTATCTTGAAGCCAGGAATTTTTTTCACTTCTCTACCCTTAAGACATGAAGCACATGAAAGTTTAATAAAAACCTCCTTTGTTTTAGCAGCTGAACATTCGCTATTCTGCATATCCCCTGAAGGACACAAAACCCTAAATTAATTATACAGCACATTTAGACATCACAAAAACAGGTCCTGGTCTCATCTATTTCACTGTCCAGCAGCACAAATCTGCATCTTGCTTTTTACACCTTTCCCAAATAAGATCAGGTTCATCAATCTAAAGACTAAACTGTGGAATTTGTGGTTTACTGGCATCTCTAAAGAAAGATCAAGAATTAGAAGCCCTCTTTATATGGTATATTAGAAATCTGCTGAATGACAGAAAAAATTGTAATTAAACTAATTAGTACAATGCTCTCCAAGTTATTCAGATGTACTGTAAATGAAGCTGTATCTTCAGGCTTCCAACTGTTCTGCTGGTAGGCTCAAGTTTCAAAATATTGTGCTTCTTAAACAATGAAATGAATAAATTCTTCATAATCTTTTGTGTCTGGTTCTGTGCAAGAAAAGGAGTTTATTAAAAAACATGAGTGTATTTATGGATAAAAATTAACTTCTACCAAATAAAAAACAGAAGACTATAAAGGAAGAATCAGAGGAAAATAGTGCTTGATTAATTTGGTCCTTAGTAGGAATATAAAAGGACCAGCCTGTGGAGGATATCATAAGACTGATTTATATTACAAACCCTGAACTATTGAGGTATATGCTTATATATCACATTTTATAAGAGGCATCATGGGATCACACCATCTGCTACGGAGACATCAATAACTGCACCTTTTAAAAAATAACAGCCAGGGACCGAAAATGATCACGGGGAGGTTTTCTTTTGTTTTCTTTTGAACTATGGAAATTTCCCAGTGAAAATCAGGAGCACAGGAAGGTGCAGCAGGACTGAAGCCCAGGCTGGAGGGGCACATGAGTCTTGGGGCTCCCACTCCAGCAGACCCTGCAGATACAGCCACATTTACTGAATACATCATTATTTTACTGTTGTCTGGATGATTAAATATTTTTGTCCTTGAGTAAAAATATTTATTCTCCAGTTTTAAGTGCAAAAAACTAACTCCCAGCAGGAAATGAGTTATTCTTCCCTTCCTGAAAGAACTTGTAATATGATGAGCATAACATCACCAGTGATGGGATGAAATGGTATTTTAACTGTATAAATGACAAATCTATTATGAGTAATTCCCACCAGAAATCCTGGAAACTGGACAACCTACTGCCAGTTCCTGTTTTATGCAGTGAAAACAGAAAATTAAGAGGGAGATCTGTACAACTGGATTTCCACTGGATTTATTCACAACTTCCAATTGCATTCACTCACAGGTGCATAATTGTTTCACATTCTTGTGTTTTTTATTTGGCAAAACTGAACAGGAGGCAAAGATGCAAAGATGTCCAAAGATGTCCTGTCCCTTGACACACTAGGATTAATTATGGAGAAAAGTAAATGAGAACTATTTAATCTTCAAAGTGCTTTCCTAAGACATCAACATCTAATAATAGTATTAAAGTCACATTATAGGTCTTTAATCTGTGGCAGTAATAATGCTGTCTAGTTTAATAAAAATACCCATTAAAATAAATATTTTGGCTATCCACTTTTAGGAGTTTGCAAAACTGTATTATTACCAAGTTGAAGACACTTTGGGATAGCTCAAACTAAATTTTGAGAGCAGCACTGCTGCAGTAGCAGCAATCTGGTTCCCTTTCCTTGCTTACCCATGGTCTCCTAGAGAGAAATGCCAATACTTTTAAAAAAGAAATAAGTAATAGAAGTTGCAATATATCATGAAACCAATAATTAAGTACAGTAATTTCACGATTATAAGCTGCACTTTTTTCATTGAAGAATCCAGCCTACTCCAGCAGTGCAGCTAATCATCAGGTGCGGCTTATCTATGGACAAATCCCAGTGAAATGCCAACCCGGAAGTGAGAGCCGGCCGGGGAGGGTGCCTGGGGCTGCCTTTAAAGGCTTGGCTGGTCTATGAAAACTGTTTGCAACTTGAGCACCTGACACCAAACCCCGCGCTGGTACGATTCTGTTACTAATTCATTACTTTGTCGCACATGGATCCTCGCTTAAAAAAAAAAGAAAAATAAAAAATGCGGCTTATATTCGGGTGCGGCTTATATATGGACAAATGCCGTGGTCTGCCCGGCTACCCGGATGTGTGGCTTATAATCAGGTGTGGCTAAGAATTGTGAAATTACTGTAAATAATGACAATGAAGCAGAGCTCAGGAATTGTGCACACCTCCTACAAACCTGATCTGCAGAGATAAGGCTCACTCAGAGATATTCCTCACCAAATTCTATTGGAATTCCAGCACAGGGACCAGCTCTATTTCCCAACTGTAGGGAGTTAATTGCTGTTTCACCAGGAATGCAAACTTTGAAGCAGGAGCCTCCAAGTCAGAGATTCCTGGCTCAACCAGAGTGCCACAAATTATTGGTACCAACTCACCTGCTGCTGCTGGAGGGACTCTGACACATTTCATGAAACAATTCACTGCTGAGGATATTTAAATGTTAGTAAATAATGTTTATTGCTGTGAGAACTGCCTTTTTAATTTGCTAAGGAGTTTGAAAAGGCATCGTAACTTCTTGCTGGGTTACATTTACAAAATTGAGTGTCAGCTTCCAAGTTTTGGGAGCTGTGATAGTTGAACATTCATCTGCAACACTGCAGGCACAGCATTAGCCAATGAGAGATTAATTAATTAAGTTGTTTACTAAAAGTAAGAAATAAAACAAGCATATTTTTGCTCTTGGCTTCACAAAAAGTGCAATCAGCATTTTCAGAGTGCAAGGTAGTCTCTCTTTGTGATTGTTTTTTGACTGGCTGGCATTCTCTTGCCAACAATGTGCTATTGCTTGCCCTTTGTCTCAACAATTATTAAACTGAAATAGCTGAAAGGCTTCTAAATAATATTCCAGCACCGTTTTAACTCAGGACATGGAATTCCCCTCATTCTGTTCTATGAACTCTGTGGCTCCTCTTTACCCCTTTTCCCCCACGAAGCACCTTGGTACAGGGGCAGATGAGAAGCTGGATAATCTCAATTACAGGTGCTGGCAGATGAGGTGAGCTGGTACAAAGAACAATGTCTTTCCTTTGAGATTTCTGCTCTTTATCTTTCTTGGAGAGCTCATTCCTGTTGGCCTGGGCTGCTGCATTTGATGAATGGGTCAGCAGCAAGGGTCTGTGTGAGCAGATGAGTAAGATGCACATCCCATCCCTCAAACCATAATGAAAATCTTTATGAGATCGGATTCATGCTTTGAGATGACCTGAGAATATGTTCCTGCTTTTTTAAATATTACAATTTAGTTATCCAATAACAGCATGAAGTGCCAGCACCAACCATTCCTGAAAGCTGGGAAAGTAACTCAAACATGCATGGTGCTCCTTTACAGAGCTGTTTAATATTAAATTGATTTTTAAAACCCCATAAAACAGCAGTGAGACTTTTCTAATCACAAATGCTCCGATCATCTTTTTGAAGCAGCACAACTGCTGCCAAAAGAAGCTGGAGTTTCACAGGCAGAAAAATGATCTAAATTACCAGAAGTTACTCAGTCCTTTTTTTTTTTTTTTTTTAACTTAATTAGCATCTAATGAGGCAAATGTCTATATCTGAGAGCAAAGGATAACATTATTAGTTTAATTCCCTGCACCCATACTCACACCTCTGTGTTGCCACATTTACCACAGGTGGGATCTTCTTTCTCTAAACCTCATTCCTGCAAACTCGCTACGAATGACAACTTGTAGAAAAAGTTGCCAAGTTCCCCTAGATGTCCCATGAGAAGGATCAAGGTGAGTCTCAAAAACTTCTTTCATTAAAGCTGTTACAGAAGTTCCCCCAAAACTGTTTTTTTATCACAAAAGGAAGCATTTCAGAAGTTCTTGGTGAGTTTTTCATAGAAATCTGTTACCCCTAAAAGCTGCGGGTTGATGATTTAGTGACATGAACTGAAAATTATTCAGGAAAATCCTTCACTCTCTTTGCTCAAGCCAAAGTGAGTTTGCTCAAGCTTGTGTTTTCTCAGCAAGGCCATCGATTGATATATTTAGCAGGTAGAGAGTCATGCTTTCATTCTGTCTTTTTCATGATGGAAAAAGACCGAATTTTCTATCAATTATTAAAAGCCAAGAATAATGATACCCAAAAGAAGGTGAAGAAGTACAACAAAAATTACATATCAAGTGTTATGGGTCTGGACAATGAAATACAAGAATATGATGAAGAATATACACAATCAGCACATAATTTATTGATTGCCCCTTCTCCAACGAAGGGCCATCAGCTAGTTTAAAAGTAAAATTACATACTAAAATAACAGCAGAGAGAGATAAAAATTATGAGGGTCATGCAAGGGGAAAAAGATGTATCTTCAGCAAAGATTTTTAAATGAGATGGAGAGTCAATGAGGCAGAGAAATACAGGAAAGCCCTTCCAAGCCAGAAAGAATTGCAGAAAAGCAGGTTCTTTTAGCATTAGTGGTGAAAGAAAACGAAAAAGGCAAAGCAGACACTCCTGAAATAAACTGCCCTAATCCTTCTTTTTAGAATTCCTATTAATTACACTAGCATAATGGAAGTTGTCTGAAAGGCCAGACAAAAGCAGCAGAAGGAAATAAATGAATTGTGCTAACAAATGTGCTCACAAGTTACACGACTGCAAATATAACTCATGGGCTGCATCACCCAGCTCTGCCTGAGCCTTCAAATCTGCCCAAATCCCAATGCCTGCCCTGCTGCCTGCAGAGCACCTCTACAGGCAGTTTTTGCTGTACCAACATCCCTGATGTCACCTCTGTCCCTGTGTCAGGGACCTGCACGTTCCCGGTCACCGGGTCCAGCTGCTCCCAGCTTGGGGCACTCGGGGTCAAGGGAGGGAAAAAGGCAACAGGTGAAAGAAAAATGGCAAGTGCTTGACCACAGAAATAAAGTTCAAAGGATTTGCAGCAGTAGGCAGAAAGTTTAACATAAAGGGGGAAACAAAAAGGTCATTTTCCAGCAGCATGGATAAATAAATGCTGGGATGATTTGTGGGATGAACTCCCCAACAGCTGAATCTCCAAGCTGAATCTCCAAGCTGTGCTCCTTGGGCACTGATGGAGCTCGCCTAAAAGTGCAGGCTTCTCCCAGGTGGAATTTAAAGTTTAGAAAGTTTAATATAAAGGGGAAAACAAAAAGGTCATTTTCCAGCACGGATAAATAAATGCTGGGATGATTTGCTGGGAGTGGGATGAACTCCCCACCAGCTGAATCCCTGAGCTGGGATGTGCTCCTTGGGCACTGATGGAGCTCACCTGGAAGTGCAGGTGGAATTTCCCAGCCAAAAATGGTCAGCATGCACCTCCAACACCTTTCGGTTTGCTCATGAGCAATCCAGGTGCACAGGCTGCCCCTTGCTCTGCATGAGTGTAGAACTCCTTGTGGGAATGGAATATGGCATGATTTGGGTACCATGGATGTGAACTGACTGATTGCCCCAATAATTATGCATACAGATAGTTATTTTGGGGTTTTAATACTTCTGAGAAATAAAAAATTTTTAAGAAAAATTTTTCTTATGCTCTGTTTAGTTGCACGTGACCCTCACAAACATACTTCCCTAGAAAAAGAAATATTTAGAGCAGGTAGGAAGGTTTAACCCTAGAAAAACACACTCAGAGCAGGCAGGAAGGTTTAGACTTGCACCCTAATGGCTGGTTTATATAAAATGTATTAATAAATTTACCTGTGCCTCACGACCATGGCAACTTCCTGGTGCCAGCCCATTGCCCTCCACCAACCTGTGAACTCTGGCACTGCTAAGCACACAGAAGTGCCCAGGAGTGGGAGAAAGCTCCTCATCCTCTGCTCCATCCTGAGACACACAAGGCTCAGCCCTGCACCCCAGCTGAAATGCTAAATGCCAACAAGAATGAATTCTGTTTTTACAGAACTGTATTGTACTGATGGAGAATATTGTACTGATTTAACTTTTCACAACAATAACCTTGCAGATATATTTGAAGAACAATGACAAGACCAAACTGAGCTGTTTTCAAATATTGCTTGACTGTTTTTCCTTCAATTGTCAAGTGCAATGGAATTTAAAAAAATACAAATTATTCAACTGTGAAATCGTACTTAAATCTAAGACTTTCCCTGGCTGTTAGAACACCTCAGCCCAAGCTGTAGTGCAGAGCAGTTCTCCAACCTGCAGAGTTTGGATTTTAATTCAGCTGAAGCTGTTGTGCCAGAGCTGCTCTGAGCCTGCCCAGCCCTCGTGGCTCCAGGAGGGAGGCACAGGGATGGCAGTGCAAGGCCAGGACTGCATTAGCCAGCCTGTGAGCAGCTGATGAGCTGTGCTGATTCATTTCCAGGCAGATCTACTTGGAGATGATTGGGTTTCAATCCTTGACCTAGAGAATTTTAAGCATCACTTCACTCATATTAGAGATTTTGTATATAGACAAAATACAGATTATGGATGACTTCTAAGTCAGCAGAAGAAAAAGTCCTTTGCACTCAAAATTACTTATTGTACTGAAGATTCGTTTAACAACAAAAATAAAAATAAAAAATACTTCCCAACTCAACTGTAAATTAAGTTTAAAGTTGGTAGAACTGATTGTTGTTAAGTACATAAATAACTGAAGCAGGGAGCAGAGTTTAAATTTAGTCAGACATCAACAGCTTCCCCTATGAATTCTTCTACCAGAAATAAAAAACTCCCATTCCACATGTTCAGTCTACTCCTCTCTCCTGTTTCTTTCAGTAAACAGCTCATACCTTGTTTGATGGGAAAAGCCTGAAAGATAAACCTTAACATAATAAATTACCATTAGCTTAAGGAGAAATTACAGCACCACAAGAAATCCACAGGATGGACAGCACCTCTGGAGATCACTTAAACCCAACTCTCCCCTTTGAGAGACTCAGATTTGCCAGTTCAGTGTCCAGGGGAGCCCTGGGATGCGCAGGGATGGAGATTTCAGCCCACTGGAGCACCCATCCCTCCCACCAGCAGCTGCTGTGCTGATGCCCAGCCCTCCTTGGGAAAACATTCCTTGCCTGGGGCTGATTACTCAGCCAAACTAAAAATCAGCACTGAAAGTAGGCAAAACTATTCATATTATAAATAAGAAAGGGCCACATTTATGCAGAAAGAAACACACTGGTTTAGCTAATGAACACTAACAGAAAAAACAAGAGTATGGGGAGTGTCCCACCAGATCTCATCTGTGCTAAAAGCACTGATTCAGTTCTAAACATCTGTCTGTCTCTGCACTACACCAAGAAAATACACATTTATTGGGAAAGAACACAATCCCTGTAAGTGAGCCATCACTGCAGTCACTGTCCTCATCTTTGGCACAGCTCTGACACTGCTCATGTTCATGTTCACTGTTCACACCACAGACTCAGAACCTGTGCACTGTCTCCTTCCTCTGCTTCATTTAAAAATCCTTACAACTATAACTTCAGAGATGTATTTGTTAACAATTGCTGCTCAATGAGCACGTCCCAGGATTTATTTTCCTTTCCCAGAAGGAAGTTCCTCAAGTACATAAACAAGGCAAACAAATGTTTTAGGTGACAGCAGAAAATCACTCACCCTTTGTTAATAACCACTGGGTTAAAAAAACACATTTGTTTTTTATTTCAAGTACAAGTATTTACATGATGAAATAGGTAATTTATTTTCATGTGATTACAGTGCACTAATTTGTTGTTACCCTTACTATGACATCCCTGAATCAGTGACAATGGCAAAGTGCTAAAAACACATCATGTAAATGTACCACAGCCAGAAAGCAAACTAAACAAACCTGGCAATACTTAAATATCAAATCTCAGTTTGCTGACAGACTGCCACAACTGCTCAAGAGGAAATCAAAGTTAATATAGAAAATACTATGCTAGGGTCAAACAAGAATGTTTGAAATAAAATTGATTTCTTGTGCATTTGTACAACTATTTGCATATATATTTCTGTATGTGTATAGATATATATATGTGCATACATATTTTAAAAATCTGATCTTTGATTTTATCCCCACAAAAAGAGAAATAGAAGGAAAACAGATTTCACTAAATTGGAGATCAAAAGAGCCACCCTCCATTTCTGATCCCTGTGTGGTATTTCATGTTGAGAGCTCCACACTTTGTGTTTCCCTTGGAAATGATCCAGGCCCTGTTTGCTCCCTGCTCCTTGGTGCATTTTTGAGCCAGAACTTTTGCAGGAAAACAACCTGAGCTAGGAAAGGCACACCTTGGGGAGGAGGAGGAGGAGAAACAGCAATTGGAGGTTGTCACAACTGTACCTCCAGCTTTACACATGATTGTTGCAGCTTCAAGATTCCATGTTACATCTTTAATTGTGGGCATTTAGCAGACTGCCTCTTATTATTAAGATACTGCTGAATTTCATTGTCAATGTGGCCACAGGACAAGGCTAATAATTACCAGCACCAGAAGCAGCTTGTGGTTTTATATTACATTGAGGTAAATTACACTGGAATTAGAGTGGATTACTTTTATCAAATGGGGAATAAGCTGTTAATTAACTCCCTGCTGTAGCAATCTTTTTCTGAGCTTGCAACTGTTATTAGCTCTAGATTAAACTGTTGAATTAATTTCCCACTTACTTACTATTTCAAGAGTTTTTAATTTACCTGGCAGCAGTTTTAATGGGAAATTGTATTAGTGAGCATAAATTGTTTTTGGGAAGGGTAAACAGTTTGTGATAATGTTTATTAAGTCGTTTTGTTTGAGCAAAAATATAATTGCAGTTTTAATTAGCGCATGGTTGTTGGAGTATTAGGTTTGAGATTACATTATGGCATTCTGAGGAAACAATCGCCCAGGTAATCCCAGCATTTATGAGTGAGAGCAAAGGGAAAAACTGGGTGAACACTGCCCCAGCCCTGGGAGTGCACACAAACACTGGAATACACCCAAACTCACACTGAAACTCACACAAATACCCACAAACACAAACACTGAAATACACCCAAACTCACACTGAAACTCACACAAATACACACAAACATAGACAAACACTGAAATACACTCAAACTCACACTGAAACTCACACAAATACCCACATACACAATGAAATACACCCAAACTCACACAAATTCCCACAAACACAAACACTGAAATACACCCAAACTCACACTGAAACTCACACAAATACCCACACACACTGAAATACACACTCACTCCAATTCACACAAATACAAACACTGAAATTCATGCATACACAAACACTGAAATACACACAAACACACACTGAAACTCACACAAACACACACTCCAATTCACACAAACACACACACACACTGAAATCCACACAAACAACTGAAATCCAAACAAACACTAAAATCCACACAAACATACATTCCAATTTCACACAAACATACACTCCAATTCACACAAACACACATTCCAATTTCACACAAACATACACTCCAATTCACACAAACACACACAATCACAAGGTTTTTCACACTCAGAAAAGGGTCAGGGGGTCTCTGAGCTCTCTGTTCCCCTGTTCAGTCTCCACACTCACCAGACCCCTGCATTGTCCTCTCTGTAATATATAGTAATTGCACAATTATAAGCCACACCTGATTATAAGCCACACATCCGGGTAGCCCATGGGATTTGTCCATATATAAGCCGCACTTTTCTTTTCTTTTTTTTTTTTTTTTTTAAGCGAGGATCCATGTGCGACAAAGTAACGAATTAGTAACAGAATCGCTGCCAGCGGGGTTTGGTGTCAGGTGCTCAAGTTGCAAACAGTTTCCATAGACCAGCCAAGCCTTTAAAGGCAGCCCCAGGCACCCTCCCAGCTGGCTCTCACTTCCAGGTTGGCATTTCGCTGGGATTTGTCCATAAATAAGCTGCACCTAATGATTAGCCGCACTACTGGGGTAGGCTGGATTCTTCAATGAAAAAGGTGCAGCTTATAATCATGAAATTACTGTAAATTCCCTCCTCCTGAAGGATTTGAAGGAACCAGACATGGAAAACAAAATTCAGCAACCTGGGAAAGGAGAAGTTACCTGTGTCAACCCACGGCCACATCTCCAGATGCTGAACTGTGAACCCACTGGCTGCCAGGCTGGAAAGAACATTTTCTGATAATGGCTGTGGCTGGAAAAGCATCATCTAGCAACAGATATGGGTTCATCACAGCGTAAGAACAGCCATAAAAACACAACCAATTAACATTTGTTCTTGGGGTTTGTTTCCCTCCATCAGCACTTTTTTCCCCTACTGCATTCGAGGTGTGGTCAATGTTGGAAAACATCAAATGTTCTTCACAAAGTCTGTGATATGCCTTTTTTTAATCCAAGTGTTAACATAAAAGTGTTCAACTCAAGTTTCTTCAATTAATTTTGGTTCTCAATTTATAAAGATTTTACTATTCATGCAAAGGAAAATGAGAATTAAGATGCAATCTGCTGACATGGAGTAGAGTTTTACAGCCTTTTTAATACAGATGTAATTTTAAAAATAATAGGTTTAAAATAGTAAAAAACCAAAAACTAATAGTTTTGCTAAATTACCTTTTTATTACATGGTTTCAATTAGCATTCCCTCATCCTGCCACCCAACATGCAGATTGGTCTCTCGTTGCTCTGAAGGAAATTATGAGATGATAGGAGCACAGAAGATACTTCAACCAAACGTTAGAGCCTCAATTGAAAACACAAGTACACAGCATTCCCAGAATGATTTGTTGCAGCAAATTCTATAAAAGTTAACAGTTCCTAAAGATATGTATAACTTATGGAGCATGGTTCTTGCATATGGTAATAGATTATCCTCCTAAACTCATCGGTTATTACATTTAATATGCACTATGCTAAAAATTACAAACAATCAAATGCTTTCATCCTGACTGTGGTTTTTCGTGTCTTTGAAGCCACCAGAAAGCTGAGGTGGTTTTAGTTAAGGTATTGCTCTACAGCATGAGGAAAATGTTATACTACAGGTGCAGGGAAGATTTAATCCACATGTTGGGAGGTTACGTATGGATATAAACAGTGGATTAATCCTTGTGTCCCTTCACTTCTGACTGTGCCAGGCAGAAGAAAAATGGCCTAATTCTGAAATTGTATGGTTCCCAGTGTTGTCAGCAGCTTTTATTTCATCTGCAGAAGGTTCTGTGAGACTGAGCCCAAGTGATCACCGTTCCATCATCATTTATAACACTAAAGATCACAAAATATGTAGGGATATCCATACTGAGAGGAAGAACAGAGGTCAGTGCTGCAGACATAAATGAACCCAGCCCCACAAAACCCACTCAAACCTTTCCCAACAGTGACCAAGCACAACAGTGAGCCTAGGTAATTCAAGTGAACAGAGTCACAGAGAAGAGACTCAAACTCTGCTCAAGAATGCTTTAATCTGAAATTTCAAGGTGTTCTAGTAAGACCAAATTTAGTACATAAAGTATTCATTCTCTTCCCTGGTCTAATGAGCTCAGCTTTTAATGCTCAAGGTTCTGTAGCTGAAGTTCACATTTGGAAACTCCAAATACCTTCTCAATAGCTTTCTTTGAATTATCATCCTTTTAAGGCATAAATATTTTACCCTAACAAAACCAGTTTTATTTCCAAAAAGACTGTAGTATAAGAACACTGATATATAAATCCAAAGGGCTTAAAATTTCCACAAAGAGATATTTTTTTCACTTCATATTCTATGTTCTCAAGCAGGAAAGAACACTTAAGAATACTCAGAAAAAGGGAGCCTGTGACCACAACAGAGCACAACTAGAACCCAATTCCAAACCCACCTTACTAAGGGATTCAACCCACGTAACTTAAAACCTCTTTTGCTGATTTTTTTAAGGAAAGAGAGTAACCTAATTAGAGCAAATACTTGAAAGATTTCTTTGGAGTATTTCCTATTGATTTATCAGCAATTTCTACCATTTGTAGTATCTTTGTATCTTCTACTCCATGATGGCGTTCCCTAAGAAGGGTGTTTGTCAAATATAAACCTGTCAGGCTCCAGTAGATCTGTGTTAAGATTAACTCTCTATTCCACACCAGTCTGCCTGACATTGTTACAGGACAGAAGTTAAGAACACGAGCAGGTTCAATCACTCTGTCCAGAATACAAAACCAGAGCTGTTGGATGGAAAAGTTTTCATTTCTTTTCTTAAAAACTTCACAGAAGAGAAACCTATTGAGAGATTTATGGGAATTATAGAGCTCAATTTAATATGATGTTTTTTAGGTATGTACACACAGAGAAATCAATGGAAATCAGCAAAGACCTTCCTAGTAAGTCAGACAGCAATTCTATAGCTAGACAGCAATTTTATAGTTGTAATTCTTACGTCTAAAAGCAAATTTTAGACAGATGTATGAAACAAAAGCTAATCACAACTCAGAACCAGAGCTAAACCCAGCCACTCATTCCCATGAGACACAGCAGCAAACACATTGGATTTGCGGATTCCTAAGCTTCGCAAACCTAATTTGTGTTTCATCAGAAAAAAAACAAAATCCAGAAAAAAAAAAGTCTATTAAAAGCACATATAGGCTACTAAAACTGAATTTAACCATACTGACAAGCTGGAAAAAAAGGGAGCACTAACAATATTAAAATGTTTGAAGAGAATGAAAGGTTCCAATGTTCTCAGCATGTTCATCCACGAACTCAAGTCCTGTCTGTGCCCTGAGTATCAGGACTGACCCCAGGTGGAGTTTTGGGCTCAGGGAGGGTGATGACTTGGGTTTTAGCTTTTATATTTTTCAGAATCTCTGCTGCTTAGTGAGTGACTCTGAAACTTTATTTTAGGTGTTAGTGATTTCTCTTCACAGGGTAGTGACAAAACAATTCCTTTCTAGCTGGAGAATCAAGGACACCTGGTACCCAAAAAGCAGAAACAACAGCGAGGGAAAGGGGGCAAAGCCAGGGGCTGAGACTTCAGAGCCTGGGGCTATGGTTGGATAATTGTTCCCAAGATAAACCAAAACTTATAAAAGTGTAAAACCTCGTGACAGGATCCATCTGGGATTTAATCTGGATGCAGTCCCTGCCAGGCTCTTGCACTGCCCAAGGTGCATCCTCTCATTAAATTCCTGTTTTATCCCTTCTGCTCTGCCTAGTCTCTGCTCCAGCTCAGCCAAGAAGAGGATGCATGGAAGGAGCAGCTCTCAGAGGAGCTGTAGCAGAATTTTCCCCTCTCCAGGCCAGCTGGGCATCAGCACAGGCAGGAAGGGCTCCGGTGACAGGCGGTGACAGCGCCGCAGCCCCAGCCCTGTTGTGTCTGAGGCAGGTACCCTGTAAAATTTCAATGATGCCTTTAAATTCTAATGGTTTCAAGCTGCTGTAAACTTCTGCAGCCATCAAAAATAATCTGTCATGGGACTAAGGGGTATGAACATCATGTCAGAGCCACTCTGCTGTTAGATTTATTGGAGGGTAAAGCATGTCATTTATGCATCAACTCACAGGAGAAAAAAGCAATCCCTACGAAGTCAATCTAATAATAGACTGGAAAGCAATGATTACTGTTTCATGTGCAGCAGCTATTTGTAGCAGAAGTTGGCCTAATTCAGCAGGCCCTGCCTGTCAGAGCTCTGGGATTAGCAAGTGTTTAGATGAAAATCTATCGGGAAACATCAAGAAATGGTTTAATGAAGAACAAAAGTCTTCATTGTTACATTTAATATTTGCTGAAACTTTTCCATTTGCACCACTACATTTCTAAAAAGCTTACTGGAAGTGACATCCCAAATAGAATACAAATGTTGAGGGACTGCAACTTCAAATTATCTACCACAGTTCTCTTCAATTTCACTGCAAAAATCTGCTCTCACTCTTCTCCTGTGGGCGGAACGCCCTGAAATTGAGTGCAAGATTTTTTAAAGACATGACTAATAATCATGGCCTCACTGTACTACACACATTTCCCACCATCTAAATACTTCATATCCATTGACTAATCAACCTTGTCAGTCCCCACATGGCATAATCCAATGCTGGCATCATTTTGGAGGAGTGGAAGCGGGGTGACAAAGAGCTGCCAGTCAGAACCCAGACACACAGAAATGGCACAAAGGGAATGGGGAACCAAAAAATGCCGAGTCCCCAAATATCCCCATGCCAGGAGCCAGGCACCTGGGAGTGCCCTGAGCATTCTCACTTCTTGGAACTATTTAAAAAAAAAAAATCTCAAATCCCTGAAGTAGTTCAAGTTCCAATGTTAACTAACCCTGGGGAAGAGGCTGCCTTTCACCTTCCTTCATCCATTAACTAAAATTAAAACTAATCCAGAGAAGATATTTCAATTCCCTTTCATTAAAGACATTGTTCATCATAGAACACAATGAACGTCTCAAGCTGAGAAACCAAGACATCCCAATCTAAAGGAAAAATCAGGATTTAATCTGATTAATACATACATTGCACAGCTCATTGTCCCCAATGAAAATCCCAGAAAAGAATGAAATAGAGAAAGAAAGACACTGCAGTGTACTTTCATGTGAAATCACAAACTCACACCCTCAAGCAGAAAACGACCCAACCAGCAGGAAACCCTCAGCAGCTCTTGGTGTGGATTCTAAATGTGGAGAAATGGGCAAACACAGACAGCTCCACCTGCAGTAAATACTGACACGGTTACGAGTCCGGACTGCGGGATCAGTGCCAACCTGCTCTTATCTTATCAATTTAACTCAGGAATCTTCAGAGTCACAGTTCAACCATGATCAACCAACATTGCATACATTCTGCACTTCAGAAGAACCTTAATTTTCAAACTGAGGTTTAATATAAAAACTAAGACAAAGTTATTATATTTTATTCCAACTGATTGATGAAATTAATCTTGGTAACTCCTTTTAGACATAGGATAACTCTTTTTACACGGACAAAATTTATTTTATTTTGTAAAAGAAACATGTAGAAAGTTGAAAAAAGAGGTGAAGCTGAAACAGTTCAAAGTTTCTTGAGCACATTTTAAAAGGGATATTTACGGATGCTTTGTATTTGTGAAAAATCATTTCACCACGATATTTAACTGCTTCCCCATTAACAGCTAAATGGCATCCCAGAAAATCCATTGTAAAATTTCCATTTATAACTTCACAGATGTGCATGACCACACTCTGATGATGCAGAGGATGCAAGTGTTGCAGTTGTATTACTGGCTATCACCTAGCAAAAATACATGACTGATAACTCATGTTAGATGTCACAGTTCACCTGTGGAACAGAAAAATAGAAAATCAGCTTGCTACCAAGACCAGCCAGCTGCTCAATTAACACAGAGTCTAATCATCTCAGCCTTCAAAAAGATGCAGGTAGGAAATCCCAAAACTGAGTGTATTTTACTGTCTCCTAAAATGTTTTGATCTCAGTATCATTTTCACTGTACCAACACAGAGATTCTACAGGGATATCAAACAAATACAAATAAAAATACAAACACAAATACAGCTTTGGAACAGTGCTGCTCCAGAGATCAGAGTCTGAGCATCTCTCTGACCATTCCTTCCCAAATTCCTGATCCTGATTCCTGGCAGAAACCTTCAGATCTCGAGAGCTTTGTTGAACTTTCAGGGATGAGATTTCTCTCTCTCATCCCAACCTTTCCCAATCCTTTTCTTTTTGCAGGGCTGGCCTGAGCACAGGAAACCCACCCAAAGCGAGCCCAGGATTTACTGCTTCCTCTTTCTATCTCTTTTGTATCCCTCCTTCTCTTTATTGCCTGGAAATAAACAGTAACTTGAAAGGAAAAGAAAAATGATCATGGAACAGTTTCTAGGATGGCTCTGCTTTTCCAATCAGGGGCTGGGTGCAGAGGATTTTGGAGTGAGCCAGGTATGGGAATGGCTCAGCTAATTGAGGGCAGCCTCAAGGTCAACAAACTGTCGTGCAGACATAAAAGTCAAGGGCAAAAAAATAAAAAAGGAAAGGCAGAGTCATATGATTGAAAGAAAAATGGAGATCCGGGAGACACAACAGAAAGGGAAGGTTCTGTCCATGTCAATGGGCAAAAAACTCTTCCCACAATATTTTCCTGAGTGCAATCTACAGTGAAAACTTCCCCTAAATTACACAAATTCTCAACAGGATTAGGACTCATGCTTAGCTAATGTAGACTGATAAGCTACTCTGAAGAAATATTATCTGTAATTAAAATTTGTAATGAACCAGTTCCAAAACAGGAAGGCCAAAGCAATTCATGGTGCACATCCTTGATGTTCAGTAGGTTTGAATGAGAGATTCTGCTGAAGAGTTTTCACCAATCTAACAAAACAACCTTCTGAAGCTTTACACTGACTAATCTAATGAATTTCAGGGGATAAAAAAAACTTGAGATCAATATATCCATACATTACACAGGGCTCCCCAGGACAAGGGAAGTACTAAACCCACCAGGGCAGAGCCCTGCGAATTGCCACTGTGAGATGGCAAAGTGTTCTGGGTCAGCTGAATGTGAATAATGGGGTGTTCTTAGCCCAAATAACCTATTGACTTCCATCCCTAACGAAATGGAGAGGCTCTTTCAAGTGCCTCCCAGATTTAGCAGCTGTTGCTCTGACACTGTCAGCATCACATCCATCTTAATCACAGTGGGAGCCTTTCAACTTCCCTTTCTTTTCCCTTCCTTCCACCCATCAGCTCCAAGCTCTGGGTGAGCAGGGTTCAGGCAATCTCCCTGCCTCTGCTGCCTGATGCCTCTTTGTTTTAGCATCTGATACTTGCACATCTCCCAGTTTTTGTCCTGTATTTGGATGCCTATGGGAGGTGCCTTCAGGCTGGTTTTGGTTTTTGTTTTGCTATTTGAAGCACTCTGCTGTAGCAACTCCCCTGTAAGTTGCCTTGCCCATCACCACAGGCACTTTACTTTTTATCCTCATTATTCTTTTTGATTTTTCTTTGCTTGAAATAAAAGCCTCCATATGTTTTGCTCTTCTTTTATTGGAAGATGTTAATGCTGTGTACCAGAGGGCACAGTCAGATGAGGGACTGCCATTTGGACAGAATTATCCACCCAATTACTGCCTAGGGTATATCACCTGTATGAGTGCTTTCAGCAGATCTCAGCTCTGACAGAAATGAAGGCAACATTTTACTGCTGGAAAACAATATTCAGTGCTTTCCAAAGAGTGTTTTTTCTGTCAAAGTCATTCAAATTACCTAGTTCTTAATGGCTACAATTCACTGTAGATATATTTCTAGTTCTTAAAAATGTGACCCATCTGAATTGTAAGTGCTTTTAAAACCAGAGCTCAGCCATATGCACTTTTAGTTAATTTAAAACCATATTCAAACTCTTCTCCTCATTTGAGTTCTCATCTGAAAAAGTGAACTATTACTTTAAATGTTCCTTAAAAAAAAAAAAAAACCAGTCCTGTTTCACCAGCAAGGCATGAGAAGGCTGCACATCTGAAACAGCTTTGGAGTGCTGGGTAATTCACATTCACCGAGTGGATTAGCTGAAATAAGCATAATAAATGAAAGAGAATAAAATAAAAAACAATTTCACACTAAGGGAAGGCTTGACTTATAGGAAGTGGCAGCTCTGATGGCCCAAGGCACAGAATTAGTTTTGCCACTCGATAATTTGACTGATTCACTCGAGTGGCCAGAAAAGGACATTTTCTGCCTGATTTCAGAGTAATGAAGTCACCTGCTCTGTGACTGCCAGGGCCAAAGCAAGTGCAGCACCAGGACCAGGCTTCCTGCTCGTCTGAGATCCAGCTACAGCTGCACATTTGCCTTTATTTCATGTGAAACCATACAAGCACCATGGAAATTACCTGTTCTATTCACTCCCCTGCTTACAGAGAGCTTGGGGCTATGCTGGGACCTTCTCCCAGTTCTGTGCACATCCCAGCAAAGAGCCTGTGCTTTGCTACTTTTTTAACAAAGGAGGTGACAAAAGCAAAGACAGAAAAAATGAAGTCATTCCAAGGGACTAGAAGTATATATGACATTTTTTCTTAATTAGGAATGATTATGAAATCTTTCATAATCAATTGCAGCAGATTTTACATTAAAATTTACAAAACATCCATTAAATAGAATTTTCCTCCTCACACATCTTATATAAAAAGACTGTAATATACAGGCAGAGAACTGAGAACACATCTAAACAACTTGCATGACACGATGTCAGTTTTATTCCTGCTTTGCTGAACTGGGGTCAGACTGGTAAATGTAATATATGTGCTCATCTTTAGGCATATGCCTAGTTTCACTGGTTATTATTTACAGCTAACCTTTCAGGGTAATGACTGTATACTGCATGTCAAAGGAACAAAATGTTATACTGCTATTGAAGGGAATATTTTCTTCCTTTTATGCAAATATTAGATCGAGACTGCCCCAGTCAGGAGAGAGAATCCACTTAGAAATATTATTAGTATTAAAGCACATCCAATCAATATGCAAATGCAAAAAAAACCCCAGTAATTAAGCATTTTAATTTTTACAATTGTACGACAGTAAAAACAAAGGTGTAACGTGCACCAAAATGATTTAACATTTTACAAGCAATTTTCTACTTGACATATGTTAGCGCATGATTCATCTACATTTTTCAGAATCAAAGTCCATGATCTGGCAAACTAATTCTGTTAATAAAATGAAAAGGTGACCTTGCTTAATTTAATAAGTCTGTGTAGAAATACTCTTTCAACATGTTAAAGAATTACAAAAAGGTTATCATAGCTTGCTTTCATGGGAGAGTACTCTACCTTTTCCAGCTCATTTCTCAGGCTTTTACTGTAATTCATTAGATTACATAAAAACAATGTAGATCATTATATTTTAATAAAGGCTTTCCCTTCCTAATAAAATGTCTGTCATTTATATTCAGACATGTATTATATAAAATGCTTCTCTTTCTGAAGTGCAGCCTTTCATATTCAAGTCACAGGAGGCTGGTAGCTGGAGGAATTTCTAATTTTTTTTTGTACAAAGGATTTTCAGCATGAATTTGGTTTCTAGATGGAATCCTCCAGAACTGCAGCCCTACATTTATCTTTCAATGAGGTACAACCCAGGATGAGCAGCACCAGCTGCCACCAGCAAACTAAGCAGAGGATGCTGCACAACACCACACTCATTAAATCTGCTTGTTTTGCTTTACACCAATTAATGCTCACTGTGATAAAACAGTTTACACAACCTGTAAAAAACTATGCTATATATATATATATATATATATATATATCTCACAAATATATTTTCCAGTGAAATCCTACTGCAACCTGACTTTGTGAGAGTGATCAGGAAATCAATTTATTTCAGCTATTCTTGCTCCCAAATAAAAATGTGCACCTCTTCAGACTGCTCAGAAAGAGATGTTTCCTGCTCATCACAAATTCCAATTTGCTTCCAGCCCTTGGCATCATTTTTTATTGCTTGGGAAGGGCTGAGAGAAGAGCACATTGTTCGAGACACCACCCCAGCCAAGGTGTGATCCTGCATCACTGCATTTGCAATTTTGCTAAGAATCCTCACAGAACCTGTTCTCCCAATCTCTGGGGGAAGCAGGAGAACACTCGTGTTTAAAACATCAAGTACTCCAAGCCAAATCACTGACATTATTTGTTTGCTCATCTTAAATCACACTGAAGCACTTCCCTCACGCAGGACTCCAGGAAAAGAGCACAAACACATTTAAAATCACTCAGTACCTGACCAGAACTATGGAACAACCTGGATTTGAGTACACTTCATGCTTATTTTTTATTTTTGTTCTCTCCTCTATCCTGCATGACTTCACCAGTGTCGTTATACCAAGAATTTTGCCAAAACACAGCTCTATAAAGCTTTCCTTAAGGAAAGCACACTACTCCAATCTGATGCAGATCTGAATGCTGCATTTGAAGAGAATATTTTTAATGTAAATATAGCAGCCTTTAGCATTGTAAGATCAGTATTTTTCTGCAACCAGAGGTGTATTATCCTTCCAGTCAAAATTTTACCTATTTAGTTTTAGGTGAGAGAAGTAAGAATTTAAGTGTGTGGATAACTTGAGTTTAACAAGTTTTTGAAATACTGCTGGATACACCAAATGCAGTCAGTGTGGGAATGCTGCACAAACACACTGACATGCTTTAACTCCACTTGTTCCTGATACTGGTAACTGTTCCTTCGACTTTAAAAAACTGACTGTAAAGGAAAATAAAACCTAATAAAACCAATCCAGTTCGAATAGTGTTATTGCCAAAACAGTTCTCCAGAAAGCAGGGAGCGCTGAAGGCAAACCCTTCACACCTCCTGATGCTATTCCTGACTTCATGGCACTTCTTAACAATAAGTTAAAGAGAGAAGCAGACAGGTCTTGTGATCACTACAGACCTCAGCGCTGTGAGACAGGAGACTCGCACAAGAGCTGGTGGAAAATAATGCCATGGATGCTAAAAACAGAGGTGAAAACTTACTGGTTTTGCTAATTCTGTGACACTTCAGCCAGCTTTACAAACTCTTCCCTTGCATCTGCAAATCAAGCAAGCTCAGTGCAGCCCTACCTACCCTGAGTGTCAAAATGATGCAGTCTGAATTCTCTCTGTGTGACCACCCCTGGATGAACTTTGTTTTCTCTAAGTATTTAGGAACTCAGTAGGATCAATTTTTATTATTTTTTTTAATTTTTACAAATGCGTAAAAATCCAAGCACATTGCTGAGTTTCACACTTCTTGGACACTAATTAGTAGCTGAGGCTAAGTGTAAATTAAATTTACAACAAGGTTAAGCATTCAGCAAAATCTCAACAGCTTTAGCTATTCATTTGTCAAAAATGTAATGTCCCACCCGACAGAGCAGACACTGAAAATGGATCCTTAAAGAAAGAAAATATTAAAAGAGGGAAGGAAGGAGAGGAACTGAGTGACTCACAGTCACCAAGTATAGTTCTCAGATTATCAGAACTCTACTGAATGGCTGTATTAAAAGAGTAATGATATGATCCTGCATTGCTCATTCACTCCAATTCAGGCTCCCTTCAGCACAGAAATCTGCTGGCATGAGATGGGTGGCACTCAATCATGCTGCACACATGGTCTTTAATTTTAAAATCCAGTTAAATAGATGTTCTAACATCATTTTTTATCTAAGAACATTTCAAGATAAAATGAAAGAGCGCACATGTAACTTATTTGTCAGCTTCACTGTGTAGTGGATAACTTTCCTATGTTACTCACACGAGCTTTCATTTCCCAAATCTATCTGCATTCATTATGACAGTAAAAATGAAGAGTTGCTAAAGAGACGTATGCATTTTTATTATTGTTTGAAAAAATAGATCTTTCCACAGTCCTTTGAGCTTCTGAGTGTGTGATTTGTATAAAATATTTCTCATTTTGGGGACACAGCAGATGGAGTGCAGGGCACTGTGGGATATGCCATTTATCACAATGACAGTGCGTAGGTAGCACTGATCCTCTCACCACAGGGGGAAGCTCGAGCTGCAAATGTGGAGCAGCATTAAAAGCCCGACGAGTGGAGTTTGGCAACACTTGTACTACTCATTAACTTAATCATATTAATTTATTAGCCATATATATCAAAGTAATTCACTACTGAATTGTCACCAAGAACAATTTATAAACTGTTAACGTTCCCCATAGGCAGAGGAGTGTTGTGGCATCCTTAATCAGCGTGTTTGCCTTTGATTAAAAATAATAATTTCTACCAAGCCAGGTAATGCCAACAACGACAAAGTCCTGCATATGTTTCTCATTATAAATGGAACTTTCAAATGTCACCTATGACAACTGAAAATAACAACAACAGCAAAAAAAAGGGTAATTGTAAACAGCAAAATGAGCCACAGAAATGGGATGTAAACACACAGAAATGTTCAGTTAAATGCTGCAAGTGGGGACAGGGTACAGGGGATTGCTGGCAGCAGGAGCTGCCACAGGCTGTGCCCACCTTGATTAACTGGGCACCAGAGATCCCAAACCCTCCAGTCTCCTGCACTCCTCTGACACAGAGACACCACTCCAAAATGCCCAAAAGCTGCAGCAGATCCTGGTTTATTCTCCCTTTTCTGAATAAAGACTAAGGGGCTGCTGCTGCTGAAAGGAAGGAAGGAACACGTGAAGTTACCATATCCTGCTCCATTCCAGTCCCACAATGATGTGACTCGGTGCAGCTATTAAAATATTAACTCCACTGAATTATTAATTACCTGAAACTATTAAGTTCACAACAGATTCTTTTAACTATTAATAAGACAAAACTGTTCTGAAAAAACGTATTTGTATCTCTACAAATGAGTCAATATTTTAAACACTGCATTCTTAAAAACTCAAGATAAAGTGTCTATTTTAACTGCTTTTGAAATAAAAGAAGAACCATTTCAAGAGGGGTTGAACTAATGTAGCTGATAATGAAAAGAGCAGTTTATCTTACACACTGGCAATGCAGGTGGTTTGCTTCTGTCTGAGTACCCACTTGAAAAGTCCTTTTTTAACTCTCCTCATGCATTCCCCCAGCAGCCAGGCTTCCTCCCAGCCCTAAATTCTGGCTGAGACCCCTCTGCTGACCTCCCTGCCAGGCTGCCAGAGCTCCCAAAATGCCAACAGGGATGTTTCAAACATCACCCTGCCAGGGCTGCCAGCCCCAGCTGCAGGACCTGCCCATGGACATCCACAGATCCCACCCCACTGCCTCCAAAACTGCTGCTGTGTGCCCTGGGCCACCACTTATCAAAGTTTCAGGGACAGCAGGATTCTCTCCATGAGCCACCCTCTCCATGAGCCACCCTCTCCAATACCTTGAATTCAAAATGAAGCAGCCCCCAAAATGCTTTGTTTTAAAATAATATCAGCCATTCCATAGATTGAGTAGAGAAGAATCACAATGAAGGCACAGAATGGTTTTGTAACCTTTTCTGAGGACAGCCTAAATGAGGAGTAGGACTGGAGTTGCACAGATAACTATCACAAGATCCAACCACTCTTTCAGCTTCACTCCATATGAACAGTGTGCTGAACCATTGGCTTCAATCACGGAACAGATTTCAGCAAACTAGTGCTCCAGACCCCAAAACTTCCTTGAGAATCCATTCCACAGATAAATCCCAGCTGTCCTCTTCAGATACACTGATGATAAAGACTCGTGCATTAATAGGAGATAAAGCCTTTTTTTAGTTCATGTCACTTCATCCCACGGCATTGTTTGAAGGACTGAGCCTTTGATGACCATCCCTGCGTGACATGCAGGTTTTTAGCTTTGCCCTCTCAGCAGGCAGGGGCACCACGCTGATTCCCACATTTCCTACACCAACACAAAAAGGAAAACACTTTCTCCTAAGTTAACATGAGATGGACAGTGCTTAACACTGAAGGATGCAGTCTGTCCTTCCCAGGGGTCTGCATCTCACACACACCACCTCATCTTTCTCAGGAGCAGCACTAACCCAGGTGTAACCCAAATATTCCCATTCCCCCAAGGTGGAGAGTACCTACAAACATTTAAAAAGGTCGAGGCTTCACTTGCAGCTCCTTCACAGGTTACTCAGGTCTAAGAGTGGATGGAGCTTGCTGTGCCAAGAGGTCAGAAAAATACCCTCCACACTGGGAAATGCAGTGTGCCTAATTTAACTACCTGTTTATTATGTGAAAATGACCATGTAAACTGAGCTGACACAAACCAAATGGGTGATGAAAATAACAGCACATTTCGAGGAGTGGAAACACAGATGGCTCGTCTGAGTCTGCAGGAAGTTACTAATCATCACTCTGTAATACCCCCTCCAGACAGAGCTGTGAGCTCTGCAGCCACAACTGCGACTTCTCGAGACCCATCCATCTCACCAAGAGCCAGCCTGGATGCCACTGCCTCCCCTCTAACCTGGCAGCAGGCTAGAGAAGAAGTAAAAATGAAAAAAAATGCAGTGCTGGATGAATCATGCTGCCTTTGCTGATGTGGAGCCTGTTACTAAATTGAAGAAAACAACACAGATGATAAACTGGGCATAGCAAATGAGGGAGCCACAGAAGAAGAGTGGAACTCTTTTTTAATTTGAATAATGTAGGCAGACTAACATGAACATCTGCATATCTGTGCTGTAGGAAGAATGGTAAGTTCAGACACAAGGATTATCAAGGACAAGAAGATATCCAGAGGAAATTGCTTCAGGCAATTACACTGCAGTTAGAGGGGGCAGGTAGCCAAAGCAGCCCTCAAGATGTAAAAACTCTGTCCTGCATCCCCATCAGCCTCTGCTCTTCTGGAAGGGATGGATCCAACCCTCCCACGCTGCAAAATCTGCTCAGCCCTGGTCCTGCTCCCCTGCCATCCACACATCCACATGGGAGCAGGGAGCAGCTTTCATTCCAGCCTATTATCCACCATTTGGAAATCTGGAAGAAAAACCTGTTCTGTGACAAGTGTTAAAACCCACTGTGTTCTTCTTTCAGCCCAAGGGAGGAATCCAGTCCCAAAGCAGTGCAGGCACCCAGAGTAGAGCGATCAGCGACTGGAGTGCCAAGAGGTAAAAGCTGATGGGGGCTCCACATGTGGGGTGCTCCATGGAGAGCCACAACAGCCCCCATCCCCACAGAGCTCACAGGAGCCTCTCCTGGCACCTCTGCCTCCCCCTGTCACTCTGTCCTTTCCTTAGGGACAGGACAACCCCACGAGCCCTGGGGAGTGACAGGGCTCAGGAGCAGGGAGCCCCAAATGCTGGGGACACCTCAGCCATGGGGCTGCAGCCCCTGGTGACACCAGGATGTTCTAAAAGGGACATTTCCCCCCTCCAAGCTGCTCCAGGCACATGGTCTGGGACACCCCAAGGTTTTCCCAAGGTCAGGGAAAGGCTGCCCTGCCAGACACCCATGGAGCCCACTCACACTTCAGGCTCCAGACAACTCCCAGCAGCCTGGAAATTCAACTTAATAATCCTCTACTCCAACTGTGCGCGACTCAAAATATCTGTGAGACGCGGAATGTGTCTGTGGTACTTCACTGTGCATCCTAAAATATTTCCCAGTTTGAAGCAACATGGCAGTCTGTGTGATCTGGTGTCCTATTTGCAAACACACACACAGAGTGGAAAAGTAACATGGAATATTCTGGATTTCAGAGAATTTATCAATGCAAGAGGCTCTTGTGCTTTCCTGTCTAGGAATCTATTAAATTCCTGAGCTGAGAACATGACAGAGATACTAAAAAAGCCCTAATTTATAACTACAGGAGGGATATCACAGTTCTGGATCCCTGTCACAAATATGAGCATGCAGGAGCCCAACTGGGGCACGTGGCTCTGGCCAAGTGCTTTCATACTTGCTTAACTGCTCCAGCTAAGGCTGCTGCAAATCTTGTTCAGCAATGTTCTTTCTCCCCTTGCACAGAAGGTGTTGGGTCCCTGTGGCATCCCTGGGACACCTGGAGCTGCAGGGAAATTAAAACTCTTGCTGTGTCACTTGGTTGCAGTGCTCAGGTTCTGCAGAGCCATCTGTGACATCAGGAGAGATGGCACTCTACTCCCAGCAAGGATCTTTTTTAATTCTGCTTTTCCTGTTACATATTCTATGAGTTTTTATACTCTCCTAAACACTTCACTATGTTTGGTTATTAGGGAGCTACAGTTTGTTTAGACTGGACTTTGACAGCAATCCTAAAACTGCTAAGCCTGTTGAATATTTAAGCAATTACTTTTATGAACACAGACTGTGAATATAGCTTTATTATGGAAATCAACTTACCTTTAGCATACAGCAATTAATAAAAAATTAAAACACTCATCAGGATAGCACAAGATTTAATTTAAACTCTATTAATAAATTAATGAAGTGAAATTAAACACCAGGCATTAAATTATGTTTATAATTCCACATATTTTCATGCTAGATTTTTCACTTTATGATATTGAAAGCAGATTATTAAAGCACAATGCACTGTGGCAACATGGACTTATCTGCTTTTCAAGTGTTTCTTCTGTAATTCCTACAAGCATCTCTCTCTCCCCCAGCACACATTAATGGGGTTACAATACACCAGGCATTAGCCACGCTGCTCAGATCCCACGAGAACTAAAACACACATGCATTTCAAAGGAAGAAATGCCTCTTACAGGCCTCCCAGACAATAGTTCAGCTTCTCAAGTTGTTGGTTGGGATTTATTTTTTTTTTTTTTTGCTTTTAGTAAAATAACACATTTAATGGAATTTCCAGTAAGGAAATTACAATTAATAAAGAACTAAATTACAAAGCCATTACATTTCAGTCACTGCAGCAGCAAAACAGAGTTTTCATGAACGCTCAAAAAAAAACCCCAAAAATCCGATAATGTAACCTCTGGTAAGCCTGCAAAAGCCCTGAAGGACAAGGCAGTTAGATCAATATTAGTTTATTTTAACTGCTGTGCAGTATGAAGAGATGAGGCTGATCATCTGATGGATTTTATTACCTGTTGGAGAGATAAGCCCTGGTGATAAGAGGCCTGGGACTCCGTGGGGCAGCAGCCGTGCATTCTCCTGGATCGCCACTCCCAGCGAACGCTTGGGGGGTCGTCCTGGGCGCGAGCTGGTGGGACAAGAGAGAAATGAAAACAACATTTTCTTTGTGAAACATTGGCTTAGAACACACACAGCATCGATCTGAACAGAATACGTGAGCCACCAGTGATATGGGAAAATAAATATTAGAGGTCTGTGCCTAGGAAAAGGAAAAAAAAAGGGAAAATCGCTTGGTTAAACATGGAAGAAGTGCACGGGTTTCACGTGAGCCAGCAGTAAGGTTTTCCATTATCCAAGGCTTCCATGAGCTCACAGGGATTAAGCAGTGACTGCTCCAGAGTCTCTGCTGTGCACCTGAAACAAAGGAAATTACAGACGAGGAGCTGAGACCCCAAATGCATCACCCCAACCTTGCTTTGGATCTCCTTCTGAACTTAACCCTCCTTCTTAACTTCACTTAACCCTGAGCTTTACAAAGCTCAGCTTCACAGACTGACTGCTGGGTTTAACCACTACAGATCAAACCAAGAGTTAGCCCAACCTGTCAAAAATCTCACCAGCTTGTGAGTTATGGATGCAGATTTTAATCCAAAATGTCCCTTCACAAACTGGTTCCACCAAACTCTCGTTCTCAGCTGTCACCTTCACCTCTTCCATCAGTGTGTGTGCATGTCCCCATCTTCCACTGCCACCAAAACACAGATTTACAGGCCAAAAAAAACCATTTGAATCGACTCTTCCTCGAGCCATCTAATAAAAATGCAACCTCCTCATGTTTGGAGAAGTATTGCAGCTTCTCTTTGGTCATAACAAATTTTACTCTGTTGAGTAATAGAGCTTTTGACAACATGGAGTGAAACACTGTATAAAATAACCAAGCTGCAACAATGAATGAGGTTTGAATAGAAAGCATTTCCAAAATGACTTCTAGTTCACAAAGAAATTTAAGTTAAACTTCACTCTATCAAGTTACAGTGGCAAAGCCCTCCATCAATGCACGACAAACTCTGCATTTAAATGAAGACAACTTCCAGCAGCACTCCACAGAGGTGCCATTAACCTGTTCATTTTTCACACTCTGCTAGTGTTATTTTGTTTTACTCTACATCAAAGTAGCACAAAATCTTTTTTTTTTTTTTTTTTTGTTTATTATTTTATCTCTATAAAGCCATTCCCCCCTCTTTTTAGCTTCGGGTTTGCCCATTTTGAATTTCATTTCATTCAGTATTTTTTTCCATTTTTCTTTTTGATGCTTTCAGTTGTTTATCATACCATGATGCCTGTGCAGGAAAGCTCGCTACAAGAACCACTGGGCTATAATAAAGCAAACCAACAATAAGAGCATTTGATTTCCAGGGGAAGTTTGATGCACACATGCACTCTCTATTAAAATCACCTGCTGGAATCATCCCCTGCACAACAGAATTGTCTAACAGACAGCCTTAGGTTGATAGGGGGGTTTTGAACAAACAGGAATCCTTGTTCTTTTGAATTACAGGAGCCTGTAATCCACAGGCATGTGTAAGTGCTTAGCTGGCACTTACTGTCTCTGAAAAAAATCCCCTACAAACCAGCTAAAATTAGCAGCTTTCTCCAGTGCAAGAGCTTTATCAACCAAACAACAAAACATTTTCTTCCCGAGCTCAAATACAAACAAATCTTTTGTAGAAAACTCCATATGCTGTTATTAATCTAAGAAAAACATTTTCGAACAGCTTTAAAAGATTTTACAAAGGGAGTTTTTTAGTCACAATTTGTGTTTTTAGAGGATGAGCTGGGGGGGCTGTGGAGTTTCAGCCCTGGCCCTGCAGTTTTTGGTGCTGCGGTTTTCGGTGCTGCTGTTTTTTGGTGCTGAAGTTTATGGTGCTGCAGTTTTCGGTGCTGCAGTTTTATGGTGCTGCAGTTTTATGGTGCTGCGGGTTTTTGTGCTGCAGGTTTTGGTGCTGCAATTTTTTGGTGCTGCAGTTTTAGGTGCTGCAATTTTTTTGTGCTGCAGTTTTTTGTGCTGCAGTTTTCGGTGCTGCAGTTTTATGGTGCTGCAGTTTTCGGTGCTGCAGTTTTATGGTGCTGCAGTTTTAGGTGCTGCAGTTTTATGGTGCTGCAGTTTTCGGTGCTGCAGTTTTATGGTGCAGCAGTTTTATGGTGCTGCGGTTTTCGGTGTTGCAGTTTTATGGTGCTGCAGTTTTAGGTGCTGCAGTTTTTGGTGCTGCAGTTTTATGGTGCTGCAGTTTTATGGTGCTGCAGTTTTTGGTGCTGCAATTTTTGCCCTAACAGAAGCTCCTGTTGATGGCTCTGAGCACAAGCCATGAGCACAGCTCCAGGTGTTTCCTTCCACAGACGTGACACCTGAGCAGTGACCCACATGGAAAGCCCAAGAGATGAAGCAAGAGAAGTTCACATCAAAAACTTTTTCCATTCCCTTCCAGGACCCTGCTGGCTGCATTTACACCCTCCCTCAAGGGAAGTTCCACTGGGAGAACACAGCACTTGGTGTCTCTGGGGTTGGGGTCCTTTAGAGGAAAGAGTCTGATGGATTGAAGAAGAATTGCCCTTCTACCCTACTGAAAGCCCTTTTAGTGACTATTGCTGTAAATCAGTAACTCCCAGGGCTGACAAACACCTGTAGCATGATCATTTGAATGGAATTGTTCCCAGCCAAATCTGTTCAAATAAAACCCAAGTCCATGTCTCTTTTGAATGAAAGTCTGGGTGCTGCTCACAGCTGACTGTGACACAGCTGCAAGGACCTGTTTGGGTCTGAACAGCGAGTTCTGCATTCTCAGTGCCCTGGGAGTGTTCCCAGCCAAGGACAGGAACCCCAGAGCCCCCAGCACTGCAGCAGAGACCCCCAAATTCCAGCTGGATTCCCTGGATATTCCCAGAGACGTGTCACCCATCAGGAATCAACAAATTTATCTTGGGAGGACAGCAGAACTCACAGCAAGGGACAAATCTGAGCCCAGACGCTTCCAGTTCAAGCCAGAAACAATTTTTTTAGCATTTCTCCTTAAACGTGAAACCAGGAATTTCACAGAGATGAGATGCAAGGGTTTGCTCAAAACCTTGGGGTTTTTAGTAAGATATGCACCAAGGAGCAGTAGATTTAGTGAGGTTTTCATGGATTTACTCCCTGTTGTGAATGTGGCACCACCAAGCCATGGAATGTCACTGCTCTGTGTCCCAACACTCCCCCAAAATCCCCTCTTACTGTCCCACACAGTTGGAAAAACACCAAATTTCACATTTACTATTTAGAACGTATGCAACCTCCACAATTCAGCCAAAATTGCCAATAAAAGCACTGAGCAGTAAACCCAAGGCAAGCAGAATTATCATTTGGGGAGAGTAAGACATAATTTGTGATTATGGAAGTATTAGCATATAAATGCTAATGGCATTAGCATATAAATATTAACTTTATTTAATATTTTGCTCATCTTTTGTCACCCTGCTCTTTTACCACGTTTTCTACATTTTCCTTTCTCTCATTCAAGAAAGTTACATATTCAAGAAGTGCAGAAAAATCTTGCTCATTGCTAACAAATCAGGCATAAACAGGAACAATAATCTTCAAACAATTTTAAATGCTTTTCTTTGAGAGTCTAAAATCTCTACACAAATTTTGCATTTTCCATCAATAGATCTTTGTAAATGGGAAACTCCTCAAATCTAAATTAGATTTTAATTCAGTCAGAAACTTCTGTTTATGGGTATCTTTTAGAAACTTTTTTAAATCAAATATTGTGGTCCCAAGTGAAGGCTAAAACAGAAGTATAATATTGTTACAATATTGTTTCCCACGTATACCTTCAGGAATTTTATTCTTTTTACTAAATAAAGTGTCTTCTGCTTAACATTCTATTGGCATTTCTCAAGCCCAAAACCTCCTTGGGTCACCAATTACTTCCACCAATTACTTGTAGATTTTGGGTTTTTACCTGCATTTGCACCATGGTTATAAAGTCATTCTTGTCATCCTTTCTATCCCACCCCCACAAAATCACCAGCTCTTGAAAGAGAAAAATGAATTAATCTGAATGTTGTTTGTTTTTAAAATTTTGGGTGAAATTAAATTTGTCAGAAAATAAATTACATTTTGAGCAGTAGATTTGACAGTTGAAATTTATACAGTAAAATGCTGAGAAATTGTTCGTTAATGTCTATTTTCTTCTTTATTTTCCACTCCTGTTGAGAGATAATTTTATTATTTTTTTCTCTCAAAGTTGTATATATTCCCTTGATATCACAAGGATTTTTAATCTGAATCAATGAAATAAGGTTTTATTTTTGTGATCTTCTTAAAGTTACTGATCAACTCCAACCTTTGTAACTCTTATTTTATGCTCATTACAGACAGCCACATTTCATAAATTCCCCAAATTCATCAATGCTTTGTAAAATGTAATTAATCAGTGAAAGCATGCAGCAGATCACTGCTGATGTATGACAGCGCTCTACTTTTGTGCTTTTAAATATAGGAGATTTACCAGAATCAGAAGAGAATTTGCATATTAATCAAGACAAATAAACATGTGGTGATTTAACTAGGAAACTGTTATTTGGATGACAATTTAATCAGCACAGGTTGAAAGGTCCATCACTGCAGCATCCTGTTTCTGCTAAAATATTGATTGCGCTACTGATTTCAGTAATGCTTTATTTTACAGGGCACAAATAACCATGTAATTACTCTTTAATTGAATGGTAATTGCTTGCTGGCAATTATTTGTTAAGTTTTGGAGTGTAATTACTAGGTTATTTGTGTTTTGTGAAATAAAATGTTATGTATTAGTAGCCCAAAATATTTTCTGTATGAATGGTCTGCCAAAACTAGGAAAGTTAGTTATGATAGCAGGAGTTTGACAAATAACACTGTAGCACTAAAACTATTATTAAAAGGATCAGATGAACCTTTGAATGCTTTCCCTTTACAAAATTAACATTAGATGTAACATTTGTAAGATAAATGGAGGAATACTGTACCACAGAAGCATGATTTCCTCTGGGGTCTAGTCCACCATTTAGCATAATTTATCCTGATGTTTTGCTTTTCATTCTCTGCGCTGCTTTAGAGGAACTGAAATAGCATCCTACCCTCTGGAGAGCAAAGAATAAACCAAGTAGAAATATATTTCAACAGTACTTCATATTTCTGCAAGTGAAGTGGATTACCAGCAGCACATTATCTTAGCAGCCTATAAACTCTGTAGCCTTGGCAGCTCGCTAGATAACAAGGGAAAGCATTATGTTTTGCAGTGTCAATGAGATATGACACTTTCTGTGATATGTTTATTCCAAGCTGTGATAGATGAGGTACCCAATACTTTGATCGTTAAGATTTGAATTTTACTTCTACACTTTTTCATTTTTGTCATCAACTATTTATGAATTGGCAGGAGGCAGCCTCGCCAGGACTGCTGATTTGAGTTTTTTGTTGATTTTTTTTCAAAAGAGATCCAGTTAATAAATTAATTATTGATTTCATGAGGCTGGAGCTGTTTGGTACGAAAATATGCTAGACCTGTGATTTAGGAAGTTTTCATATGTATCACAGATTTCTTCAATAGCAGGATATTTTACTAGGCTTAAAGGACAAATACTGAAGTACTCCACTGTGTAAACTGTCCTGCTAATAATGGCAGTAAGTGGTCCAAGTGTTCAGAAGTTCAAAGAAAAATAAAAACACAACAAAAATAACACTTTAAAAAGCTAAATAAAACACTCACACACCCTCAATCTTAGTTACTTTCCTGAAACTGGCACAGGAACCAGAAATTAAAAATATTTGTATCTTCCAGTATCACGAAATACCCCCTAGTGATTGTGCAAGGTACTTTTTGAAGTATTTACCAATAAATGGAACATCCTGATGAGCTAGAATTCTTCCCTGTTACCTTCACATTCTCAGCTGTAGCACGGACTTAAAATAATCTCCTTCCTTTGGCATTTATTACAACATTTCAAAGGTGGCAGTGGTAGTTAAACTCTGTCTGACCTCTCAGTGTTTAAGGAGAGAAGCAAACCCTGACCCCGCAGCAACCTGATTCTGTCTCCTCTCGGCACTGGCAAACTGATCACTTGTCTGGCCATGGCAGGACACTGGATCACCAGCCACATCAAAGGCAACAGGAGCCAGCTCAGCAGCAGGGGAAAAGTCATCCATGCAAAATGGGCAATTAGCATTAATCATAGATGAAGCTGTTGGAGCTGGGAAGGAGAACCTGGCGCCCATGGCAACGCTGAGGGCAGTGCCCAGGCACAGCTCACCTGCCAGGGCACACAGGACACGGGCACAAAGGCTCTGACACTCCAACACCAGCTCCCAAATCCAGCTCTCCAGGGAATTCAGCCAGGCGTGTCCTCAGAGAAAACATCAGTGGGAGTTTGTTCTGAAGCATCACAAACTGAGCTTTCTCTGTCATTGTGATTGGTGTTATTACTAGGGAAAAATTACTACAGTAATTTCACAACTATAGGGCGCACCAGATTTTAAGGCGCACTTTATTTTTTGCAGAGAGGATCCGCGCACAACAAAGTAACGAATTAGTAACGGAATGGCGCCATCGCGGGGTTTACTGGCAGCTGCTCAATTTGCAAACATTTTTCACAGACCAGCGCAGCCTTTAAACGCAGCCCCAGGGACCCTCCCCGTGCCGTGGGCCCCGGCACTCCTGCCCACCCCCGGCGCTCACAGTTCGCACTTCCAGGTTGGCAAATTTCCGAACTTTGTCCATATATAAGGCGCACTGGATTATAAGGCGCACTTCCAAGTTTCAATCAAAATTTCAGTCAAAAGGGTGTGCCTTATAGTTGTGAAATTACTGTATCCTTTAACAGCACTGAACTGCTCAGAGTTGGGACTCCAATGGAATACTACAATTTTGAGAATGGAACATAGCATGTCATCACTGTGTTCATCCTAAAAACCTGACTTGGGGTCTACAGTCAGAAAAATTATCTGAGTTCCTCATGTTCAATGGTCACTGCAGTGGTTCTACACAAGTTTAATTACTTATTTCTGAAATCAGGCATTACAAAATAAATCCAAAACCAAAAAGGGTTTTTTGGTTTGTTGAGATTTAAAAATAAAAAGTACAGTAATTTCACAATTATAAGCCACACCTGATTATAAGCCACACCTCCCGGTAGCCGGGTAGACCACAGGATTTGTCCATATATAAGCCGCACCCGAATAGAAGCCGCACATTCTCCCCCCCCCCTTTAAAAGCGAGGATCCATGTGTAACAAAGTAATGAATTATTAACAGAATTGCTGCCAGCTGGGTTTGGTGTCAGGTGCTCAAGTTGCAAACAGTTTCCATAGACCAGCCAAGCCTTTAAAGGCAGCCCCAGGCGCCCTCCCCGGCCGGCTCTCACTTCCGGGTTGGCATTTCACTGGGATTTGTCCATAGATAAGCCGCACCTGATGATTAGCCACACTGCTGGGGTAGGCTGGATTCTTCAATGAAAAAGGTGCGGCTTATAATGGTGAAATTACTGTAAATCTTTAATTACTTAGGAGTGTGCCTGCAGATATAACAGTACCTCAACATTCCTGCTTTTGCTTTTCTCATGTCAAATAAGACCACAGGAAAAAAAGGGGGATAAATCACCAAATTTCTGAACTGGGGAGATTCATGGCTGCAGATAAGGTGGAGGCTGACCCATGTTCCACACTGCCCCAGCTCAATTTAAAGGTGAGGAAATTGGAAGTGTGACTCCAGCAGATGCAGAAATACACACAGAATTTAACAGAACTGCATGAAGTTAGAAACTGTGGCAGCGGAGATGTACTGGCACAGATAAAACAGCCTGCATTTAGCTGTGGATCACAGCCAGTGGGACAGAGTTCTGCTGCTGTGTCTTCATTCCCACTGTTCCCACTCTGCCTAGATCAAACCTTGCAGGAGGGGGCCTGTCCTGGCTGGAACTGTGCCACTAATGACACACTCAGAAAATCCAAATTACAGATCTGTTGTCAAAACAATGCTCCCCCATGATGTCCAGCTCAACCAAATGTGGAAGTACCAGAGACATGGCCAGGTTTAATCTAAGCCTTGCAAAGCTTGGCTCAGCTGCTTGGATGGCTCTGCTTGGATTCTGGATCCAGTCAGAGCTGGGAACCACTGCACATTATAGCCAATATCACTGTGCAATTTAGATTCTGACTGTTTTTTTCTTTTTTTCATCTGTTAAAGTGTCTGACTATTCAGCAGGTAGAAGCAAAGCACTGAACAGGTTTTTAGGATTTGCCCAGCTGTGTGTGAAAGCTCAGCACTGATTGAGCAGATGAGAAGGCAGGCACTGGGATCAGCACAGAACAACACAGCTCAAGCCCAGCAGCTGATGCTGGCCAAGGCACAGACAGAACCACAGCAACACTCCAGCCCTGTGCAAATCTATGCCAGGACACTGAGGAGCTATAAATCTCCTTTCATACAAGTGAATTTAGCCCCATTTTTTTTCAGAATTACTTTATTTTTACACACTCATCCACAAATGTTTGCACGGAAACTTTCCAAGCAGAGAATCACCATCTCTTATGAACAACCATGTCATGTGTCTCAATTGTTTCAGACCCTTCCAAGCTTTATTTCTGACCTGTATCTGAATTCAATGCCAATTTAGAAGAATGTATTACAATAAAAGGTTTTGAAATACTGCTGGTTTTCACTAAGCTGTATCTCAGTAAGTCTCAATTCAATGGAAGTTGTAAAAAATGTGACTGTTCAAGCCTATTATCCATGGACAGAAATCCAAGAGCAAGACCTGACATATTTACAGCCCTGAGTACCATGGACCCCAGGGGAGCTGATATGAATTCCCTAACAGGGGTGCATTGTGCTGTGGTGGTACAAGTGCTGTCAGAGCCATTTGCAGGCTGATGCAATGAGAAACTGCTCCTGCCTTAACTGTTTTTAATCTGTGAAACACAAGTTTTGGTGTTTTCACAATCTTGGCAAAGACCCTTCAAAGGTATAAAACAGAAATTCATCTTTCAAAGAATAATAAATGAAAGAACATAGAAGCAGTCCTTTGCACCTATGTCCATGCTGAAAGGAGGAATTGTTCCCAGAACCCAAAGCAGCCCCTGTGATTAGGTGATTCTGTCCAGGAGCAAACATCTGAAGGCTGAACTCCGCAACACAGAAAATATCCCTCAGTTTGCTGGTGGTCCTGGACGTGGATGAAGTTAGACAGGCAGTAATGCACAGATGCAGCTCCACTGCTTCACCTTTACCTTTCCACATTTTGTGACTGTTGTATTTCATTTGTTAGCTCCAGAGACAGACAAGTTTATTATTTCTGTTGCCAATGTACAGTAGGAGAAGGATTTTCAAACAGCAAAGGACAAACCTTTAGGAGTATGAGAAAATAAAAGGGGAGAAGGAAATTTTTGGCAAAACATTAAATTCTGTCTATAAAAGCTTCATGTTTTGAAAAAACGCTAATATTAATATATAAAACCACAGAAGTATTAACAGCTAAGTGAGATTTAACCTAAAGAAATGCAGAAATTTTCCCTATTTTGTAGACATGTATGGACATAGAGAGAAATTCTACCTGATGGGAACTCCACAGATAATTGAAATGACTGTGAAAGCAAACCCCACTGAATTCTAACTGTGAATGTGGCCAGCCTCAGGGCTGGCAGTGAGAGGTGCTTCAGCAAGAATCTATAACTCTGTAATCTCAGCTGGGTACCAAAACCACAGCATCATAAAGATCCCAGTTGATGGCATCTCCTTCCCCTCCCCACTGTGGTGAGCACTGGATTTCACTCCCTCTCCTAAGAGATTACAGCATCACTCTCTCCCTTCCTGCTAATATTCCCCCTGCTCCACCAGTCATGTTCACTCTTTTTCCCCCAAGGTGGGGTAACAGATTTAGGGAATTCTCAACTCATCATAAATCTCAAATACTGCTTGTTTTCCTGTACTTTTCTGACCAAAAGCTTGTCTGCTTTTACAGCTACACCAAGGAACCCTCCTAGATCACTCCCCACTGAGAAGCACGATGTCCTTTTACAAATTTCTCTCTCACACACAATCAGGAAAAACTGGAAGAAGCCAACTACAGAAAAAGCAGCTCAGACCACTGAAAAGCAGCACGAGTTATTCCCAAATTCAGGGATTTCCTGAACTCAGCTGTGTCCTGACAAGCTGAGCAGACAAGTCATACCTGCTGCTCATGTCTTTAAAAGACTTCCCAAAAATTTCTTTTCCCCAAAATCCCATCCTAACAGCCCTGCCATGGACTGCCACAGGACCACTGACATGTCACACACATAACTCCTGCTCCTCACTCAAGAGGAGTTTTAAAAGCTGCTGGAAAAGACTGAAGAATTCAAGTAAAAGAGTGTTTGTGACCAGATTTCCTGGAGATAAATGAAAGACATACGTTTCCATGGTGGCCAGCCTACTAAATTTTGCAAGCATAAATATTTACCTAGGATTGGGGGGTGGGGAAATCAGGAAGAAAACCACGATCCAGACCCTTCAAAGTTTAAATACTGTAACACAGAGGTCATTATTTATAACTAGAAATAGAGAACATGTCTTTTCTATGTGTGTTTCTATCATGTTATTCATCCCCTCCATATGCATTCTATTATTACCATTCTTACACCAGAAAATAATTTCTGTGTCATTTGCTCACTATATGCATTCATTTTCTTTAGGCTTTCTTGTGGTTATTGATTTCCTGCTTTGTTGAAGTGCTTTGTTTCTTTCACAGCAGGCTATCCATTTTAAAACACTTGTTCAAAAAATAAAAAAATTCGGTTCTAAAATTAAATTAGTTTTATCTTCCTTTATTTTTATCTGAGTTAAATGCAGGTGACACACTTCCCCTTAAAAAAAAAGGGAAATACTTAATGCCTCCCAGCACGCAAACAAGTAAATAAGTAAGTTTTTTCTTTTTGAATAAGATGTATTTATTTTTATGATTGGAAACATGAAAGAAAAAGTGTAGTATAAATAAAGCCTCTTTTGTACTCCTATGTTGTAATCACTGCTGTGGCCAGTGGTTTAACATCAACAAAAGAGGATTATCTGGTCCACAGCCAAATTCAGTTAAGTCCTATCTTCCTACCCTGAGAGCTGCTAAAAGAATCCTTTTCTTCTTTCACTGCAAGTGGGCTCATGCTCTAACTGACAAAGTTTGCTGTCCCCTCCCACCAGAGCAGTCCAAGATATTCATTTTTATACAACAAGGAATATTTAACTATTTAATCCGCTGCAAAACAAAGGGAAACAGAGTTTTTGCAGAAGGTGACACTTGTGATGTGCAGCATCTTGTTTGGATGCTGTTTGTTCAAAAAGGGAAAATTCCAGAGTTCTGGGCTTCTTTACTCCCTCAATATTCAATGTTCCTATAACTAACCTGAGTGAACTGCAGGAAAAAAAACATGGGGAAGCAGACCGAGACTCTATATTATATTATATTAATTATATAATGTATCATGGCAGTATTTTTGTCATATTTCTTGCTAAATGCATATTATCAAGTGCCAGTTATTAGGGTACCACAATCCCCTCTACATTTTCTTTCCCCATGTGCTGTAACAGAACCCTCAGTGAAGGGCAGGAATTTGCTGCTCTCCATCATCTTCCTCACCACCATGTCTTTAATGAAAAACCTGGCCTACTACTGCTCAGGCATGGGAATTGTTTCCAAAAGCAATAGGCTTCATGTTCTTGATCCAGGTACTGAAGGAAAAATTATAAAACACTTCCCATATTGAATGTATTATTCTGTTTAGGGAGGGAAGTTTTCTTGAAGAAAAATGTATCCAATCAGCAGAGGCAGGATTCTTTGATGCACTTAAATCAGATAAAGATGTGGGAGCTCATATTTCATGGGCAAGTTAGCAGAAGGACAGGTCCCAGGAGAGATGAAGATCCAGGTGCAGCTTTGGGAGGGAGCAGGCATCATCTCAAACTGATTCTGAGACAAATCCAAACCCCCCAGAACTTCCTTTTTAGGCTACAGTCAGGTGAGGAGGGGAGAAAAACAATGATAAACACCTTAAAGGTGCAAAGCAATGAATGACCTGCACCCTCCCACACACCTGGGAACAATGCACACCTGGGAACAACACACACCTGGGAACAATGCACACCTGGGAACAACACACACCTGGGAACAACACACACCTGGGAACAATGCACACCTGGGAACAACGCACACCTGGGAACA
>VRYO01002184.1:19606888-19620091 GCA_009812075.1 Sialia sialis | reverse complement strand
AATTAGTAACAGAATGGCGCCATCTCGGGGTTTACTGGCAGCTGCTCAATTTGCAAACATTTTTCACGGATCGGCGCAGCCTTTAAACGCAGCCCCAGGCGCCCTCCCCGTGCCGCGGGCCCCGGCACTCCCGTCCAGCCCCGGCGCTGGCTGGCGCGGCTCTCGCTGCTCGTATTGCCAGGTTGGCACATTTCCGAACTTCGTCCATATATAAGGTGCACTGGATTATAAGGTGCACTTCTGGGTTTTGATCAAAATTTCAGTCAAAAGATTGCGCCTTCTAGTTGTGAAATTACTGTACTTTGACATGTTAAATGGCAGAAAGGCACAGAATTCCTGAGTAGCTGTGGATTACCAGTGGGGCAGAGCAAAATAACCATTTCAGATTTCACTGCCCTGATGGCACAGCTTTGAAACCCAGCAGCCTTTGCAGACTTCCACACTCCACACTTTATTATTTGGGATTATTTCTGTACATGCAGAGAGAGATTTGAGATTTCAGGCACAGGGCAGAGCTTTGTGCAGGAGCACACTCTGTGTGACACCTTGATACCCTTCTGAGAACAGCAGTGCTGAAGCACTTTCAGATTTCTCCTCCAGCACTGCTCACTGCTGCTTCTCAGCTTTAACTGCACAGCTTTTCCTTAAGCAAATATTAACGACAGAACAAATTCCTCAGCTAACTGGAAAGGTTATTTCCAGTGACACCCAGAAGAGCCCAGTTATTCCAAAGCATTATTCTACCATGACTAATTGACATTAGAAGAAGTGCAAAGTACACAACTTGATTCTTTTTCAAATACAACAGAAGATGTTTCTTTTCAAACCACACAAAATCTAGCTGGGTTGAAATTCTGCTTAGGCTTCAGTGCTGAAATCTCAAAAGGAAAATGTGCAAAAAGCATTTTTTCAGTAATTCCTTGTAAGCCTGATTTGTCTTTTCCCCATAAAATTTCAAAGTTTGGTGCCAGGCAAATGCGTTCTCACTGTTTATTTACTCATTGTTTTTTATTATTATTGGATGTAGTCATTTTCTGTGAAAACAAAAAATTAAATAACAAAGCTTTAATGTATTTTTTTCCAATTTTCATTTCTTAAAACATGCTGTCCTAATGAAGTAAAATGGATTTCTCTTTTAATATTGCAGTGCTGAAACATGCTCATTTTTAACTTTCTAACAGCGCTAACAGCGACTCTGCACAGCGTAAAAATGATTTGAAGTTACTTAAATTTCTATTTCTTAATAACCATGTATTTCCAAGTCAGTTCAAAACAGACTGGGTGCAGTCACACACTTCAAAGAGCATTTCCCTCCTGTTATGGACAATTCCTGTTACCCCTGTGAATCCCTGGCATCAATTCTAACTTTCCAGCCAAAAAATGCACAGGCAATGACTTCTGTGCACATTACAGTCCACAAAACCTCTGCCATCTATTATAAGCATTTCTGTTTTCAGACCTTCAGATCTGTCACATTTCCCTAGAGTCTAAAATTTGTAATAATTGTCAGGATTCAATTATATATTTCCCAAAGCAGGTTTCCATCACCCTAACTGCTTCCAAACTTAAAACTGGGCAAAATTAAAACCAAGAGAATCAACACGAAGATGTTCAGAAAAAAAATGCACTGGCCTGTTCTAGTTTCTACATTTGAATGTTACCTTGATATTAAACAATTCTATATTTATAGATTTAAATTTTCCCATCAGCAGCCTTTATGTTATTTTTAACTTGACTTTTTAAATCTCATGATTTAAAATAGCTCTTGATCATGAGAAACATAAAAAAAGCTCAGACATAAATTGAATTCACTGCCATGCTTTTATCTAACCCTATACACCAATTTTTACAGGAATTTTGAACTTTTAAAGGCTGCAGTTTTAAATGCAGCCGTAATTATAGGAACCATACATTCAACAGAAACGAGATAATATAATTTAAAGAGGCAGCAAACACTATCCATCAGTGCTCAAATGAAGAAGATTTAAAGATGTACAGAAAAGACTCTGACCTCACATTTCTCTCTGATTCTCTCAGCTCCACCCATGTCAGGGAGATATTGTGAAATATAAAAGGCCCACAAGGGTGCAAAAAAGTGGTCACCCACGAAAAGTTCCGCCTACAAAAATACCCAGTAAAAACGTATTTTCAAAGGCTTAGACTTACTTAGATGTTGCCCCACTCCATGAGAAAATTTCTCAAACCCCTAATGCACTATTCAGCTGATGGGATTTCCTCTGCCATTTTTTTTTTTTGTTCCTCTTTGACCCAGAAGTGTTTCCTTGCCCACCCTACAACCCTACTGCAAGAAATTCTTAGTCCTTACTCTCAACAATAAAAAAGCATCAGATCTCCAGATTTTATTTACTTTTTTACATTAAAAAATACTGCCATTAGAGCAACTGCAAGTTTGTTCTTTGGTGTGCTATCATGGTTTATGCAACAGGCAATACTTGAGTGGGGAGCTCCAGTCCTGATAACCAACCACGCTCCCAACCGCCGGTACGGACACAGGAACCCGGCAGGAACAGTTCCCCAGGCTGTGGTTACGGACTTGCACCCAAAAAAACTGAAAAAGGCAGCCTCATTTGTGTGTTCTACTCACCAGAGTGACCTGTTTTGCAGCTGTATTACATTAGGAGCAAACATCTGAATTAAGATAGATAAAAATGAAATCGTTTGCAACCAAAAATGTGTGAAATACAAGCTTCAAATTCCATTTCCTTCCACATTTATGTTTTTAATCAACATCTACTCCAACTGCTCAATATTTCCCAATGATCTGCCTCTAGAATACCCCCCAATGTTACTGCTCTTGCCCTCACATCCACCAAATCCATCCTACAGCCTCAAGTGTGTTCTCCCACCCACTGTGAAATTTTTCATCCCTGCTACTTTCCCTGGGCCAGTGTTATTGCATCAAATACACGAAGAAAGTGAAGAATGACCCAGAACACAGGAGGAAATGAAGCTCCTGCCCCTCACTGCTTCTCCCTGGATAGAGTCAGCTCCTTCACCCATCCCAAGGGTTCTCCCAGATGGGAGCTGATGGAAAATGGGAGATCTTTGCTCTGCAGAGAAGGTGGGGCAGGTGACAATTCCAACACTCAAAAGTGAGCTGGAACTTCACTGCCAGGGTGCAGCTCAGTGGCTCTGAGCAGGAGGGGCAATGCAAATGGAAATATTACAGAAATAATACAGAAAGGGAATCCTGGAAGGGTTTGGGGTAGAAGGGATCTTGAAGCAGCATCCAGGCCAGCCCTGTGCAGTGAGCAGGGACACTTCCACGGATCAGGCTACTCCAAACCCCACCCAACCTGGCCTTGAATATTCTCAGAGATGTGGCATCATCCCCCTGGGCATGCTGTGCCAGTGGTTCCTCACCCTTCTTTAAATGAAAGATTATCATGAAAGGATAACATAGTTCATTTTTTTTCCTATACAGAATGGTAGAATTATTTTGACTGAAAGGATCTTGAAGGCCAACAAGTCCAAGTGCTCACCCAGCACTGCCAAGGCCACATTGACTGACTGAGCTGGAGATTTTGCTAAGCTTAACTGCATCTTTGTACGGAGATTTTTCAGACTATGACACGTTCAGATCTAACTGTTACTTTCCATATACTTCAATTCCAAGCAGAAATCTCTTGCTGTCATCTACCTCCTCTTCCCATCACGTTGGTTTTGCCCACTCCAGACTGATAAACTGTCCAGCAAAACACCAAATATGCACTTGGCTAACACTCCCCATGGTTTTGCTGAGCCAGCTTGTTCCAACTTCAACCACTGCTGGTTCCAGGGCAGGACAACCTCCTTCCAGGAGCCAGGGAACTGGACACACACTCTTTATACTCTGGTACCTCAAAGTGCTCTGCCCATGCCAATAATCTCCTGCAGCTGCCACAGACTGGCTGAGGCAGCCAAGCTGGATTTAGTTCTCACTGCCTTAGCAGAAACAATCATTCATCACATTTTGGTTAAAAACAACAGCAAGAGTAACCACTAAAATGCAAACACTTGTTTTTAGAAGTTTAAGGTACTTCTTGGATGTGAAATGTTAAACATTTATAGCAGCTTTAACTTGGATGCTTACCCACTTTAAACATAAAGGAACAAGTGAACCAGTGGCACTAATTATTTAAACTCAAACAAGTGTCATGGTACGTTGATTTTATTATTATCATTATTATCACAGGATTTATCTAACAGTCCCTGAAATATATGCACCCAAGGTATATATGTGAGACTTTTGTCTAATGATAATTTATTAAAAAATACAGTAAATAATGTATTTAAAATTTGAATTTTGTCCCCTCCTAAACTCTCATAAAGACAGCAGCCAAAAACTGAGCAAGTCAGGGTGCCTTTGAAGATATTTAATTAAAATCTAATCCCACATTCTTAAGGGTTCACATAAATTAAGCTGTCATTCAGGAGATTTATGCATTCCCATTTGCATATTGCATACAATTCATCAATTACTGGTGTTTGAAGGCAGTTGCTGTTCCTGGGGAGAGCCACTTCCATCTGGCTGATCCTCCTCTGCCATCACACGTCACCCCCAGCTCCTCACACACCTCCCCTGGGGGGTACAGACCCTGCTCAGCTCAATCTGTCACCTGGGGACCAACATTTGGGCAGTCCTGGAGCAACCCAACCACAGGGGATGCTCCAGGACCCTCTCCTGGATTTTCTCAAAGCCACAGAACCACACAATCACATTTTTTCAGATCCATCAAGTCTGGCGGTTCCCCCAGCAGGGCCACCACCAGCCCATGTCCCCAAGTGCCACATCCACACAGCTTTTCAATCCCTCCAGGGATGGCTTCTGCTTGCTCATTACTAGTAAGTAATAAACACTGCCTGGAGGCATTTCTGGCTCCTTCACTGCTCTCAAGACTCTTTGTACCATTAAGGGCCATGCTAAGTTAGAACAAAGTATTTCCTTTAAGTGTTCAAAAATATTTATCCAAGTTTATACATGTTTGAATGCATTCTGACCTAGGAAATTTTCCAGTCATTTTCTAGCACTCTTAAACATATTTAGATAAGCACATCTCATATACATGTGGAGAACATTTCCTTTTAAGAGCATCATTATCTGAAGGACAATAATATGAATACAATTATGGAATATATTCCATAATTGCTTGATACTCCAATATTTGTGTCAGCTCCAGCAGTGCAGCAGAGCTGGCACATCCCAGTGCCCAAACAAACACCTGACATTTCCTGGCCATGAACCATGGTCCCTCATCCCTACAGCTGTCTCATGGATGTCTGCACAGCCCCAAATCACCTCCTTGTTCCCACATCTGCAGTGCTTTGATGACAGGACAGCAATGATTCAACAAAGAACTCAAGAAACCACGAGAACACAACCAACACACAAACACCAGGCTCAGAAACTACAAGGGGAAAGTATCAAACTTAACTCTGATTCACATACCCTGCTTCCACATCCTGCTTTATACTCATTTTTGGGGCTTAGACAATGACCTTTGAGCATCTAGCTCTGGGAACTCAAAGCAGCTCATGACTAGAAAATTAATCCATGAAACAAATATATGTATCTGCAATTAGATTGGTTTTTCAACAGCTGGTCACAATGATGTGGGTGTCTCAGTAAAACGTCCATTGTGCATTTTTCTTTGCTTACTCAGTTCATCTTGCTCTGTTGTTTTGGACCATGGAGTCTCTAGAACAAACATCCATGTCACTGGAGGTGATTTCCTGCTCATGCAACAACCACAGCAGTGATCCATGGAAGAGCAACAGCAAAACCTCCTGTCCTTCTTTGGCTGTTCTTTTTTTGAATATTCCACTCACATGCTGATTATAAATGTACCAGGGGACAGAAATACCAACTAAAGGTGGTGTTTCCCTCCCACAGCTCTGGTACCTCAGCACTGACCTGCCCCACATCCCAAGACCTTTTAGGGGCAGCTCTGGAAACTGCACCATGCAGAAGGTGTGAAACCACTCCATTAACTGCAGCCCCAAGCAGGTCTTCAATTCACATCTCCAAAGGGGAAAGGCTAAAGCAATAACCACTTGTTCCAGTCTTGTTACTAAGCTAATGCTCATCTCTTACACTCCCTGAGATTTTTGCTCCATTTATTGTATGCTTTATATGATTAAAACTAGCCTAGTATTTCTGTTCTTCCACCAAATGTTTTTGAAAATTACTTTAAATAGTTTGTTTCCACTTAGCAATGAGTTGATACTAAAGCCACTGCAAAAAATATAAATGCACAACAATTTGTGTGTATCTTACTATTTTTTTGTAAGTTTGCATAATGGAATTAACTAATAGAGTTGTGGAATAAAGAATAATTACCACAGCTGCTGTCAGCACCAATTTTTTAGTGACTCTCCAACTGATCAGAGGTGATGTAGCTCTACCTCTGCTGAGGAGCTGAGACCTCCTGAAGCAACCATGGAACACAACACTGCCCATTTATTAACTTCCCTTTAACAACAAAACACTTCACTGGCATTTCCACAAGCATTAAATCCACTTTTACAATGCAAAGATATCCCTCCTCAAAATTCCATACACCTATGGATTGAGAGATTTTTCTGTTTCAAGGGACAACCAAATGTGGGTTATTTACTTTCCATCCATTCAAGTGCCTCTCCAGGAAAGTTTTTGCTAACTGAAGAATTACTCGGATTCTCAAAAATCCCACAAAAGCAGTGCTGAGATGATTGATTGGGGAAGAGATTTTTGAATTCCCAGTTTTCAGCATCCACTTAACTTTCTGTCTTTATTCTCTTTTAAACTGAATTTAAGAGAAACTGAGGGAGGGGAAGGGGAAGGGGAAGGGGAAGGGGAAGGAGAAGGAGAAGGAGAAGGAGAAGGAGAAGGAGAAGGAGAAGGAGAAGGAGAAGGAGAAGGAGAAGGAGAAGGAGAAGGAGAAGGAGAAGGAGAAGGAGAAGGAGAAGGAGAAGGAGAAGATTGTTTCAACATCGGTCATCATTTCAAGATTGTATCTCAGAAAAAAAGCCCTACAGATTTCTACAGCAGTAGCCGTCCATGAAATAAGAGATGCCAATACACAACAACCTCCAAGCCAGGCAATGTCCCTCTGGTGACACACCAGGGGTCTGGAATGCCATCAGCACCCGAGGGCTGTGCTCTGGGATGCTCTGAGCTCCTCACATTCATCCTGGCAGCCTGCTCATCCCAGCAGCTCTGGCAGCACTGCCTGCACTGACTGACACGTTTTCCCTGCTGCTGTTTTATAAACACGCTGGGTAATGACGGCGTTTGCCTGGGGGCTGGGCACTTCTCTGTGACGCCTTGTCACAACACAAGAGAGGCACAGGCACATCCCAGCCCTCCCCAGAGCTCCACCTCACATGTGAGGTTCCCCAGCAGCTCACAGAATAGCTGCACTGCTGGGAGCAGTGCATGGAACAGCTGCACTGAGCATGGAAACTCCAGAACCTGGAATTTTCCAACCTACTGGTGTTATTTCTGTGTGGAACTATTCAAATGTAATTATACAAACTGCATGTAAGAGAACAAAACATGTCCTGAAATGAGTCTGTGAGATATCAATGCACTGAGGTGACAAATACACCAGAGGCAAAGCCAGCAGTAAAAGGTACATAACTTCATGCATTAATTGAATTATTAATATTGACCACCCTGAAAGTTTTCCTGTCTTGCTGTTGTATAGTTCATCGCAAAAAAGCCTCAAGAACATCTGTCCCACACTAGCTGCTAAATAATCAGTTTATTTTAATTAAAGTTTGTAGAGCTGGCGCCCTCTGGCCTGTGTGGGAAGTTGGCAGAGAGCTCCATTCACCTCGCACAGACTGGACTTGCATTGTGCCTACACCTCAACAGGAAAAAACGGAAAATTTGGGGCTCTCAAGTGATGTTCAAGATGACAATCATGGAGAAAGGTCACTGCCCAGCACCCCTCAGCCTCCTGGGCAGACAGCAGCAGCGCTTGGCAGGATGCTGAGCTCTCCCTGTGCCCACTGGACACGGCAGCTGTGACACCAGCCCTGAGCACAGCACTGCTGAGCCTGGACCACTGTGCCTGCAGATAGATCTGACTTTTGGCACCACAAAGTACAGTAATTTCACGAATATAAGCCGCACCTTTTTCACTGAAGAATCCAGCCTACCCCAGTGGTGCGGCTTATATTCGGGTGCGGCTTATCTATGGACAAATCCCGTGGCCTGCCCAGCTATCCGGAAGTGCGGCTTATAATCAGGTGCGGCTTAAAATCGTGAGATTACTGTAAGTTTTTCTGCCATTTCTCCAAAATGCATCTTCCCAAACACAATGGATTTGTGAGAACCCCACTCCCCATTCACTAATTCTGCTCTGGCTGCCCTGCTCAGTTTGGTGTTTCACTACCACCTCCATCCCTGTTTGTTAACAGCATCTGTTTGTCCTAAATCCTTGCAAGATGATGAGCAAATGGCACTGACAACTTCTTCATCCAGCACAGCCCCATGTCACAGGCCCCTGGGAATTTATCTTCCTTCATATGAAGTTATGCTGGCAAAAAAGAGGGGGAGAAACTCATTTAAACCATCATTATATTGGAAGGTGACACCTACAAACATCTGGCTTCCAAACAGAAAACGAAAACTATTCTAAATTAATAGCCTTCCATACATTACTGCACCTCAGATTTTTACTGTATACACATTAAACTGAAGTTTTTAGAATTTAAATAATGTTAAACCACTCCTAGAGTTTCCAGATAGCTGGAAGAGACAGATGGTTCCAGCCATAACTTCCCTTCAGAAGATGGCTCCTCTGCTTCCTCAAGTACTTCATCCTGGAGTTCTGTCAGGAAAAAACCTTGCTGGGTTTCACTTCAATATTTCTCCCTCAGTAAAAAAATATCAACTAATGGTCAACCCCATGGGTACCCTTCAGAGTTAAATCTTCACCCTCAGATGTCCAAGATGCTTGTCACTGAATTTTGTGTGTCTCTTACAACACCAATTTGCAGAAATGTGTTGTTTGGCGTGTATAACTGGGACAAGGAAGTACATTTGTAGGTATTTCAATTTTCTCTACATTCAGACAGGTTTTTACATTTTAGTTTGCATTTTTCAATTAAAGACTAAAGTCAAAGCCAGCTATAGATTAACACTGAGGTAATGCACTGCCAGTTCAAGACATCAGTGCTCCTTTCTGCTGAGGAAAAAACCCTATTTTGTCATTTTTAGAACAAATTCTACATTTTTAGTATTTCATGTACATCAAGGATTTAACACAGAAAGTGATCAGAAGGCACTAAACATCACACAGAACTATACATTCAATTTACCTATTCCTTTAGCTGAGAAAGCTGAAGAAACTCATCTTTATCATCTTTGAAAATGACTTGCTTTATATAATTACAGAAATTAAGTGCAGTAGGAAGCCACTGCTCAGGTGGGATAAGAGAGATCACAGTCTGTTTTTTACTTTAAAAATGTTAGACTTTCAGGATCCATCCACAATAAAAAGGAATTCCCACGATTCATCTGTGCTCTAAGTACCACAAATATGTAGGGTCAAACACCAAAAAGTAACTCTGCCCCAGCACTACACATCACACTTTATCTTCTTCCCAAATTAGCCAAGAAAGAAGGAAAAATCTTCCTTAAATCTCTGAACCAATGCTTCACATTAAAATATGAGGAGCCATGGAAGAATCAGAACCATCCATAAGCTGAGGGCATCTGAAAACAGAAAATGGTTTTGATTTTCCCTTTCTGCTTCCACCATTCCTTTACTGCAGACACACACTCAGAGGGGTTGGTTTGCTGAAGGATTTTTATTTGAACTTGTGTCAAAAGTTAATCTGAGCTAAGAGAGATTCTTAAGAGTTTCACAGAAGAACATAATGACATGTGTAACACACACCCAGGAACTGCAGTGCCAAGGAAGGAAGGGAAAATAAAGAATCATTTTCTACTGGTCGCCTACAGTTTCTTTGCTTTTCTATTAACAGCTCAGAATCCTCTGTGCTGTGTGAGCACAGAGAACTGGAACTGCCAAAATTAATGTAATTCTATTTGCATGTTCATCACCATAAGGACCAGTGGTGCAAGGGGGATGCAGGGATCCAACTGTGCAACCCCACAGCTCCCCTGTGCCTGTGCACACTTCCCAAAAAACACACAATCCTTATTTACCTATGAATTATCTGTTATATAACCCTGTCTCCTCTGATTATTGCTTTCTTTATGCCTTTTTTGTCCTCAGTGACCAGTTAATAACAACAGCACGAACTCACAAACTCTCTGCTTTTTAACTTCCAGCTACTTCCTGTATTTTTTATGATAACCATATGCTGGATTATTATTTAATTATGATTAAAAAATAAACTCCTGAATGCAGGTTACTTTGAAATGAAGGCAGTTTACAAATAACTCAGATCTGCAGCTTTTCTCCAATGCACTCAGCATTTCCTGTCACACACCTGCTCACCTGCACTCAGGATTTGATATTAAAGTTTATGCAGACACACACACATCCCTTCACAAAGAACTAAACTGTGGTCCAGAACTACTCACTGCTTCTTCCAAAAACAACCAAGTAGCTTTTAAAATCTTTTCAGTGTATTTCAAGTAATACTTTTTAAATCAGGGCACTGTGGTTATTAAAGCTACCAGAATAATCCTGATTCCTGAATAAGGCTGTTCCTGAGGTTCTGATGCCAGTGATATTGTCATTAAAGCACAAGTCCTGTATTCCCACACAAATGCCAAAGATTCTCCATTTCCCAATGTCACATCACCAAGGTGCTGTTGCACTACACCATAAATAGCTAATACTGCATCTCCAGAAAAGCCATTTTAAATACACACATACTATGTGATGTTTGTACCAATGCACCTGAAAACTTCAAAGTGTCTCATAGGGACCAGGCCAGGAAGGGCAGGATCAGCTCCAGGGAAGTGGCAGATCCAACCACCACCTCTGTGCTCATCCTATCACATCTGGAAATGCATCAGCACACAGGATTTGATTGTTGTTCTCTCCTTCACTCTTGCTTTGTGTCTCCCACTTCAGATATTAAATTTTCCAATCATCTTCCTTTGATGTTATCTTAGTTTAATTTAAAAGCAATACAAACATGTCTGATTTACAAGATTTTTATCACCCCAGTATCTTATCACCTCATTAGAGTAATTTGCAAAGGCTTTTGTCCCAGCTGATACCAGAAAGGATTCATTTTCACCTTCAGGTTCCTTCCCCTCTCTCAGGCTGTTTATGAGCTGCTGCATCTCATCCCTGGGCACTGAGGCAAGGTCCTGGCAAACAGGGAAGTTTTGCAATACTACAAAAACCATCAGGCTCAGACTCTGTTTGGCTGCTGACCAAAAATGTTTTTATCTCCAGCTCTCACAAACTTCCTTTGTAGTTTTGGTCACAAGCACTGCAGCTGCTCTGGGTGGTTATGAATGAAGAGGGGGACCTGTCTGGGTTCTATCCTACACCTTTCACTAATTCATGATTTATTTCCCCCTGCTTAAAATCTTGTGGCTGATCACACCTGCATAAAGAACACACACAACAGGGCAGCTGCTGCAAACAACAAACCAGAAAATCACTCTTGCAACCATGGTGGACCCAGAATATCATCAGTGTCTGAACAACACAGGACTACAAATTGCTGGGCATGTGATGCTCTGTGCTGCAATTTTTTGCAGGATGGAAGATGAGCCATTAAAGGCTGGTGAGCCCCATGGTGTTGTTACCATGCAACACCCCAGAGCATTCCAAGGGCTCCAAAGAGTTCCAAAAGTCACTGTTTCCCTTGATTTTAACTGTAAGTCAGCAATGAAGGAGATCCAAAAGCTTATCCCAAAAATCAGTTTATCAGAAGGATTCCAGTAGAATTTTTCTATTCAACTCTACTGAGGGCAGAAGCATGGAAGTGGTATGGAGGTACCAGGTCAACATCTTAGCCAAGATAGTGACAAGGAAAAGGTAAAAAGCAGATGTGTGCTCCTGAGATCAGCCTTCTTCAGAGAAGTGGTAAATTAGGGGAATCTCAACCTGTTTCCAGCTCTTCTGGTGAAAGGAGCTGTTTGAATGAAGCTACTTTATTCAGATTGATTGATTTTCTAGTACTTTTTATCCAAATTAAAATACTCTTCTGAGAAGTGAAATTAGAATTTTTTTCATAAGTGAGAAACTATTATCCACCATAAAATAAGCAAATAACAAAAGCCCAGTATATATGATAAATTCTGATCTTCCTCCCTGCTTCATGGTACGATGTCCAAGAAAAATCATTTAATACTACTCCTATGAATTTATAATTTCATCCCAGAAAGTGAAGAATAAGATATACATTTTCTGTTTGTTTTTCACTTTCACAGCAACACCATCCTTACTTGCTTCTAGATGGTCACATTTTGCTGACATTTACAAACATTTCATGTTGATCTTACATGGGTCACATCAATCATCTATACAGTTTCAATGACACTTTGTTAAATAAACTGTCATGAAAGATTTATAGAGAATTTGATAAAAGTAAAGAAGATGTAGTTTAGCTTTTAAAGATGCATTACCCCTTTTCTGAGGTGTAATATCAGCTCTAAAATACCATTAAGCTTTTCTGGCAGGAGATGAAGTGAGAAAATAAAATGCACTCTTTCATCAGCACCGCTTATTTGCATCTTTGTGCTTGTGCAGAACACCGGGAGAACAGAGCACCTGGAGGGAGAGGGAACCTCACCCCACTCTGTGTGCTCTGGTTGTCTCTCCTAAAGCTTGGCAGAAGCCATTCATGGTCTTATCTGAGCAAAAATTGCCTCCAGATTAAAAAATAAAAACCCAAAACTCTACTTCAGATTAAAATCTCTACTGACGGTAAACTGATATTCCTAAATTCCCACTCAAAACAGGGACTGCAGCACCTTTCATTCAAAGCCCTTCTTCAGATAAATGTGGCCAGAGCAGCTCAGTAAGATGTACAGTAATCTTACAATTACAAGCCGCACCTGATTATAAGCCGCACCTCCCGGTAGCTGGGTAGACCACAGGATTTGTCCATATATAAGCCGCACCTTTTTTTTTTCTTTTTTTTTTTGAAGCGAGGATCCATGTGTAACAACGTAACAAATTGGTATCAGAATCGCTGCTAGCTGGGTTTGGTGTCAGGTGCTAAAGTTGCAAACAGTTTTCATAGACCAGCAAAGCCTTTAAAGGCAGCCCCAGG
>VRYO01002184.1:19546746-19606188 GCA_009812075.1 Sialia sialis | reverse complement strand
AAGCCTTTAAAGGCAGCCCCAGGCGCCCTCCCCAGCCGGTTCTCACTTCTGGGTTGGCATTTCGCTGGGATTTGTCCATAGATAAGCCGCACCTGAATATAAGCCGCACTGCTGGGGTAGGCTGGATTCTTCAATGAAAAAGGTGCGGCTTATAATCGTGAAATTACTGTATTTAAAATTTTCAGACTTTACTGTCTGATACCAATTTAATACTTGAGAGCAGGGAACAACCCTCGCTGTTGGGGAGGGTTTTAATCATATTTTGTTCACCAAGAAGAACCAAAGTTCGACCAAAATGTTCAGCAGTTTTCCACCCCTGACTGATCCAGATACAAAAGCAATTATTTGTTCCTCCTTCCAGTTACCTGCAGAGTCAGCTCTGCTCCTCCACAGCAGCTCCACTTATCATGGAACACCAGCCAGGAATACAATGTGGAAAGATTTCTCCACCATTTAGGCTTAAAAACCACAAGTGATGAATTAACACTTGCAAGGGGAAAAAAAAGTAAAAAATAAAACACAAGGCGAGGAATCTTGCCCTTCTCCTCAAGACCACTATTTTTTGCAGCCAATGGAATAACATGAAACATTCCTCAAGAACTACTGCACTTTTGTGTGTGATGCCTCATGAGGCAGCCCTGTCACAACCTGTTCCCTTCATGCAGTTATCCCATCCCAAAAGTGTGCCACTCTGAAATTCAATGGATTCCCTACAAAGTATCTGTGATCAAAAGGCTGCAGGTAAAAGCCTTCAACAAAGACCCCTGGCTCATCAGTCTCCCATTAATGCCTTAGAGTCCTTTCCATCATTACACACTTACTTTGGAGGTTTTCTTCCTCACTGTTTTTCTCCACCTTTTAATTCCTGTACCACCACCATAAATACAGAATTCATGGTCTAAGCACAGATCCAGTTGGACACCAAGAGAGCACTCTCCTTACATTCTGATTATCTTACATCTGAGGACCTGAGATCTTCACACAGGTATCTTCAAGATCCATCTGACAATAAAAAAGTGAAACTGCTTTTCTCCCCTGGCATCTCAGGGCTGACCTCACCCAAACCAACACCCTCACCACTCCATCCATCCCTCCAGCCCAGGAACTCCTCCATTCCCCACTCCATCACCACCAGGGCTAGTGACTGGCTTTGGGGTTGCACAGCTCCTTTTGGTGCCTCAAGAAGATCCTGAGTTCATCTCTGCAGCCTTTAGGGGAAGAGCACCCTGATATTTGGGGTGCATCCAGTATTTTTTCCTAGAGAAGACACACACACTGTATCTGTTCTGTGTCAGTCCCATCAGCCAGGGCTAAAACCTCTGGCAGATTCCAAACACCCAGAGCTGCTCTCCAAGCAGGGAACACCATGGATCTGCCTCCTGCAGAATATGCTGAACTGACTTTGCTCTCAGCAGTCACTCTTTCAGACAGAACCTGAATAGCTGTTTAAAAAAAAAAAAAAAACACAAATCCGATCTGCAGCCAAATCACAACAGTAACTGGAAACTCAAGTACATTAATTTGTAGATATTGTAACTACTACATTACCAGCAGTGTTCCCAGATACTGTGAATTCAAATAAAAAGGGCTAGGAGTTTAAAGGCAGCAATTTACTCAGTTATTCAACACATCTGTCAAATATATTACTGAGTGGTAAATGAATAAATATTGGATTTCAATTGCTATGACTAGAAATAAATGGGAGCCATTCTCTGAGCAGCAGCACTGTGAGCTACAGGCTTTCAGAGGAGGCTTAGTTAAAGGAAAAGCAGAGTAATTAGAGTAATTCCTATATATTCTGAAAAAATATCTGTTTGTGATGTGATGGATTGGATAACCAAAACAAAATTGTCTCTGTTTTACCACACCATGCAATCTGCAGGAAAAACAGAACCCTAACCCAGGGATGTATTCCAGGGGGATATCCCAAAGAGACCCTGATGGTTCAACACTTGAGGTCCAAAGATGCATTTCATGCTGAAATGAGTATTCCAAATATTTACAAATATCTTGGAAATAACTTAAAGGCATTCAAACATACCAGAACTAGATGCATAAATTGTTTAGATTATATACTAGTGATTGCTTACTGGATGAGACACTAAATTATGTCTTTTTCTATATAACTTTTATTGTTATTACTGTGTATAAATTACTCCGGTCACACTTACGACTAATGAAAATTACATTATGAAATTATCACTATTGTATAAAATTATTAGCTCATATTTTAGCTAATACTTTACTGGTGGGTGTGCATATGAAAAGATGACAGGAGGGTCCAACACTTCTAATTGCCCTACAACTAGGAAAAAGCTGCAACACAAAAAGAGAAATTAAGTCTCTCGCCATGACAACAGACTTGTGAGCTGTTCTGCTGAAGTTTCCTTCAGATTTGCAACAACTTTTAAACTGTCACATGCTCTCAAACAGGAAATCACACAAATCACCCACATTCTAATGAAGTTCAAAGTTGCAGGAGAAGCGAGAAGCGGAGGAGCATCCTCAACCTCCCAGCAGGGAATTAACACGTCTGTCTCTGGAACAGACACACAGGATGTGCTTTCAAAACCTCCCTCGTGCCAAGTGATTTAATACAGAATACTGGTGAGAAGCAGCATCAAGAAAGCAACAGGCTCCTCTTCATTATGGTAACAAAGACAATTAATAGTCATGGACTTCTTTGACTGCACAGTCTCTGCTGCTGCGGAAAGACAAGGCTCCATTTCCCAGACAGCCCTTCCACCCCAACACAGAAGTGTTCCTTTCATAATTCCAAATTACCAGAGGTTCATTAGCTGTTTCCCCAGCTCTGACAGTTTGGCTCTCCAAGGACACCTGGGTTACACCTTTCAAAATAAACCCCTACAGAACTTTGGCATTTCTGGGAGGGCTTAATAAAAACTTAAGAACTGCCCAGTCTTCAAAACCACTCCTGCAACAGCAAGGATTTGGTTCATCTGCATATTGCAGATTTCACTCCACGGCTCTGGCAGGGCCTGGCACATCAAAAATGGTACGAACAAGTTGAAATCCAGTTGTCACCCCCCTGTGACAAGCTGATGCTCACTGCCCCATCCCTTTGCTGGGCAAGCAGGGGCACCTTGCAGCCCAAGAGCATCATCTCAGCATCCCTGATTCAGGGATCCAGCTTTGGGCTGCTCCTACAGCTCATGGCCAAGATCATCAATGGCCTCTTAGTTTGACATTTCAGATTTTGCCAGTCTTTATCACCGTGTGTTACAGGCTGCTGAGGGAACTACATAACAGGATTAACTAATGGCAATAACCCTCCTTTGTCAGAGAGGATTACTGTCATTCAGCACTGGGGGAAACTCAAAACCAGGAGTTCCTTTTGTGGTATTTATTTAATATTCCACTCTGTCATCTGTTTGCAACAGTATTAGTGCAAAATGTCATGGGAAGATGTAAACACTCACCAGATTCCTTTTTGTACCTACAAACAAACCAAATGAAAAACAAAAAACAGTTTGTTTCCTGTCGCTCAAGCCGTTCCAAGATCCTGATGCTCTATGTTATTTAACGTTTTCAGCTGACTTTGGGGACATTGTAGACTGCTCTGATGAGGCATGTTCCAGTGTCAGCCAACAGTTTATCCCTGGCACGCTTGTCAATCAAAATAAAACTAACAGACGGCTTTCTTTGTTTCAAATGAGCTTTCCCTGGCCATTAAAATTCACTTTTTACTACAAAAACTACCATTTGGAGAGAGCAAATTGAAATGTTGGTGATTCCTAATGAATCAACTCCTACTGGAGTCGACTGCTGCAGAAGAAAGTTGGAAATATTAAAAAGTGCATTATTTCAGCACCTCTGTGCTCATTCTCAGCCTCTCTGTGGCCTGCTAACTGCAGAATGGCCATTTCATACAAACCAACATTTTGGCACCAGGATGACATGATTTCCTTCAGTGCTTTCAACAGCAGGATATAAAAGTCTAGAAAATTAAAATTTTCCTAGGACTGGGCAGCAAGAGCCAAGGCACAACTCTTCAGAGAACATAAAAATATAATAGTTATTGACAGGCTACTTCTTAGAAAACACTGGGTTTCCTATGCTAAATATTGAGGAGATCATGCTCTCTTAGACTTATAAACTTACAGCAAAAGCATAGAAGTCAATAAAATTACATTCAGAATATGTATTCCTGGCAAAAATAAAGTGCTTCCAGCAACGCCAACTTAATTTTTGGGATATAAACCAAGAGGCCATCCAAATACATCCTGGCAAAAATCCCACGATTCCCAAGCAGCCCTCGTGGCACAGAATGCAGCCTGATGATTTGTAATGATGTACGAATCATGCAAAGGAAGCCATGATTTTATCTGAAGTTCCCACATGAGGAAAAGTTTAGACCACTGCAAATACCAGATTTCCTTTTCCTTTTTAATAAAAGTTTATTAAAAAGCCTGAACAAACAACGTTCTGAAATCATTATCTAAATTCTCTTCAGGGAAATTGTGCATATAGCCTCTAATTTTGTCAATTATGAGCACGTGGGATTTTACTTATTATAAACACACTCTCCTTCCACTGACAGAGATTCAAATCTCATCCTACAGATTGATTTGCAGCCCTTAAAATCACTTTTTTTTTTTTTGTTAACAAGCACCACCCTCTACCCTTAGAATAAAAAAAGAAAATAAGTAGCTTTTTTTACATCTTCCACAGACCACACTTCAAACACAGAATCCAACTACTTTAAAACAATACCTGAAATGGTGTAAGGTATTGTCCAGGACATCACAACATTTCAAGATAAAAAAATTTAGTGTAATTTGGAAGAAAAGAGGACAGGAAACAAATGTACAAAAGTCAGTCAAGGTGCTGAATCATAATCCTTGTGCCTTACTCCTACATAACTGACACAATAGGTACAGGAGGCAGCAAAAGCCCAGACAAATTTTCAGTAATTGTGACATAATACTCTGCTTTTACCCTACTTTTCTCAAATCAAGCTCACCTGATTCAAATCACTAAGAACTCGGTTTTGCCCTCTCTATGCAACCAGCAATGTTTGAAACCCAAACCTGTTTTGTGTCTTACAAGCCTCACTCACCCCGACTGCATTTTCCACTCTCTGTGAGACGCTGACACAACATTCCTACAGTGACAACAGGGACACTTCCTTCACCTCCCTGCACTGCCCCTCTTTTGGAAAACAAATCTGCATTAGTTGGATGTCATTTGCTGATTCCATGCTGTCTGCTGTCTCTGACACTCACAAACTCTTTATTAATCCCAGCATATTTCTAGTTGAGTGCTCTGTAATTTCCAAGCTTTTCCTCCCCTCCTCTGTGCTGGAAGCCCACTCATCCCTCCATGACTTTCCCACGTTGGCCATTCATCACTCCCACTCCTCATCCACCCCTCCTGAACTGCCCAGCACCAGACCCAGCCATGTGAACACATCTACCCTAAATCAGCTTTCTGTCACACTCCTTTTCTCACTGCGGCTCAGCTCCTGCCCTTCTGCCACCGCTGTTAATTGTGTCAGACATCTCATTGCAGGTGACCTGAAGCCGTGAGACTCTTCCACCTTCCCAGCCCCATCTGCTGCTGCCCTTCCCTTCTCACAGCCTGCTTTTCCCAACACAGACACATTTATGATTCCCCGTGCCTCTGGAAGATCCCTCTGACTGCATCTCCCACTGTTCTTTGCCCTTTTCATCATTTCCCACGTGCTTGAGCTGTTCTGCCCCATCCCAAACTCCTTCCCTGAGCTTCCTCACCACCATGAGACCGTCACACAGAGATTCTAACTCACCCAACCCAACCTCCTTCCACAGTTCCTATTTTTTATTCTGCAAAGGAATCATTTGGATTTATGCCCACATTAAATTTTTTTTTAAAGGAACTGCAAGGTTTCTTGAAAATTCTACCCTTCTACTGCCATGGAGTTGTTACTTCTTCATCCCAATACACCACTCTGCATGATTTTAGGGCACTTTATTTATTTCTACTTCCACTTGTCATATGGCTTGTTAACTCTTGTTAACCCTCTCACCCTGTTTCTATTACATTTTGACATTCTCAACTAGCTTTTTACCATTAACTTTCCTCTAAAGTTTATCTTTTACATATATATACATATATATAATTTGAGGGAGGGGATTACATAAAGCATTCCAGTACATGCTGGTTGTGGTTGTGTTTGGCCTGAAAAATAAAAATTCACATTACCACAAAATCCTGTGCTTTAAATGATTCTGCCCAAATCCTTCCTGAGTAGTCACCATCACATGCAGCGCCCTTGTCCCAGTCACCTCCTTCCAGACTGGACCTTCAGGCAAGTGCACAAGCCCTGTTTTGAAGGCAACATCTCTTTCTTCTTTCCCAAACAAGCCACATCCTTTACAATAACATTCCAGCTCTGTGAATTATCTGATCAACTCTCTTACATAACAGCCATAAATTATGATCATATACTGATTTTTTTGCTGCTTTTCCTGTTTATTTCCCCGTCCTACTGAGATTACAACACAACTGTAAGGTGATCTGGAGCCAGCTCACCACCCTGTTTCTTGTACCCACTCTAAACACAGTAACAATAACCTTTTATCTCTGTTTTTTCTCATCCCACTCTTATTCTAATCTAGAATCTTTGTGCTTAATTAGCAAGCTAATACATAAACACACACAGCAACTTTCTCAGATGAAGCATCCCAATGAACACTTTTATTTCCCTCTGGTATTAACACTGCCACTCATTCAGAACAGGTTAGGTGAGGAAGAAACAAGCAGAACAAACAAGTAGCTCCTAAATCACACCATCAGCAGAGTTCCTGATCCACTGACGGAGGTACAACCACCCTGTTTCTTGCAGAAATAATTACACAATTACACAATAATTTCACAACTATAAGGCACACTGGATTATAAGACGCACTTCCGGGTTGCTGGCAAATTTCCGAACTTTGTCCACATATAAGGCACACCGGACTATAAGGCGCACTTTTTTTTTCCCCAGCAAGGATCCACGCACAACAAAGTAACGAATTAGTAACGGAATGGCACCATCGCGAGGTTTACTGGCAGCTGCTCAATTTGCAAACATTTTTCGAGGATCGGTGCAGCCTTTAAACGCAGCCCCAGGCGCCCTCCCCGTGCCGTGGGCCCCGGCACTCCCGCCCACCCCCGGCACTGGCTGGCACAGCTCTCGCGGCTCACACTTCCAGGTTGGCAATTTTCCGAACTTTGTCCATATATAAGGCGCACCAGATTATAAGGCACACTTCCGGGTTTCGATCAAAATTTTAGTCAAAAGACTGTGCCTTATAGTTGTGAAATTACTGCAATTACAGCCTGTGCAGAGTCCTACTCCACCTGGGAAATGCAGGAAAACCCAGTGGGCTCAAAGGCACACCAACCTTACCCAGAGCTTGTTGAAGCCTCTGATTGCAGTGATGTAACCCACGATGTAAAAGCAGAGTTACCCTTCTCATCCTGCCGTTCAAAGTCTCTTCATTTCCCTGCACTCTCACTCCCCTCTCCATTTCCAGCTGTTCCCAGCCCATTTTCAGTTCCAGCCCCACATTTCCAAAGCAGCACATCCTCAAGTTTCCTACAGCTCTCCCACAGCTCAAAATGACATGATCCAACAGTGATCCAGGAGCGCTGCTGCTGTCATGCAGCTGCCACCGTGATGGAGAAGTCAAAGGCAGCAAGGGTCCAGCAGAAATAATTGAGTGGAGCTAGTCTGCAATGCAGCTGCCAAGGGAGAACAACAGCAATTCCACAACACTTCACTTTTCCTAGAAGTACAAAGAATAAGTACTTCTTATTCTGTTTATGACCATTTTGTTTAGCTCTCACCTTCCTGCTGAATTCTACGTAACAGGAATTAGGAGTTTGTCTTTCCTGAGCTGAGCTTCCTTAGCCATTCAGCCAGGGAGCTCAGCTTCTCTTCTCTAATGATTTAGTTTTTCAGGCCATGCTAAACTTGTGTGCAGTTAAATCAGGAACATTACTTTTACTTAAGTAAAGAACAGAAGAAAGAGACCAAATGTTATGCTGCAAGATTTTGCTCTGATGCCACATACATATCTTTAAAATTGAGTTTATTCTGCATGATCTTTTCCAAAACATGCCAGCATGCATCGATGAATTTCATTAAAAAACAGGACTATAAAGTCATTATTTTTTTATCCATAGAGCTTTAACTTGAGACAAAAATTATTTCATTTGTGAGGTAATAATGCTGTAACACATAATACTGTTACTCTAACTAAACCAAACAATAAATATTTGTAAGCTCCAATGACACACTGAGCTCCAAGCTCAGTTGCAGAGTTTCTTCTAGAAATCATGCAAACACAAATTGCTGGTAAGACCTCACTGGGTCATTTTGGGAAAACAGCAAGAGAAGGATACTGTCATTCGCTATTACAATGACAGAGTTTTTACATATAATCCTTTAACATTCCCATGTTTCATAACAGTGACTTTTATGCAGCAGAAATAGATTTGGATCTGGGGCACCCTTACAATATCCTGGTTCTGAAAAGCTGTCAAAATTTTGAAAATTCAGATTTTCTCAAATTTAATTTGGATGCCATAAACCAGCCCTCTATTAACATCCTTTGCCACCCCCATGATTACACATGTGATAATCAGCACTGTCAACTCCCTTTAAATTTGTACCGTGAAGCCAACTGAGGCCTTTGCTCAAACTGGCTTAAATTCCTGCCTGGATCTCCTCCTCTTAAATTCCTGCTAAGGTCAACAGCAACCACTGTCACTTGAATTTTGTCTTTCTCCTCCCCCCAAATCTATCCTGGCTTCCCAGCACTAACCTCAGTAGATCCTCCTTGCCTGAAACACATTTTGCAGAAGAACTGGAACACTTCAGGACACTGGGGAACGATCTCCTACTCCTACCAATCATTTTGAGGCAAAAAAAACAGGATTGATCTCAAGGCAAGCAGCTGAAGGAAGATGTGTGGGGGTAAAATGAGGACTTGGAGGCAAGTCTGAAGATGAGAGATGAGAGATGAGAGATGAATGGAGTGAGTAAGTGGGGAAGGAAAGGGAGGGGAAGTCTGAGGTGTGAGCTGTGCAAGACGAGCAGAAGTCTGTAGTTGCTCAAAGTACTCTCCAAACACAAACGCAGCTCAGGATTTCCTACATGGATCCATGGAAGGCACCCAGCTGTTCCCAGGATGGATGGCCACAGGCACAGCTATTCCAGTAGAGCCCACACAGGTCTGGACAGTCACTGCAGAACTCTTATGGGTGACACTGGCTGCAGATTACAGAAGCTCTGGAGGCTTTGACGGCTTTTCTCAAGATCACAAGTAACGGCACACACAGAAGTGTGTCTGAAGACCACCATGGAGACAACTAAGCACCCAAAATGATGTAATTTCAGAATTGAGGCTGCTTGTGCAGCTTGAGTTCTGCTGTCCTGCCCAACTACTGCCCTTCCCAACCAAAGGACACCTCTAGGATGGACCCACTGTTGGCTCAGGCAGCTGGAGAGCAGCCTGACCTCACCTCACTGCTCTGCACAAAAAAAAGGCATTTATGATCATTTAAAGGAGCATTTCCCAGCTCCTCCATCAGTCACACACACAGACACACAGCCTGGAACACAGATTTGTCATTAAACCTAAGACACACAGGGCACGGAGTTACGGGGCCAGACTGGCACAGTGTGGTGCAACAGATGTTGGATAAAGTTTCACATCCAAACAAACCTTCAAGAACAGTTTCAGAGGATGGAGATAAATGCTCATTTGGAACCATAATTCACAGTAGCACTCCAGAGTAAGACTGAGGGAAGTTTAGAAAAAGACAAGCCTGGTTTTGGAGGTTCTGTGATGCCCCTTCAGCCTCGTGGCACCGGCAGGGTGGGGATGGGCTGGAGTGAGGACTGGTGAGAACTGTGCTGCAGCTCTGCTGAAACTACCACAAGACAAAGCAGACACATTTCTAACTAGGAACAGCTGTTATTTTCCAATTAAAAATCACAAGACCAAAATATTAATTTATTAAGCAGGAGTTCAGTTCACACAGCCACAACTACAATTCTGAGCAATATATTTCTTTTTTTAAGAGATTCTGTCGGGATGTCTCTGGCATAAATAATTTAATGTGACAAAACAGTTTATTGTTTGCTGCTGATAGGCAAACAATGCTGTTCCATATTGTGAAATACTGGCTCAACATGTAGAGAACTGTAAAGGATTTTCCTTAGCGGGGCAAACAAAATTTGTTGACATTTTTCCAACTGTTTTACCTAATAAAGTATTAGCTGAGTTAGGCTTTGAGAAAGATTATCTTCTGCTATCATAGAAGCAAGTTAATAAAGTGACAATAACAAACTGATGTATCTGTCAAAGTTTATAGATAAGGATGTCAAGCTATAGGTTATCAGCCTACAGAACTGACACTGTTCATATATCACAGCCCCCCAACACACACTCTGTCAGCATTGTTTATTTTCAGTCAGGAGTTAAATAATGACCATGTACTAAAAATGCCTTTGGGGAACTGCTTTGTCTTACATACTGTTCACCTGTTTACTTCAGAGTAAGTTTTGACTTGCTTTTATTTAATTTTCTGTTTGAACAGCTGCTATTTATCAACTTCAAATGGACTCCAGGTCAATACACTGCAAAAAATTTTACTGCCTTTCCTGCACTTGCTGCACACACAGAGCCTGTAAAATGCTGCTGAGAACAGCTCCACACCCAGCCCAGCTCCAGAGGGAGCCAGGGAATGTCCCCAATGCCCCTGAAACCAGGGAGAGGAGGAGAACACAGAATAGGAGGGGATTTCCAAGGGTCCAGCCACAGAAATCACACCCACTTTGTACAGCCCATCACCACCAAGAGCCTTTACTCCTTCCTCTTACCCCGTGTGTGTTTTTTACATGATTCAAACCTGGTTATCCAGAAAAACAGCAGGAGATGCTATGGGGTTGAATTTTTTTTTTTGTCTATGGATTTGAAAAAGTCAATGGCAGAGAAAGCAGCAAGTTCTGCTGAAGTCAGAGGTGAGAAGAAGACACAGCCATGAAGGAGAAAACTACCAAGCTTATTTGTTTTCATCCTAAACACATGAAGCAATCTCCATATTTTTTCATAAACACATAATTAATTAATCCTATAAAAACGATTCCTGAAGAAGTTATGAAACAAGTTAGATTAAGTGAGGTAAAAAAAAAAAAAAAAGAAATCAAAATGCTAATTGAAAAATAAATGCCTGGCTATAACCAGGAACAACACAAAGGGCTTCCATCTATTTATTCTTTTTTTCCTCTCTATGCCAGGCAGGGTGACTGAAAGATACTATTCTACCAGAAATCACTTTCTGGAACTGACAGCTCTACCTGTCATATTTGACGAAGCAAAAAAGAATGAGAAAGATCATGAATTCTTAATTCAAACAAGTTTCTATTACTTTTTTTGGAATCATTGTCTGAGTATGGATCTTAAGATAAGGTCTAAGAATTAGCATATTACTTTCAGAATGCTTTTTCTAATCAGTGCATTTTTCTTACTACTACAGTACTTTTTTAAAAAGGGAACTGCAATAAAAGGGCACATTTAGAATCTCCATTTATTAATGGCAGGGAGATGGGAAGGAACTGGGGGTGAGGAGGTGAATGACACCACCTTAGGCAGAAACTGCTACTGACAATTCATCTCCTTCAACATCAAATTGGCCTTTCTAGGTACCAAATTTAGGGAGCTGAGTTTTGCAAAGTGATGCAGGACTAGGGTATGAGGGTTTCCATGCCCCCATTCATGTTTCAGAAGAGCAAATAATGTGGTCTTTGGGCATGAAGATACAAACACCACTTCACCTGACACCTCCTAGTGCTGTGTCACCTTTAATCACAATTAGAGATCCTAATTCTCCTGAAGTCAATTTATCAGTTAGAAAGACAGTCATCCAAAAAACTATTTTTAAAAAATCATTCATTATGTAATGAACCATTTGCAAATAAAAGCCCTTTTTTTGCAGTCATTTAAGTTCTAATCCAAATTAATCACTTATTCTAGGACAGTCAGGTTAACTTACACACCAGAAGGCATAAAAAGAGTTGATTTACACAAGCAACTTTTAAATGAAAGTTATTAGATGGCAGACTAAGAAAAGCCAAGTGCACAGCAGAGATCTGGGTGTCCCAGCTCCTGTTGCAACTTGAATAGCAAATAAAAATTATCTTGTTTCTCAGACTGAAGTCACTCTATTTCCATAATGCTTTACACTACTTTTTAATTCATCCTTTTACATGTAGGACAACAGCAAAAATCCCTGCAACATTTGCCCATCTCATGGAGTAAGAGGCTCTAAGATCTTGTGAGCTTCACGCTGGAAACTTTTCCACAGGAGCCCAAGCTATTGTGTGACAGGAACCAGGGGGTGCCGAAGGAGTTGGTTGCTATGGTGGCATCTCATAAATCATCAATTATTGTCTGTTATTATGAAGGTGACAGCCTCATAAAGAGATTTGCATTCTCGGCTAATTTTAAGATTTTTTTTTTTTTTTCCTGCAGACATCATTTGCTTTGTAAAAGAAATGTCATGACAACCAGAGAACACTTAAGCTTGTTATCGGGTAGTCAGGCAGCCGCTTGGCCCCCATCACTTTGGCATTTGAGCACTGGAGCCTCTTTTGCATTATTGAGTAGTTTATCTTTGCAGTTCATAAATATATTTCTGAACGTGGGGACGGCATAATAGGAGGACGAGGGAAAGTGATGGAGGGCTCCTGGTTGCCACGGCAACCTAAACTGATCAATTCCCTGTCACTGTTTTAAAAGAGGCACCACTCTCCTGTGGCCCCCGATGCTAATTACAAATGCAGGCCCTTCGCTGGCATGTTCAGCTTCCAGATTAAAGCAGTTCATGCCTAATTTATCATTTAACATGTCCTCCCACATTTGTAGTGCCACACGGAATGAATAACAACTTCACTTGTTTACAGCGTTTTCAACTTAATTTCACTAATTAGTTTTCCAGTTGCAGGAATCCAAAGGGGTGGCTGCCCCTCCGGAATGCTGGGCACAGGCAGGGAATGGGCAAGGAATGGGCAGGGGATGGGTAGGGGATGGGCAGGGGATGGGCAAGGAATGGGCAGGGGATGGGTAGGGGATGGGCAGGGGACGGACAGGGAACGGACAGGGAATGGACAGATGGACAAGCAGAGTCACTCTCTCCTTGCCAGCTCCAGACTCTGTCCCCCAAGACCAACACATTATATATTTATATCCCTCTTATTTTCAGTCACGTTTCAAGTGACTGGGAAACTTTTCATGGGAATGGGAAAGAAATTATGGAAAACCTGGTTTCGTTGCATAGTGGAAGAGTTTGTCTTGTCCTGTGCAAGTTTGAGATGAAAATGATGCTGAATTTACCCTGAAACTGGACAAAATTTGGCCAGTGATCATCCTTCCAGCCAAACTTCTACTGCTTCCTTTAAGGATTTTGACCAGATTTTATGCAAGCTGAACTTTCAATGTGTGGTTTTTTTCAACACCGTGTGCACCATTTCCCAAACTCAGGCCACTCAGAATGTTCTTCCACATCTTCGTAACCAGCACTTGTGTCTAGGAAAACACTTTCCCAATCACTGTGTTCCAGAACAACACAGAACAGAGTGTGAAATCTCTGCAAGGAAAACTAAAATGTGCTGGACCCAAAATGCTCTCAGTCATGACAGCAGTAATTACTCAGACATCTAGGAAAATAAACCTACTTAAGGAAGCCAGCAATGATGAAAGTCAAACTCTGGTGTCCTAATATCTGGAAAAGTCTCTGACCTTTCAGCTCTCAAGAATGAAATTATAAAATCTGCATGCTCCAAAACTTACTCTGTAATTTGAAGTTAAAAAGTAAAAAAAGCTGGAACCTGTAAGATTCATCTCTGGCAACAGGAAGAGTTCTGCATTTGAGCACTGCCACCCCCAGGGAGCCCTGGATGAGGGAAGGGATTTTGGTTCCTTGGTAATATTTGCACTGTTGCCGTCACAAAGGAGATCATTTGACAGCCTTTGCTCTAGGCAGCTCCTCCCTGTCATCAGCTTTACAAAAGGGCTCCTTCCCAGAACTCCTGTTAATCAACAAAAATTATCCATCCACAGAAAGAGCAAACCCCGCCAGGGTGTCGGAGCCTGGCGCGGCCGCGCTCCCAACTGCGGGGTCTGTGCTCACAGGGGCTCCAGCCCCCACCATCAGCTGCATTTCTCTGCTTCCCCATGCCCAGGACACAGCCCCATGCCCCAATTCCAGGGAACATGGGCAGCCTGGAGCAGTGAGAAAAGATCTGGGCGCCAGGGCCACGAGCAGAGCCTGGCCTGGGCTGAGAAGAAGCGCTAAGCTGGGCTTAGAGCAAATGCTGCTTTGGCTTTGCACAGAGCTTTAGTCCCATTCCCCAGATTCAAAGGCACCCCAGAGCTTTAGTCCCATTTCCAATTCAAGAGCACCCCAAAGCTTTAGTCTTGTTCTGCAGATTCAAAGGCACCCCAGAGCTTTAGTCCCGTTCTCCAGATCCAAGGGCACCTCAAAACTTCAGTCCCCTTCCCCAGATTCAAGAGTACCTCAGAGCTTTAGTCCTGTTCCACAGATTCAAGAGACCCTCCGAGCTTTAGTCCTGTTCCCCAGATTCAAGAGTACCCCAGAGATTTAGTCCCGTTCCCCATAGTCAAGTTACCCCAGATCCTCCTGATCTGCCGCAGAGCGCACGGGGATGTGTGAATCAGAGCACAGCACTGCTGCTAAGAGTGGAAGTTTGTTTCTAAAATAAATAAATAAATAAATAAATCTGCAGCAACAAAACTTTTCTCATGTATGATCTACCTTCTCTGTCATTTACATTTGTTTTGTCTTCGATTATTTAGCCCATAATACCCTTCGTGAATATTACAGGGCAAGGCCAGACCTCTGGCAATCAGTAGGGTTAAGCACGGCTTAATTCTACAAAAATAACCCAAGAAACGGCAAGTCTGCGTTCTTTGCCCTAATAAGAGATTTGGCATTTATTTTAAACACAAAATGGCTGGAAACTCCACAGAAAAAAAAACATTAGCTTGAAAATTATTCTATTTTAGCCTGTGTATGTGTATACTACGAACAACCCTGCGACAAGATGAGCACAAACTGTTTGCTAGTTGTATTAATTTCATTCTTCAAAATTTTGAGATGATTTGAAGATGACAGCAAGGTATCCTCCTGTCTTCTCCCCGGGCCCAACTGCCAGGGAAAAGCACCATTTTTGAGGAACACCTTTCAAATACTGCTGTTATACAGTAAAGCACACACCATGCAATGGTAGTTTGTGTCCTCCTTCCTCCGAGTATCCTCAGGGCCAATATCCATTCTTTAAAATCCTTACTTACTAACACAAAAAACCCCTCTTTTCTCACCTCCTCCCTACAAATAAGTCCTATTCCATTGAAGCATCACACTGGTGTAAGTAGAGAGAAAAGCATTTTTGTGCCAGCAAAAACCAACACCAACTACTGAGTCACTGCTCCAGTGCTCCTGCCTGTTTGTACACCCACACCATCCACCAGCAGCACGTGCTTTTGAATGTCCCCCACTCTAACATTTCCTCCTAAGCTTACATTTTCCAGTTCTCAGAGAACCAAGCCTTACACCTGAACCTGAGCTACATATTTATACACACTCAGTATTAGCATAAAGCTACACACCACATACCATTATCAAAAAGTCATTCCAAATAAAAGCACAAGACCTCCCAAGACTAATCACTGAATCTGCTGCCCTCAGAAGGATGCGAACACAAAATTTGTATTTCAAACAACACTAACCACACTGGGTTCTCCAATTGTGCTTCCAAACCCATCTGTCCCTGCTGGCCCTGACCACAGCAGCACCGATCCCAGATGCAGGACCTGGAGAACTCTCAGGGCTCTCAAGTAAGAAAAGGAAGAGAGCTATTCGCTGCACTCTGTTTTATCCACACTGCACTCTTGCAGCTGCTAGTCTGTTTATTGTTGAAGTCAGTCTCTAACTGTGTTTAAGGCACGCAGGAGGCCGTGCACTACTACTCAGCGTTACTCAAATAAAGACAACATATTAAGAATAATCACTCCATCTCTATAAAACAGTTACACGCTGCTCAGAAGAGAGCATGACAAATACTTTAGCTCTTTGTGAAGCACCATAATTGCTCGTGATTTGCCTTTTCATGATTATATCCTCATTCAAGATCTACTTACTCACTGAGCCCTCAAGGCTGGTGCAGCACTGACTGTCAGCACAAAGGTAGGATGGCTTGAACACTTAAGGAACAGATTGCTCCAGCCTTGAAGGACTGAACTCTCCACTTACTGGTGTGCTTGTCATGACACACTATGTCTTATTAATGTCTAAATCCTGCTATTTAGAGAACTTAAACCTCCATCACCTGCAGAAATACCCGGCCCACTGGATCAACAGAGATGCTGGTGCAGTCGCTTCAGTTTTGTTTCACCTGCCCAAGTGTAAATTCAAAGGAAGACGGGATGTGCTGGCAGCAATGTAACACACCAAGGATCTCCACTGAGCACAGAATTTCTCCCAACCTGCTCTAAATCTGTTTGCTTTCACTTTAGGATAACTCTAAGTTTCCCAAGAGTTAATGCAGCACCTTCGGGTTATTAAATGGAACATGCAGAACATTACATTATTATGCTGCACATGGCTAAGGAATTTTAGTATTCACAGGATTATGGTAATTAAGTCTTCCTTCACTTTGGGTGATGTGACACTTGCTTGACTATAATGTCACTCCACTTAAAGTCTGTGTAAACAACATTATCTTAGTCACTCTGCATTACATTTCCAACTGTGAGCAAAATTACAAGGTCAAAGTGGACAAGAATGTAGGTAATCCCAAGGAAACATCATGTAAATTACTCGCTCAAGGTTCAAGCTGGGTTTTCAAGGATGGTAAAAGGTTTATGTATTACACTGATATTTTAGTCCTGGTTTGCAGAAGGTATCGGTGGCAAACTGCACTTCTGTGTGTAGGGACATTTAGCTGCTCAGGACTCTGCAAACTTCTCCTTTTGTAAGGACTGGGCTGCCAAGGAAATGCAGAGAGTAAAAGAGCACTGATTTGGAACAAAAAGCTATACGGAACCAGCAGAATATTAATTAAGTCTATAAGTGACAGATGCAAACAAAGAAATATATATTCCACCGACATCATTAACATAACACAATAAAACCTCCATTAAACTGTCAGTCAGAGAGCTGGGAAAAATATTAACTTCATTGTTAAGAACAATTTTTTAAATTCACTTAGCTGGACTTGCTTTACCTTTGAATGTCAAATAGGAAAGCATTTAATGTCTTTTTTGTGATTTCCATTGTTGAACAGACAAACTTGTGGCTGCATTTCTTTTACCCTAACAAGTACACAGTAAACTCCAAGCACGCTGATGTGTTTCAGTATATATATATATATTTATATATACACACTTGTCTAGTTCTCAAAGACCCAAGATTTAATTTGATTTCAGACTGAAGAAAAGGACTGCACAGGTGAGCAAGATGCACTCCTCAAATTAGCAGGCAACATCTTAAAAATCCATAAACTCTGCAAGTTTACAAACAGCAGCCCAACCCTCTCCTGTACCATAAAACTCCCTAAACTGAAAAAAACCTTGTTAGCATTTCCAAAGCTGTTCAAACATTGTAAATCCATGAGCATTCAAGCTACACAGTTGGAGACTAAACAAAATCAGGATGGGTTGGGATTTATCAGTAGTGAGGCTTTAATAATTCCTGGGAATTCCACCTGCAGAGAAGTGGTACCCAGGGACATGTCACTGACATTCCAGATCCTTGGAACTGTCATTTCAGCCACTTCTATCTGGAACAGAAGCTGTGGGAAGTTTAATTAATGACAAAATTACACTGTTTCAAGTTCTCTCAGGTAGGAATTACATGTGGAAGTTCAGTGACAAGAACAGGTCTTTGCCAAGAAGCTCCAGGAGTGAAATCTGCCCACTCCAGCTCTTCCCTTGCTCCAGTCAGGGATGGGGCTGCCAGGGAGAGCCAGGAGCCTGCTCCCAGCTCACTCATCATGTCCTGGGCATGAACACCACACTTCATAATGCTCAGTGGCTGCAGCCTTCTTCCAGAACTCACTTTACAAAATAATCTGATATAATCATCTCCAGTCTATGACCAAGCATGACATAAATGTGACAGATAAATACTAAAGTAAAACAATACACAATGAAATCTTTTTCCCTTTAGACCATTTCTCCTCCATGTGTAAGAGACAGAAATTTGTCTCTTATCTTTCCTCTTTGCAGATGTTAACCAGGATGGTCTCCCAACATTCCACACTGAAAACACCAGGCTGAATATTTATTTACCTGGTTTCTCCTGGAAAAAGTTAAAATGAGACACCAGTAACAAAACTCCCTTTAATAAATTCTTCAGCATGAAAAGCTTTGAAAGAACAACACAGAGTCTGCTTCCCTATCAAACCCAAATTCAGAGTACAACTCAATTATCCCACTGATTATACAGCATGAATTATTTGTAGCTTTTTCACAGTTGTTTGCAGGCACAGATGTCAAACACAGCTCAAACTTGTGATCCAAAACTGCATCTGTGACTATGGACAAAGTCAGGGAACAAGACAAAAAGCTGTTTCCCCAGTGGGATCACCTGCAGACACACAAACAGAGAAGGATGTGCAAACACTGAGAGCAGCAGATCTGCTCTGTGCACTACAGTAACTCATTGCTATCCCTGAGAAAACACAGTAATTCAACTCTCAGATCCCCCTGCAGTAGGACATGCACATATGAGAGGAGAGTAACATCATTTAAACTGAATTTCACAGCATTCAGCCAGTTTAGCCCACTATCACAGGTGGTTAAAACAAGTAGAGTATTTTATATTTGAGATATTTCAGTATTCCCCAGTCACACTTGTTATTTATCCTGCATGTCAATGATACTTGTCACATACATTATAACTTCAGTCCTACTACAGGATTTTATGGAAAAACAAATAAAAAGTAAGTGCATATAATATTACTAATATAAACAGGCAAAATATCATCAAGATCAGTGACTTGGTGTCTATTTTGGCAGGAACTGAATTTGGCCCAATGACTTCTGGTTCTGATTTAGTGAGGGTTCCCCGTCATGTACGACTTTGTGACTTCTTCAGTATGTTTTCTTTGAAAAGTAAAGGTTTTCTCTATGAGATTGGAATTTAATTGTTTCCTTTTTAGACAAATATGTTTTTGGATGGATGCTGATGGAAAGGGCAATCAGATGTCAAAAGGGCAGCAGTACAGTGAGATTATGTGCCGAGGTCTAGGGCAGGACAGGCAAACAAGGGGGATCTCAGATCACTTGAGCAGATCCTTATAAATAAAATCTCAGATAACAGGCTTTGTTTATTCTGTAAAAATGCATATCAGCAGGTCAAATCAACTCCTGTTATGTTAACTACTTAGGTTACTTTCTTATGAACAAATATTCCTGATAGCATAACAGAACTCTCATCTGTGAGCATCTGGAATGCAAGGAGGGAGAAAGAAGAGTTTAAGTAATTAGGAAGGAGATGTCCTGCATCCATAGAAGGAATGAAGTGTTCTCTCACCATTTGAGGGGGGAATAAATAAACAAACTGCACTAAGACAGAGCTCGTGTGACAGTAAGTAAACAATGCTTAATTTATGTGGAGAATCACCAACCCCACTCCTCATTTTTTAAATCATTTTCTTACCAATTTTACTACAGATATGTCAGCATCAGCACTCTGTTTCTTTTTTCTGCACATATGTTTGATGATATCTTCATGCAACACTCACCTGAGGCAATTCTCACTACAAAAAATGCTTTTCAATAAATCCAAGCTCATTTTTTAATTGCCAAATGTCACCGGTGCTAAGTCCTGTCTCTGGATGCAGGAGGCTCTAACAGAGACCAATTCTCCTGCAATTTGATTATAACCCACAACTTTTATCTTGTGAGAACAGATCAGAATTCCAGCTCTCTTTAATGCCGGGTGACCATGTGTGAAAAGCTGCCTCTTCCCAAACAGCATGCCAACTCCACTTGGCTTTATTCTGCCTTTTAGCAGAATACATCTGTACAGACTGAGATGCATTTAGCAATGATCCCACACCTCACCAGAGCGGCTTCCCTCAGGAATTTCACATCAGTTATTCCCAAAATTCTGGGGGGAAGGGGTAAATTTGAGCACTTAGCAGGAAAACCTCACATAATCCAACATGAACAGAAGCTGCTCCCTACCCAGAGATGGATTTGTTATCCCCCTGGCAGGCACATTTCTAAATCAGTTTTGCAAAACATTCTCATTCGAGCATTATTTGAGAGTAGGTTTCAGAGGTATTTGAAGGAAAATGGGTATTTTATTCCTTGGCTACATTTTTTCTGCCTTTAAGTAATAATTTTCCACCTTTTTTCTTCCTCCTCTGAAGAGCATCTGTTCTAAGAGAACGGAAAATGGAAAGAAAACTGAAAAACACTCAAAGTTTGCAGCAGTCCAGTTTTAAAATAAAAATAATCATTTACAAACCAACTTTTCTCAGCATGCTCTAACACTGAGCTGCTAACCCTGGACTATTGCTTTCTGAATTATTCAGGGAGCACATTCTGCAAATGCATCTGTGCAAATCCAAGTGTGAATCAGCTGCCTCTGCCTGATTCTCCTGCTTGTAGAACATCCCCAGAGGTCACCTAATGAAAGTGATGCTGAGCAGAAATCACTGCTGGACACATTGGCTTTAATGGAAAAGTTTGGTGAGTCAGAATAATGCTTTTTAACATTTTTCACCCTGTGCATTTCTGATGTAGGCCAATGCAAAAGCTTCCAGTGTTAAGACTGTTAAAATCTTTTCTTCAAGACTTTCCAATTTCTGGTCTTCAAAATATCAGAAAAACAAGATCTCTGTGTGTGTGAGTTGAAACAAGTGGGTTTGAGCTTGTCCACCATCCTTTGCAGAGCACATAAAACACAAAGTACGATCTTGTTCTGCCTGCTTGGAGACTTTCAAAGGAACTTTAGGAGGAAAATACCAAGTGACTCTGCTTGGAAAGAAGAGAGTATTAACTTTAATATATCTATCTCATTATGAGTAACAGCAGTTTACTGAAAAAAGCCAAAGAAAATAGTGAGTGCAAGAAGGTCAAGAGGATTGACAGCAAACCTGTGGGTCAGAGATCTTCAAAGATTTAAATACTAAACTGACAGTAAATCTTGCAAGCTATTCTCCATCATGTAACATTACAGTTATTACCAACACCTTTCAAAAAAGAAGTAAAAATCTTGTATGTTTAAGAATATTGAATATTTACCTTCTTTCTGAATGCAGAATGGCACTGAGTGAATTTAACTTGGGGATCACAAGCTGAAAGGAAGGTTCACAGGGAGTGGAACAGCTCTGAATTAAACTCCACATTCATTATTCAGGCTGTTACACAAATCAGCTGGGATCTTTAGGCAGACACAGTGTGATTCTGCTGGACAAGGTGTTGTTGTGTTCCCTGGCTTTGTTTCCAAGCAGCTTGGGGGGGATCACAGATTTCCTCCTGTTTTCTCAGGAGCAGATTTCATGGCCTCAGATGTGTGATAACATGGACAGGGGAACAAACTGGCCACAAACCCAAACAACTTTCCCCCCTGCACGTTCCATGACATGAAATGGGCAGCCAGGAACTGTTCCTGAGCAGCCTGATCTCATGCCCAGAACTCTCTATTAAGCATTTCAAATGCAGTGGAGAACATTCCCTGACTGTCCTGCACATCTCAACAGGCAGCTTGCTCCAGTTCAGATGTGAAAACTATTACAATTCTTGGAAATCCAGCTGCACTCTTAAAATTCTCAACTAAATCCTGCAACTTCCAGTGGGAAAAATACTCAAAAATGAGGTTTCTTTAACTGGTGCCACTCTCTCCTTCCACTCACATACACTTGACCAAAATAAACCATGAAGGACATTTCTTTTCTGATTTTCACTCTTTTTTTCCCTCAAGAAGAATACAATAATTTAAAAATTTTGAACTACAAACATTTCCAGTTCTTCAGAATTGCTGCAGTTTGCCTTGACCATGTTATTAACAGCTTAAACATAATTCTGCTTTTTCTCAGAGGTCCTTTGGCATATGTTCATGCTGATAATTAGGTGAGCTACATTTATACTTCTGCTATGCCTACGATAATCCCAAATTTGCTAATGTATTATTGCAAGAAAAACAAAACTGATGTGAAAGGAACTTAATGCAAACAATACTCTCAGGCCCAGCCTGTAAAGGCTTCAAAAAGCTTAATGATTTTCTCAGATGTGCTGCAACAACAAAGAATCTCATGGTTCAGTGTCAAATGTCTGCTAGAAGCCAATGTTCATCACAACTGGAATGACTTGTTCATCATAGATTCCATCAATAATTGTTTCAGTATGTGAACGTGATCAATGTCTCTCTCATCAAGTATATATCAAGCTGGGTATTTTCTAATGGGGCCTTCAGCATTCTCATGGATCCTGCTCAACAGCAAGATTTAATCAATGCACCAGCTCGAGTGACCAGGCATCCTTCTCAAAATGGCAGTCATTTACAAATTCAAAACTATAAAAACATTCTTCTTGGCATAGAAAGTTTCAATGATGTGATTGAAAATGGAAAGAGGCAAACAAAAGTGACTGCAGCACTGGATCACTTCAGGACTGCATCTGGAGCTGCCTGGTTCAAACTCAGCCAACATGTTTAAATTACTACAGCTCAACAGTGATGTCAGTGGGCATTAGACCTAGGGTACAAAAAACAACATTTATCAAAGGGAAATACCAAATCTATCCATTTCATCTCCATTTCTACAAGTTAAGTGTTAAAAGTAGATTCATTTCCTTTTTCATGTCACTGTCTGAGCAAAGTCAACCAACCCACATGAGAAGCAACACTGCTGCTGCTCAGCTCCTTTTTTCTCTGTTTCTTCTTTCTACCAACTACTCAAAACATGGTTCTGGGATGAGCTGTCAGATGCAGACTGACCTGGGTATTCTACCATAAAAACTGCTTTCTGATCTCTTTAGCGACTAAATAAAGCTAAAATATTATACAATTTATCATTATATAAAATATAATTAAACAAAATATTTCTTGAATAGAATTTAAATTTTAAAAACTAATCTTAAAAAACAGTCTAAAAGCTTGCTTATGCCTGTAAGCAGTTTTGGATTCGGTGCTGTATTTGGTAATCCCAGAGCAGTTTTAGGCTGCAATTGTGCAGCACAGCTTCCCCCACGTTTGGTTCACTTCCCACTCCTATTTCAGAGGGGAAGTTGTGCCAGCACACAGATCCAGCTCTGCTGTGTGGAGTGCAGATTTCCCCAGAGGAGGGAATGATGGGCGCTGGATATCCAGAGGTGTGGAACCTCTCCCTGCCTCGGGAACCTGGAGAAACCAAATCCTGCAGAGAAATTACACCACAGCCTCTGTCCAAAGCCAAAAGGCAACTCTTCCTTGTGAACCCAATCCCCTCAGCAATGCCTGGTGAATCTGAATATCTGAGTAAAATAATTTCATGACTATAAGGTGCACCCTTTTGACTAAAATTTTGATCAAAACCTGGAAGTGCGCTTTATAATCCAGTGCGCCTTATATATGGACAAAGTTCAGAAATTTGCCGAGCCGGAAGTGCGAGCCGAGTCGCGAGAGACGCGGCAGCCGGCGCCGGGGGCGGGCGGGAGTGCCGGGGCCCACAGCACGGGGAGGGCGCCTGGGGCTGCATTTAAAGGCTGCACCGATCCGTGAAAAATGTTTGCAAATTGAGCAGCTGCCAGTAAACCCCGCAATGGCGCCATTCTGTTACTAATTCGTTACTTTGTTGTGCGCGGATCCTCGCTGCAAAAAAAAAAAAGCGCGCCTTATAGTCCGGTGTGCCTTACAGTTGTGAAATCACTGCATTTTCAGACTTTTTCAGATGCACTTCACGTGTTTTTATATTTTCCCAGCTCAACTCAGCTCCTGATAAAAGTGGAAGGGAAGGGTTTCTTTGTGCTCAGAAGAGAACAGCAGAAAGTGCACAGGGCTTGCTCAGTTACTTGCCCCTCAACTGACAGATTCCCTTCGTTTTACAATAATTTCTGATATAAAAGAAATAGAGTTACATATCGATATATAATTCAGGAGATTTTATATTTTTCAATTAAATGCCTTTCAACCTTTGCTCTTTAAAGGTTATAGAAATTCATGATTTTAGCCTCTCCCCAGACTTCCTATCTTTAGTCATAAGGTCAATCAAATTCCCCTTTTCAAATGTTACATCTTTAAAGAATATGGTAACCAGAACAAAAACAATATCCTAAGTGAGGTCAGAAGATTTCCTAACCTTTACATATATTCCTTGTATTCTTATTCCATTACTGGCTGCCGTACCCCTTCTCCTTCCCTTTTCCTCCTCTCTCCATGTCTCATGTGTTTTCAGATATATTTACTGATGTCTCCCTAGTTTAAAATTCTAAATAGATCAAATCCCCTTCGGTTCTTCTGGGGCTGCTACTTTGCTGTAACAACTTGCAGAAGAATTTCCAGTCCCTCTCCTTACCCTATAAATGCTGCTGATGAAATACCACTATCTGATGGTTCAAAGCTATCTGAAGTTTACTTTTAGAAAGGATTACACTAAAACAAACTCAATAAACTTGTGTGAGTTGCATTTGCCATTATTTCCAAGCTGTATAGATCGAATTCAGGTTTTTTGAAGAGACACATTTATTAAAGTAAAACCTGAACCACTAAAATTTGACCATTCATTTTAAGAAATTCCATCAAGAAACCAACTAAAAAAAAACCCCAACCACTATTGCTCCAAACAGTCCCTCTTATATCACTGGTGTCTAAATTACTAATCTGGTTAACATATTTTGCTGTCAGGGTTAAGATAAACCATCTGGACAACTCCGCTACAAATTCCTTCTTGGCTAAATGTAGTTTTTATTGTAATTTGCCTCATTTCCTCCTAATATAACAACAGAATGTTGCTGTGTGGATACACTGCAGTGACCCGACAGACCTCTCCAGCAACTCCAAAATGTCTCACCACAAACTTTTCCCTGATCTCAACATCACCATTTTCTTCTTTTTATCCTCTTACAAAAATGTGATACTGAAACCAGACAGTAAAAAAACACCAATTCCACCAAAGTCCTAAAACTGGTAACCAATTTTTTTTCTGAGTTTATTCCTTTTAAGAAACTGGGAGTTGGCTTTTCAGCCACATCAGAGCAACCAGGGACCCTCTGAGTTCTCTTTCTGCACCTCTCCAGCGTCTCTTCTGTTACATCAATTCCAAAATTCTCTTGCAAACTGCAATCCAGTGACCTCACCGTGTAAATCCATGGCTTTATTGCCATGTTTGTCCACACAGAATTCAGCAAATTCACTGCACATGAGCAGTACTGAGTGTTTGGGAATTGTCCCTTTCTCCCAGGTTTAGGGCAGCCCAATTAACATCTACTCACACACAGGGTCATGCAAAGACAATACAGATGGTCAGACACCTTCTCCAAAAATAAATATATCAATAAATGAAACCTTTTTGAATCTTGTGGTGTGGTTGTTTTGTTGTGATTTTGGGTTTTTCCCTTTCAAGGTGGGGGAAAAAAAGGGAAAAAAGCAACTCTGCTCATTTCAGTTTAAATGTTTGACTAACCAGAGATTGAAATTCGCCATTTTTCCCCCTAATTGCTCGGCAAATCAAATTTCCTCCTAAAATGCAAATTCACTCCATAATATAAAAATGAACACACAGAAGAAGAGAGGTTTACATGTCAAATGGCAGTTTTCCTAAACGGCTCACACTTCAACTTGTTTTCTTTTTTCATATCTTAGCCATGACAAAAGATTTAATGGCCATCATTACTCAGATGTTTTGTCAGCATACCATGATGAATGCACTCTTCCTGGGTGTTATTCAGAGTTACCTCACAAGATTTCTCTTCTGTGTTACATTAACAACACCCTTCATACTTAACAATTTGATCTATCACACATTTGACTAATGTTACCCATTAGAGTTCTGTGCAAAGACTCCTTGATTCAGGGAGAGATAGTTATTAAAATTAAATATATCCTTGCCTCTTAAAAATGTATTTTCTTTAATTACTAATATACATTGAATAGGATCAATCCATTAGCACAGATATCCCATAAGCTGTCCATGAAAGTAAGTGTAAAGAGAATGTATCATCCATTAATTATCACCATTCCACTCGACCTGTGGAGGTGCTGCTACCTCCTCTCTCAAAACTCTCTCCTCTGGAGCCTAAGAAAGGAGATAAGAAACAGGAAGGAAAGAGGGAAAAGGCAAAATCCTGCTCAGCTCTGTGGTGAGGAGGCAGAGAACACTGCAAAGCTTCAGCTCCTTCAGCCCCAAACCCAATCACACACCAACACCAACAGGCTCACACTGCAAGGGACTGCACACCAGCACAGCTCCAAGGCTGAATCCAAATAAATTAAAAGTGGAGGATCAGAGGTGCAAACTCAGGGCAGCACAGCACAGCACAGGAGCACTGATGAAAAACACAAATCTTCACACAGCACACCCCAGAACCTACAATAATTCTTTTTAAAATAGTCATTTTTGCTTAAAAACTTAAGCAGTAGGTATTGGAACATTCTTTAGACACTCATTCAACTAATGATTGACTTTTCAAGTTAAGTCCCAGCTGACTGTGGGAAATCAATATGGATTTTTAATGGCACCTATACATCTTGCTGGATTTGACAGAACTTGCAAACAAATACAAACAATCCTCAGGAAACTATTTTGCTCAATTATAAAGTATGTAAAAAAAAGGCAAATAATGACTATCTAGACATCATTATGCACTTCACTCACTTAGAAGGATCAACAATACCACTAAATTACTTAGAATTGTTTTGCTGTTTTTGTTTCGTCTCTTAGTTTTAGAGAATTTGGATGATGAATCTACAAATAAGCTGTTCATTCTAGTCCAAAAGATTATGGAGTGGTTTATTTATATTTCTTCCCAGCTTGTTTGTGCTCATGAGTTTTTTTCAAAACGTCTTCAGAACTTAGTACACACTAGTTGAACTGATCCTGCATAAAACTATTTGAAATAATACATCAAAAATTGCCATGTTTAGAAAAGCACCTTTCATGCTTTGATGTAACTATCATAAAATCTTTCCATGGAACTTTGAGCAATGGGTTCTTAGCTTGACTTGAATCCCTCTTTACAAACACCTTTAATTGCAGGTAACATTCTACACAGCAAGCAATAACTGTGGAAATGTAGTGTGAACATCCCCTAGAAAACCCCTCAATATTTATTTTATATTATCTTTAATAAAGATTATAGAACAGAAGCACTGACCACCACCTTTGTTTTCTCCTATCCTGTTCAAAGTGTTTATCTTCCCTTTCTGTCCTATGGAATTATTTGCTCAATTAAACCTCACCAAGACCAGCACAAATTGTCTGCACAAATGCCACAAGCCAGAGATGAGATTTGGAAAATCCAGCTCATCAGATCTCTAAAAAATGTTGGACTGTCTTTACATCCAGGTGAGGGCATCAGTCATTCCAGGCAACTGCAAACAGGACAGACACTGTGCTGCTCTCTCAGGGAGAAAGGACCAAAGCTGGCAAAACCAGAGCTGGTCCAGACCATCACTTAATGAGGGAAATTCCTTTGATACCATAAATTAAACATTCCAAGCACAATGCTTATTATTAGATTACAGACAAAACTAAATATACCAGTATTTTAATTTATTTGCCTACAGCACTATCTGGTTTGCTCCACTGAAAAGTGTGTACATCCCAGTTCTAACAGCCCAGGGATTACTCAGAACTCAAAATTCTGTAGGCAGAGCCCATTTTTACTGACAACCTTTACAGAGACATTTGGTGAGACACAAATCCTCTCTGGTCACCATGTGAAAGCAATCAATGGCATGGACAAAACCCTCCCATTTTAGGGGAGAATGAATCCTTCCACCTTTTTCTTTGGAACCAGGATGGAAAGCCCTGCAGCAGAACATGAGGGGGTCACTTCAGGAATGACATGACCACTGTAGCTGCAGCACAAGAAAAACTCTGCCTGTATTTTTATTACAAGGGGACTGCGTGAAGAGGAGGGAAAAACTCATTCTCTGCCACACTCCAATGTATGTGACAAACTGGATTAATTCCCACATGTCAGCATGCATTTCAAACCCCCCTCAAAGCCAGAAGTCCATTTCCAAAAGGAGACAGCTGTCTGTAGCCACATCCCAGAGAAATCCGCCTGTCACACACCCCCAGCCCAGCGACCACAAAAGCCACTTCAGAGGAAAAAAATCTGGGTAAAGTTTTGTCAGAAGGAAAAAGGGAAAAAAAAAAAACAACAAACTTATGAAACACCATTTCTTGCTTTCAGAATTTGTACCAATGTCAGATCATTACTTAGCATGAACAAAAATATTTATCCTGGGGATTGCAAACACATGAATGCATTTTATGACGACTTTCTTTGATAGACCCTGAGCTTATTTCTGGCCTCTGTTATTCCTGGTGAAGAAAAAAAGTTGGGTGTTAAAAGTTAACAGTTAACTCAATAAATAAAGCCACTTGTCCATGAGGTTCAGCCCTACAGAGCACTGCACCCCAAACCTCTCTGGGGTTCCTGTCCTCCTCCCTCTGGGACAGGAGTGCAGCTCAAACAAAGGGAAAGGCCAGCAGGGTAAGGACAGAGATGTTTCCAGCACTTCTCATTCCTAACCTCTCCACAAGGAAGCACTGGGCTGTCTGTACAGACCAGGGCTGAGAGGAGGAGGAGGAGCAGTTTCTCCCACTCCCAAGTGAATGCCAGCACTATCCAAGAATAAATCAAGGAGCATTTACTGTACTTCTTTAAAATCAAGCTGTGGTATCAGGATTTGACTGGATTTCGACCCAGGGCAGAGCTGAGGCCACAGGAGTCTGCAGTGCAACTCCTGACCTGATCCCAAGCTCAATTCCCTGCTCCTGACCCTGAGCTCAATTCCCGGTGCTTGATTCCGAGCTCATTTCCCTGATCCCAAGCTCGATTCTCTGATCCCAAGCTCAATTCTCTGAACTCAAGCTGAATTCCCCGATCCTGAATTCACTGATCCTGAGATGAACTCCCTGATCCTGAGCTCAATTTCCTGATCTCTTAACTCCCTGATCCTAAGCTGAATTCCCTGATCCCTGAATTACCCAATCCTGAGATGAATTCCCTGATCCCAATCCCAAACTGAATTCTCTGAGCTGAATTCTCTGATACGAAGCTGAATTCCCTGATCCCAATCCCAAGCTGAATTTCCTGATCCCAATCCCAAACTGAATTCCTTGAGCTGAATTCCCTGATCCTGATCCCAAGCTGAATTCTCTGTGCTAAATTCCCTGATCCCGATCCCAAGCTGAATTCCCTGACCTGAATTCCCTGATCCCAATCCCAAACTGAATTCCCTAATCCCTGAATTCCCTGATCCCAATCCCAAGATGAACTCCTTGAGCTGAATTCCCTGATCCTGATCGCAAACTGAATTCTCTGAGCTGAATTCCCTGATCCCAGTCCCAAGCTGAATTCCCTGAGCTGAATTCCCTGATCCCAATCCCAGGCTGAATTTCCTGACCCCTGAATTCCCTGATCCCGATCCCAAGCTGAACTCCCTGAGCTGAATTCCCTGATTTCAATCCCAGGCTGAATTTCCTGATCCCTGAATTCCCTGATCCCAAACCTGAGCTGAATTCCCTGAGCTGGATCCCCCGCCGTGGCTGTGGGCCATTCATCTGTCTGCGCTTCATTTAGAACGAAGCTTAGCACAGGAAAAGGACACTTCAAAGCGACCCCACAGAGTATTGTGAAACACTCCAAGAGGTTCAGGGCATTCAAGGAAAAATCATTCCAGCCTCCAAGACAGAAACATCCCTGACCCAAACACACTTTGTGCAGCTGGCATTGGTTTTGTCAAAGAGCTCAACAAATACAAGAAATGCTATTTATCTCCTCTGCCTGTTTCCCATTTGCACAGAGTCCAACAGGCTCGTAATTAACAGCCTCAGAGAGAGGCAGCTCCTGAAATGAAGCAGCAGGAATTGAAGTGAGGAGGTTTGTTTGAAAGAGAAATACCTACGCAAAGCACAGGCTTACACGGCTTAGGGCAGACTTGTTGCAATCTAAAAAAATACTACAACCATGAAATCTATGATGAGAATGCTCCATATGAAAACCACCACAGGATTAAGTTCAAGAAAGGAATTTCTCATGCAAACTTTGCACTCTAATCTGAACTTTTACTGTAAGCATTCACTTTCGGTTCAATTATATTTCAGGGGATATTTAGCCAAATGCTCTGGAAAATCTGACTTGCTCTTGTCTACTTTAGGAATTAGAGGGGACCAGAGATCACAGCTGTCTGGAACAAGATTATGTTTGTAAAGTACAAAAATATTAAAGATGGGAATACTTTTAAAACAAACAAACATAAAAATCTCAAAGCAAACAAAGATATCTTTCATCTTATTAAGAAAACACATGACCATTTCCTTTTTCATTCTCTACAAAAGAGTCTTATTCAATTGTATTTAAAAACTCTGACAAATTCCGACAGACTTTCTTCTTCCACACGAATTTCTAACCAATTCTGTGAGCATACACTGTGCAGCAAAGAATGTTTGGAGAATAAATGATGCCATAGCAAAATAAAATGCACCGATTCCTGCACGGCGAGCTCTTGAAAGAATTCCAAGATTAAAGGAACATAAAAAATGAATTACCCTTTTTCACCTCTCATGAGAGTAATCCTCCAGGTCAGCTTTGAGGTACATCTGAAACAAATGGTAAACTGTTTGGTAAACAGAAGGATTTTTCAGCAGCCCTTTTTGAAGGAATCATGGGAAAGTTTAGATCTAATCACAGCATAAAGATGAGTTCAAACTAAGGTTGGGTCTTTTTTACACATCCTGCCTATGAAATACACTGCATGGAAAATCCAGGGGCTCCAAGGGACACATTCACTGACCTACTGTCTCTGCTTTTATTTTTAACAAGCACTTTGGTTTTCTTAGTAAGAACTTGTATATGCTACTTTTAATTTTGTATCTCAAATTAGTCTCAGTAAGACAAACACCTTGCCATCACTTCAGCAAAGGGAAAGACAGAAAGAAAGAAGCTGAAAGCAACAGAACACAACAGAAGTTTTTATGGTTTCCAGGAGTCTGATTTCCAGTTTGTGCCGCGGGTTCTGTGCCACCCTGACCCCAGGCAGGGCACAGGCAGATGGATGTCCCAAAGCCTGCTGTTATCAGTGCAGCCCCAGAAAAACCCTGAGAAACACCTCCCAAACTTCTCATCCTCACTCCCCTGATGCCTGAATGAAGCCTGAGCAGCGACTCAGGCTGGAACACGCCGCTTACAACCCAGCAAAAAGCTTTCCACTCATCTGCCAACACAAGAACTGGGAATTCTCAGCACTCAGGAGCAGGCAGAGCTTGGACACAACCTCCCCTCCCCTTGCACTCAGCTGGGGTGGAATAAACCCACAGAAAAGTTCTTTTTTCTCCATCCCCTTATTAACATGAGCCATGGGACCCTCGCAGGAGCTGCGGCCGCACTGCTGACAGGAATCATCCCACCTATGCTAAAAACAAAACCAGCCAACTCTCAGCTGCAGGAACAGCATTTGTGCTCCTCCAAAAAAAGGGACAGCAAGTCTTTAATTATTAAACCAATTGCATTTAGCAGATGGTCAAAGAAAAGTACTTTTAAAAAGTTGCCCAGAGGGTTATAAAAACGAACAAGCTCCAACAGCTGCCAGCTGGTGCGTGAAATCAATAATGAGAAAACGAGTCCGACTGTATCTTTGTGCTCATTGTCTGGCCCAAGCCAGCCTGGACAAGGGACAGGGACGTCACAGCCTGGCTGAATGGATTACGTGGATCTAATTAGGGAAAGACAAACATCTCAAGCGGGGCTGGAAGGAGGGATGGACACAGGCAGGGCTGGCCCCAAACCCACGGACCCTGCCAGCTCCAGGGCCCCCAGGTTCCTTTCTGGAAAAGGCAAAATGCAGCACAAACACCAAAAGCAACGTATGGAATGTTTCACTGATTTTCTGCAGTTGATGGACAGCTTAAAAATTCATGAAAATGCACAAAATTACTGAATTAAAATGTTACGTGAATGCTTTCCTGTATTTAATCCCTATCAAGTGTAATTTAATATAATATCAATTAATGTTAAGAGCAGTAACCTGATTATCACTGCATTTGTTCTCCAAACTATGCTCAGACTAAAGCTTTTTAAACTATGGGCCTCTCATCTTAAAAGAATATTACAGTAATTTCACGATTATAAGCTGCACCCTTTTCATTGAAGAATCCAGCCTACCCCAGCAGTGCGGCTTATATTCAGGTGCGGCTTATCTATGGACAAATCCCAGTGAAATGCCAACCCGGAAGTGAGAGCCGGCGGGGAGGGCACCTGGGGCTGCCTTTAAAGGCTTCTCTGGTCTATGAAAACTGTTTGCAACTTGAGCACCTGACACCAAACCCCGCTAGCAGCGATTTTGTTACTTTGTTATACATGGATCCTGGCTTTAAAAAAATAATAAATTTAAAAAAAAAAGGTGCGGCTTATATTCAGATGCGGCTTATATATGGACAAATCCCGTGGTCTCCTCAGCTACCAGGAGGTGCGGCTTATAATCAGGTGCGGCTTATCATCATGAAATTACTGTAAATTTCTGCAATAACATGACAAGACTTCAAGCAAAAATGCAGAGGAAAAATAAACATTACTGAGGAGGTAAAAACAAAATCAATTTTACAGTTCAATTTTGTTTTATTTTAGTCATTTTAACAAACAAAAACTTACCACAGGGACCTGACTACCTTGTACATAAAAAACAACAGATAGTTTTTCTGGCCGGTGATTTATTGGTTTAGTAACTTATTCCATGGCCAAAATCTTCCCCTAAGCTAGCAGAAATCATCAGTTTAGTTCAGCAAGCATTAGGGGTTTTGTTTGGAAGGGATAGGAGGGGTTCCAGTGGTTTTTTTAGGTTCCCCCTGGAGAATGATGGGTTATTTGATGAACAAGGGAGTGGGAGAGGGAAGCAATCACATGCAAGAGTAAACAAAACAGAACTGGGAAAAGCATATTAAGTGAAATTTCAGCTGCAGTGGCAGTGTGCTCCTAGAACAGAACCACCTCACAGTTAAAGACAGAAGCCTATCAAATCCCAGCATCTCACTGACTTGTCACTGTGGTTTCTCCACTGAAGGTCCATTGATAAACAGACAGAAAAGCAGATTAAGATAGGCAGAATAAATTATTAATTGCTGCTCAAGACAGCCAAGATAACTCAACACAAAAGCATTCCAAATGTTATTTTTAGCATATAAATAGTACACTGTGTTTTAACTTACATCAGCTGTTTTCTTTATCAGATTTTTATCTGAAGATGGGAACAGCACACGTCCCTTCAGCTCCCATCAGCTGCTACACTGGGTAGGATTTTATCCTGGGGAGAAAACAGCTCCAAGCTGCAACTCCATCAGCTGGTTTTGTAGTTACTCTGGACATACTGAAAACTTTCCTTGTGCACACAAAGCCCCTGGTCCACATTAATGCATGGAAGTGTCATTTCCTGGGGACATCCGGATGGGGACCTCACAATCAGCACTGCCTTATGCACTGCAATCTGCTTCTTGCAAATAAAATTCTGGCTTTATTTCCACTGCCCTGGCAGCCACAGGGCAGCCCCACTGTGCAGGGTGCATGCAGTGAGCGAGTATGATGCAGTTATATCCATCCTGACCCACATCTGATGAAAAGTAGAGAGATGGCTTCTTGGATGTGCCTGGAACTGGAATTTCATTTCATCACGGCTTGTCTCTGTTTTTCAAAAAGCCCCCAGCATTTGCAAACAAGGTTTATTTTCAGAAGCTCAATTTGCCTTCTGTTATCACATAAATTCAGTATCAATAAAGTGCCACCATCATTTTTCTTTTCTGCTGCTCTGCAAGGCTTACTTTCAATCACACAATATATGAAATGTAGATTGCTAGCAGTGAGCATTAATTTTGTCTATTCATTTATTTAGGAATCCTGAAGTAGACTCCTGAAACATTGCTTACAGCAGAACTGTAAACTAAAAGGCACTGGAATAATAAAGATAAGGCTGTCCCATTTAGAAAGGGAAATTTCTACATTCTTGGGTAAACAGAGAGCTCTCATAAATCGAGCAATGCCTTTTAGTGCTGTCAGTATGACTTGAGTCTAGATGGGCCATTGTGTTCCCTAAGAAACTTACTTAAAATATTTACTGTAGAATTGTTTTTAGCGAGAACGATGAATAAATTTAACTACTTTGTTAAAAGTATGCTTTTCATGAAGTTCCTTTTATTTCTGAATAAACACATCACTTGTAAGAATCATGGCTTCCAGGCTCTGCGTTTGCACGTGTGCACAGAGATTACAGACATACGGATGACAGTTTCATTTGTAACCTAAAACTCTGAATTCTACAGGAATTGCATTATTTTAATCAAATTCTGCAACCTAGAAGTCCGTATCCTATTTTAATGGCAGTTACACAACGCCTTGCCTTTGATGAGACCATCCACATTCACGAGTCCCGGTCCAAAACCTCCATGAAAAAAAATTGAGATTATTGTGCTCAATCTTCATTTGTATATCCAAAAAAATTTTCCATTTACTGGAAGACTGAGGGAAATAGGGAATATGCAAAAGGGGGGAAGATTTTGATACCAGCAACAGCAAAGTACATGAAACCATCTCAGTGTCAGCTGTGTAAATTTAACATAAAATGAACCATCTGAAGGAGGTTTGGTGCGCAGAGAACTCCCACCAGAGGCTGTCAGCCCAGCCCAGAGTGGACAAACAAACCCCCCAAGATTCCTGCAGCCACAACCAGCAGAGCTTGGCAAACCCACCAGAGATCAGGCACAGCAGAGGCAGAAGAGGAAAAAAAATCACTCTGGCTCCTGGAATGGCCCATGGTGTGTCTGGATAAAACACATGGATTTAGGGATGTCTTGGAGAAGTGGGAATTGCAGACTGGTGATGTGCCCACTCCACTTCCACAACCTCTTCTACAGAAAACACAAGTTTACAATAAAGCTTCAAAGCCCAGTGGAACACTGAATACACAGGACCAGCCTCTGAAACATTCTATTTATTCTTCACCTACAACAAAAAACTTCTCTAAATATAATTCTTTTTAACCAGTTACATCCTACTCAATCTGCTCATTCTGCTAAAACTCCTTACATTAAATTAATTCTAAAGCATGTGCATAAGTTGAGACCTGGTCATCTTATATTCTCCTGTTTTTACTACAGAAAAACAATCACCTTTGTGTTCGTGCAAAAAAATTCTGTGTTAATGAACTTTCAACCTCAAGAACAGAGGTTATGCTAAGCAGAGCTGAATAAAGGTATTTAAAAGTCATTAGCCATTTGGAATTTACAGCATGAGATGTTGCTTCCAAAGTGAACGAAAATGGAGTTTTAATTTTCTTTTAACTATTTAAATCCTACTAGAATACAAACATCCTTAGTCGAAAAGCCAGTAGCGTTAGTTATGGCATGGTGTGTTATGGTTGTCACAGGGTGATGGTAAAACAACACTGATGGTGATTTTTTAAATTCAATTTCAGAAACATTCACAGAAAAGCATCTAATATGAAAAACTTGCTCTGATATGAACAAAACAACTCCTCTGCACTGCAATTAAAAAATTACAAACAGCCTGGCATGAGCACAATGACCTGGATCACCTTCAGTCCAAACAGCAGCCACCCTCTGCGTCACTTCTCAAAGATAAATGCAGGCAATTACAGAAATACATGGCGAGCACCAGCCAAAATCCAGGCAAAAACCAGCACAAAAAATCAGGAATGTTTTATCAAACAAACTAGAACTTTTCAAAAGCTACAATTATGAATATTCATCCTAGAAGCGCTGCCATTTCTGAAATTCAGGGATTATCTGCACCTAGATCAGCACACTGAAGTACCTGAACAACCTGAACCCTGTGCCCACCTGAAGGGCTCAGGACCCCCAGGACATTGTAGGCATTTCACAGATGCAGGGAATTTTAGGATATAAAATTATAAAAGAAACTTTTGAAACCTAATTATTCTCTGTCATCACAGAGTAAGTGCTGCAGCCCATCGTGGCACACCCAGAATTATCTTCCTAAGTTGGCCAAATCTCTTCAAGGAGTTCCAAAAAGCTCAAAAGCTGGGAAACTGAGGTGGGTTTTTGAAAAGCACCTGCTGTTGGATTAATTCTTTTCATTACAAAGACTGGACAATGTCACATAAATTCTGTCTCTGGTTTCAATGGCAGTAGATGGGTTTTCTCTGGAAAATCCAAGGTTCTCTGGGGTGATTTCTGACTCAACTTTGCATCAACAAGTGAAGATCACAGTCAAAAACTACACCTCTGTTTCTCCAAGTTCCTCTTCAAAAAAAAACCAACTCACTAGCACTGATGGTTGTTTTTTAAAGATTACATTTCTTTCGATCAGTGAATTTCCAAATGGTATTACTGCCTGGGAGACGGTGCAGAGTTAAGATAATAATATTTTGTTCTTCAGGGAGGAATTTCAAAGAAGGCAGGAGGGAAAACCAAGAAGAGCAAGGAGAGTAACAAAAATATTGGTAACAATCAGCCCAGTGTTCCTGATTCCCCTTGGCCATGCAGGAGCCAGAACAGCGAGCCCAGGTTTGGGTTTTTCCGACAGCGCTGTAACCCAAACCCTTCTGAAACTGAGGGTTTCTGCAGCTCCCACAGGAGCCAATTTGCCTCATTTCACATGAGACCTTTTAAACTGATTTTTATGTGTAATTAGTTCATAGTACTGGAATCTTTGGCTTGCTTTTTAGGGTTTTTTCTATCACAAGTACAGCTCCACTGAGAACTGGCTCATTCATGCAAAGTTCTGACTCTCAAAGCAGTGAATGCAGGTCCATGCTCCATGATGAACTCTTTATGAGTTACTACACTTGGAAATACACCTAAAATTCCACCTGAAGGTTTCTGCAGCTGACAGTGGGGATATGTTGTCCTTGCTGAAGCACAGGTATCTCCACTACCTCTTTCCTTATCCAGCTATTCCAGGTGTTTCCAAACTTCGGGATATCTCCTTCAGACAGATTCTCTATACATGTATTTCCATTATTTATACAGTTTTATAATTTCTAAAATTGCTAATTTGTTAATTTGCTGACCAGAATCCAACATATAAATGTATGGAGCTGCTTCCATTAATAAGATCAGAAATTTCTGAATATTCACTTTAGGGAGAACAACAGACAGAAAGACCAAAGTAATTCCTCTAATATGGCATTGGCCATCTCCCTTTTCTCACACCTTCTTCAAAAATACAGGTAAGACATCAGTCTGCCCCTGTATTTACACTGCTTAAATTCCCAGTTAAATAATATAAAAATTGATGAAAGATCTATTTTTGTGCTGGACTGTTTTCAAAATTGGACACCAACGACACTTGATTCCCCTGATAAAACTGTCTGCCCAAAATATTCCTGCCTGCAATGAGAATTGTTGGTACTGAAGGCTAAATCAAATGGAGTAGAGTTTCAGGGAGCAATCCAGACTATTGCAAATATTAAAAAACCATTTGTGGACTTTTGGCTACATCTCACTTTCTGATTTATGGTGAGCTCTGTTACAAGGTAATTCACTCAGTAAAACTCAAGACCTTTCACCCTGCTACTACCAGAACTCTAAGAATACACACTTAAACAATGAGAGTGATACTAATCCTGGCTGCTCCTACAGAGGAGAGCTGCTTCCTCTGTACTTCCAGAGCCATTAAAGTGAGAGGAGGCAGCCAAGAATCCCTCTGAACCCACGGCTCTCCCATGCAGCACCGAGCTATAAATATTTTCCACGCTCAGGGTTCAAGCAGCAGCAGCCCATAACAAAAAGCTGCATTCCCAACTGCATCCTAATGGGATCTTCCCAACTCCAGTGCTGCTGCTGGGTTATCAGCACATGAAAGTCCCGGAACAAGAACTCAAACAACACGATGGGTTCCCATTGTCCTTGAATCCTGCCTCCTCCTCCATCCCCTTTGTGAGCACAGCCTCGATCCATCCACGCCTGCATTCACAGCTTACCAATACTCATATGCAGCAAGGTCAGAAATTTTTCTTTTTTTTTTTAACATTCTTTGATTAATGCTGAGAGCTGCAGCATGTTTAGACAGGGTCGTGACCCCAGGCATCCATTTAATCAAATTTCTCTGCTGCTTGTCCCAGCGGAGCCATCGCAACAAGAAACTCTCTCAATGAAAAAAAAAAAAAAGGAAAAGAAAAAGAAAAGGGAAAAAATGCACACTTCACATCTCACATTGTTTACATGCTGTTAAGTAATTATTTCACTCTTCGACCCCCACCGGCCATCAACAGACAAGTCACCTCCTTGGAGATTCTGAAAAGCTTATTCAGCTGTATATAATTCATTTTGTCTCTTCCCTTCATTGTGAAGCTAACTGCTTAGCTTAAAGACTTCTTTGTGAATACTTAAGTACATGGTGTCCATGCTAATGATCTCACTAATTATAAGCGTATTTATCATATACAAAGTGTTCCCAGCTCTTCTTTCCCAAAGCCATCCTAGCCAGCTCCACCATCCAGCAGTTTCTCACCACATATTTACACAAACACTCACATGTGCACGCTGCATTTCCCTGGAATTCTGTCATTACTTGAGTGACCCAGCAAGTTGCTCAATATTTGCCCAGGAGTTTTCAATAACACTCTGATCTTTTATGCAGCTCTTCTCCAGGGCAAAGTGCAGAAATGAGCCAGGCAGGTAATAAAGAATTACAGTTTGCCTTTATCTAATGGCTCCATCAGTCAGAGTAATAGAGTTGGATAAAATGGTAACCTGTTCACCTGGCTCTTCCTAATTGCCACCCTAGGATGCAAAAAGTGGGGACAAGAAAGAAGTTTATTTCTAATTGCAGTTCGGAACTTAGAGGTGAATGACTTGGAACTATCTAAAAAAACTGAAATGGAAACTGACTGGAGGCAGCATTGCAACCACAAAAGCACATGTCTGGGAGAAAAAGGGAAGGGGGGCAGCTGTGTAGATTTGGGGGAACAAAAGGATTCATTTTACATTCTGGTTTCTTTTTATCTGAGTGTCTTCTTCCTTCCAGAAAGAAAAATATCCACATTAGCTGGCAGAGCTGTGAGGAAGATGGTGACATGATGTGCAGAGCATCCTGCTGAGGAGCTCCACACCCCCAGCGTACTCCAAGGATGAGATTTTCACACTCCCATCCAAACTTGTCCACTAAACAAAGAGGGAGGAAAGAAGAAAGCAAAATGAAAGGGGATCCTGGAAGATTAGGATCCGTTGGAAAGGAATGTAAATAATCAGGATAAAATCAGGCACAAGTCAAACCACTGGGTGTTCAATAATAACTGAAATTCTACCTCATCTAAAGCTGAGTCCTGCACACAGCACATGACAGAAACAGCCAGTTTTGACCAGAACACTGTCCCTTCAGACAGAAATAAATCAGAAATAAATCTCAGCACACTTTACTTGCAAAACCCTACTGGAACTTCTGTGCACACATTTGTAAATATGACTGCATTGTTCCATTTCCTTTGAACCCAAATTGCTGCTCAAGGAAAGGACCTTTCACATTTCACTTTTGTGGGAACAGGAAATTGTCACTGATACAGAGTAAATTTAAGACTACAGGATAAATAATTTTTTTTTTTAAAACCTTTCCCCTTAATCTCACAAATTACCCACTGCTACAGAGAAACATTTTCAGCTGTATTAATTATTTGATATTCATCACTATCTCCAGAGAATAACTGACATGCACATGAACAGTGAAATAATTGCATTGAGCAAACTCTACCTGAAATGTTGAAATACATGACTCATGTAGATTATTAAATTAATGAAATATTAGCTGTGACTTTTTCTTTGCATTCTGTAGTTTGTTGAGCTAAATATTATGGAATTAATCAGTTGGAATAGTACTGACAACTAATGTTGACAACTCATAACTGTTCAATATTAAATTTATTTGTTTCTTGATGTTATCTAATTCAAAAATCACTTTCAATAATATTTTTTAAAAAGAGGAAGAAACTAAAATTTTATGTCAAGAGCAGAATTTGTTTCCACACAGGCTACACATGCATTGCACAGCTTCTCTGTTAGCACTTCTTGCCCAAGAGCAGAGTTGGTGTAACACAGATGTGATAATGATGTTATTACAACCCTGCTCTCAACTGCTTCTACAGAGACAGCAATATAAGAGTCAGTATTTTGCATTCTTGCAAATTATTAATGATTTAAACTGAGCTTTTCCACATCTGGTATCTGCCTCCATCTTAAGTTTGTGATGGAAACACAGAAAAACAGATTGCTGCTCCTTTATTAATAAAATACCAGTCTTTTCTTGCAAAACTTTAGCACCTCCACACACTGAAGTATGAGTTGGAGTCCTCCAGAAAACTCATTCTTGCAGGCATGAAAATATGTCAACTCTTCATCCTAAACAATTTTTTTAAACCTCTGTGTAAATCTGATGTAGTAAATGTTAATTATGCAGCATCTAAATTATTAAAATTTTCTATATGATAGAAAACTCTCTGAATTTTCCTTGGTAGTTTACAGAATTTTAAATAAATTTTTTAAAGCCCAACTCAAATTCCAGAATACAAAGTCTTTTTTGAGGGAGTCCTGCAGAAAAAAACAGCCTGGAGGACAGGAGCAGACAGTGCAGTACATCACCTCCTTCCACAGAGGTCCAAAGGAACTCAAATCATAGGGGAAAAAATTATTTAGGATTTCTCTTGGAATAAGTGTGCCTCACTTTAACTGTACCCTAAGCTTTTACTTATGGTTCCCTAATAGAAATGATGATGCTGTATTGGGGAAGAAATCAAACCTGCATAAGAAACAGAAGAAGAAAGAACTTAAGCAAGAATTAACTCAAATTAATCAAAGAATAGGTCATAAAGACTGGTGGTGGTTTCAACTCTGAATCAGGCACAGGGAATTGAGCTTAGGATCAGGATCAAGAATTGAGCTCAGGATGAAGCACAGGGAATTGAGCTCAGGATCAGGATCAGGATCAGGATCAGGATCAGGAACTGAGCTCAGGATGAAGCAAAGGGAATTGAGCTTGGGATCAGGATCATGATCAGGGAATTGAGCTCAGGATCAGGGAATTCCAGAGACTGTCAGAACCAAGAGAAAGCTGCATCAGCACCAGGAGGAAACCTACTGCTGATGGATAAATGGGTGACACTCTGTGCTGACCCCTAATTCTGTACCTAGTGAAGGTTTGCGTAAATTAAATGTATGGGTGAATACCAGAATGGAAATTTCTGATTTCCATCTGTGTCATGGCAATTCAGCAGCAAAATAACAAGAGCAGTGGTATCTTGAACCCATCCTCTTCCCTTGGTCCCATCAATACAAAATTTACCTCACTCTAAGCAAGAGCTGCAAAGAAAATCTGAAGAAAAAACCACCATGAAATTCCCAATTTACAGAGGAAAGTGAACATTCTTTGTCTGTTGGACACTTTAGGAATTCCTGTCTAATTCAGGTTTTAATCCATTATTGGATTTGAAAACAGACATTGTGTTTTCTTAAGGGATGGCTAAAAAACAAAATCTAATATTTAATTACAGATGAATTTGATATTCATCTATTTCACTATTTTTATTTTTAATCTTTGAATGTAAAATCTAACTCATGCCACTCATTTCCAGCAGTTACTGTGACTGCTCAGGCTTTCAGAAATTCCAGGAGCCACTGCATGCCTGGACTGAATTGGGAACGTTTAATACCGTGGAAGATATGCAGATAAAATATGAATTCCAGCCATGTAACAAAAATGCCGCTGACAACATGTATATTATGCAATTATGACTGTCATTTTATTACTGTTATTAATTTATTAGTATAATTGCAATTTTTTTCAATGTCATAATGTGATAATAAAGGACTTGTCATTACTACGTTAACCTCGGAACATCTCTGACCTCAGGGGAGGTAGCTGCACGCTTTCAGTCCAAAATGAGCTGTCAGTTACCACAACGAGATTTTGATGACTACATTATCTTGTAATTAAATGTCTCAACAAACTTCTCCTTTTGATTGACAGGTAGTTAAGACTATCTTTGACCACAGGGCAGTTTCTTTATTTTTCAAGAATAATTTTTCAGCAGTGAAGAAGAAAGACAAGAGTTTAAAAATTAAAGTGTTGTGAACTATATATTAATCTATATTTGGTACTTATAAGACAGTGAAAATTCCACCAAATTACATTATCCTCTGCCCAAGCTATGGCATTTCAGTGACAACTTTGATGGATTAAAGGAGTTAATGCTGTTTTTTATTAGCATTTAGGTCTTTAAAGAAATAAATTGTTGAGATTTTACATTTTCTCTCCTTTCACGGTTATTTTTAAGTAAGGATTCTTGTAGTCTATATTGATAGCTACAAGGAGACTCCATCAGTAACAATGTTTTAGGAGATGCTCATAAAGGTGGATTTCTGATGGTTTGGAGCATCTAGAAGACCCTCAGAACTCAACAGAAACTCAGCCCACAATAGGTGTAAAAAACATAAATTACCCTCTATCAGATCCCTCCTCTCAAACAGCATTTTTTGCCAGAGTGGAAGTGAGGCTGGAGGAGCACCAGTGCCAGAGAGACCCCAGAAAGATCCCGAGATGAGAAGGGAGACACAGCCTGGTGTCCTCTGCAAAGAGGGGAGGAGGGAGTGGAACCTCCTCCTGCTGAGTGTCCCATGCAGGGATGCACCTGTCCCTCCCATGCAGGGATGCATTTGTCCCTCCATGCAGGGATGCATTTGTCCCTCCCATGCAAGGATGCACCTGTCCCTCCCATGCAGGGATGCACTTGTCCCTCCATGCAAGGATGCGCTCGTCCCTCCCATGCAAGGATGCACTCGTCCCTCCCATGCAGGGATGCATTTGTCCCTCCATGCAAGGATGCGCTCGTCCCTCCCATGCAAGGATGCACTTGTCCCTTCGATGCAAGGATGCACTTGTCCCTCCTATGCAGGGATGCACTTGTCCCTTCCCTGGAACTGTCCCTCCCTGCCCTGGCTGCCTTTGCTGGAGTCAGGAGGACAAAGGAAGCAAAGTGAGGACTGGAGGTGCCCAGATCAATTCCGCCTCCCTTTGAATGGGATCCCATCCCCAGCCACCAGCCAAGGATGAGCGACATCCCTCCCAAACAAATTCTGACATCAAACACCTCCCACATCAAATGCAATCTCACTAACACCTGAAGTCCTTTGAAATGCAGAAAATGTACCAACAGTGAACTGTGATGGTAATAAAATAAAGCAAGGGCTTTCCACATAAAGGTCACACAGGTTTGGTTCACCTGAGGCACATCTTCAGCACAGCCAAGAGTGACAAACTCCTTTCCCATTTGTGCTCCAATTAATATCAAATTATTTCCCGGGACACAGCAGCAATTACTCGCACGTCACTGTCACTTAAACCGCCAGGGCTGTGGTTTAACCTTTCAGGAAGAATCCAGTGAGTCACAAGTTGTCACAACAACACAGGGTCCCAAGCAGCAGGGGAAGGTTGTCCTTATCTGCTGATGCACTCTCTGGTTTTGCTGTTTCCCCATTTCCCCCACGGCTGCACTGTTGAAATCCAAATTTTATCGAAGGCTTACGTTACCAATGTTTGGTTTTTTCATAGATTTCACACTGTGCAATGTTCTCTAAGAGTTCTCAGCTCTAAGAGTCACGTACATGTATGGGGAACCAGCTTTCACTTGAAGAAAAAGGAAAAAGCAGAAGGTTGAAAGCAAATAAAATCTTAATTTTTACGAAATTTATGCGTTTTTTAAAACTGTGTTAATTTATTTGCTGATACCAAATTTTTTTCACCTTCCTTTCTCTCACATTTCCTCATTTTAGCAACACATCTTCCTGCAGACTGTTGGTCCCCAAGAGCTTTATTCAGATACTGAGGGCATCTAATAAACAGCACTAGGAAAAGTTGGGATGGAAATCTGAAACGACAAAAACGTTGCCCAGCATGTTACAGCCATTTAAGTGGAATAAACTGCTGAGGTTTAATACTGTCCATGTAATTTCTCTGAACTGTTCAAGATAATGACAACAGCTACACTTAACCATATTTTGGGTTGAATTTCTGCTGCTATCAGGACAAGTGGATTTCCTGGAACGTATTTCATACTTTTCAATTTATATTTCAAGTGGTTTACATTACAAATACCTGTCCTTGCAGAAATGACATTCAATAGCTATGTTTGCACAAGGGAAGCTGTTACTTTGTGAACAGGGTAGTTGAAAATTTTTTTGCTGTTAATAACTAGTTCCTATGAAAATCAGACACCAGAGAAGTTAAGGAAGTGCACAGTGCCACAGAAATTATATTGCTTAATGTTCTCCCTAATTTTGGCCACAAGACTTAGCTGAGTCAGTCTACAGCTGGTCACACATTTACACTGCTGATAAATACATCAGCTTTTTCAGTTGTAGAAAGAAGTTTACTATCAAAATTATACTAAAAAGTTCCCAATAGAAAGGAGTTATTTTGTATAGTGAAAATTGTATCATATATGCATACACACACATAAATACAGCTATATACAAAAAATCAAACTATTTATTCTAGACCAACTACAGGTTCAAAAACTTTGATCTGAACTTCCTGATACAGGACATATGAAATGAGCAGACCTGTGTGGACAATGCAAATTTCAGAAGTCACTGCAGAATAGATCTTTTGAAAGGTAATGTTTTAATTTACATTTTATGTAAGAATGCATCACTGTACACCTATTCCGGAGATCAAACTGAAACTAAAAATACTGACAGTATCTATGATAATGTGCCTTAAATGACACAAAAATTATGTTTTAAAGAGTATTTGACTTTGCAAAAGACATTTTAAGGCAACATTAAATGAACATATATTTTGAAGCCCCTTAAACTTGCAGAGGGTGCTGCAGTGCTTTCTTATTTAGAAAGTTAAGATATAAAATACAGATCTAGAACACAAAGTTCTTTATTTTGACCCCCTGGTAGACCATATTCCCTGGAATACTGGGGGAATATCTGCACAGCCAAATCTCTCCCCCTGCCCTCCTGAGCTCTCTAAGAGGATTACTTCCAGCAGAATTTTTGGGGGAAAAAGGGAGAGGATTCAGCACTGCTGACAGGAAGAGTGTGCCAGGGGAATTCTCTCTGGAATTCTCTCACTGCTCTTCCACTCGTTGCCACCACCTGGTCCAAAGTCAGTGAAAATCAGTGTATCATGTGGAGGGGCGTGCCAGGGGCAGGATTTCCAGAGAGAAAAGAGTGGGAGTTGTGTTCCCCACTCCACACCACACTCACACATTTGGGTTTTTACACGTTTCCACAAGTCTGGGAACAGCGTTTCCTCTCAGTTCCTCCAGGCTGTGTCACTCAACAACACCATGAGCTCTGTCTAGAGCGTGCTTCCTTCACTGAGGAAAGTGCAGTAATTCATCAGTGATTTAACCTATAGACATTTGAAGGTTGGAGAGCACCTCAGAGGGGCTGTTGACCTTCAGCAACTGAAGGAATTGAAGCTCCAGCCTCAGTCAATATATATTTATCTTTCTGTTGGGACTATTACAACTGTTCAAGTAATGCTGACCTTGAAAGTTCTGCACACGATGCACCAGAATAATGATCCCTGAAGGAAGAGTATAAAAATACCTAAATAGGATATCTAAATCCAAAATGCACATAAAGATAAAAGGGAGCATTTCAAAATGTGAAGTCACTTAAGATGTGGTAGTATTATTGAGGCTCCTATTAATTATAATTTGAATAACATTGCTAAATACCATAATTACACATTTCTAAATATTTTAATGATAGGATATAATTTATGTCAAAGACCTTGTTTGTTTCATTGTGAAATCTTTGCCTATTTGTAATTAATTTATGTCTGACTGACAGCCTCATAAATCGAAATCATCTCCAACCTGCTCTGCAGAACAGCAAGAGCACCAAGGCTTAACCCTGGGCTTGTGCAACTTTGCTGCAGACAGCAAATTACAAAAAATAAAATGGTTGGTTTCATGTGATGTCCCAGCTACTTGCTCCATCACATTTCATGCAGAATTTTCTCTCAAATTTCAGATTCAAACATCAGCCAGGAACAATTACATTAATCAAAAACATGGTACTACAGGTACCATAAATGAACCCTCCTGAGGCCTCTTTTTACAACACCTAATACTTGACAGGGGCAGTTGGAAAGTCTTTTCAAGCAAATTTTTGGAGATGATTTCTCTGAAAAAACCAAAAGTTTCTTTGGAGGTGGCTGGAGCAGAGATGAGAATCATCACAGGGAGGCTCTGAGCACAGAATTTACTGATATTGTTTCACATCCAGCCTTAACAACACCATACTCCATAGGTAAAATTATATTAAAAAATCCCCAAAAGAAAACCACACCCAACATCTTTAAGTTGGCTCTTTGACTTCTCTTCGGGACATTCCAAAACCAACACAAAAATCCTCCAAATTTAAACTACAGCTACACACCGTCCATCAAGCACCTCACTTGAGCTATTACAGATTTTAATGGGAAGAATTACCATTTAAAAACTCACAGTAAGGGCAGTCCGTTACATTTTATATCAACTCCTCATCACTCAGACTCTCCACTCTCTTTTCTTTAGAGCCCAGGGCATTACCACAACACTGATCAGTGGCATCAGAGACATGAGTGCACAAGAACACCCAAAAACACTGGTACAAAGGAATAGCTTTTCCTCCTCCATTTAGATTGTTCCTCTCACTTCAGAAGACCCAATAATTACCTGGGAAAAAAACCATCTCACATGCACACTTTGTTAACAAGGAGTGACTTATTTTCAAGCTGACCTGAGTCAGCTACCAAATGCATAAAATAACCATGTCCACGTCTTACAAATTATTTTCCAACCTCACCGCAGATTTCATAACTGTCAGCTTTCTGGCTGTCTGGAATTTTCTGTTTTCTAAAAGCCTGAATCAACAGAATCAGCATTATGCTTTCTAACTGACCTGATAAGCTCTTGTTGGAGAGGGAGAAGGAAACTCATGCTCCAGCTCCTCTAATTCAGAACCTGGGGTATTTTTTAAATATGCTCCCACCACTTGCAGCTGCCAGGGCTGTAAAAGAGCAGTAGAGTCTTTTTATAGCTACATCCAACTTGTGAAAAATCTTTTTGGTTGAGTTAAAACATGCAGCACAAGCAGTGAGTGAAGATCACCCACCAAAACCCCATCTGAACGCTGAGATAGGATGGACACGGACAACACCATTGCAGAGAGCATCTCATGGCAATTCCACAAGAGTTTTTCAGTTCAGTGCATTTTATTTGGGCTCAAGAGAGCCAGTACCATTTTATTTTGCATGGTGATGCTGTTGTGTCTCAGATTTATTTATCCATTTTCCATTGGGATACAGGAGTTTGCAGGAAAATCTGATCCCTCAAGCTTTTCCCCCTGCAGCCAATAAAGAGCTACCTTAAAAGAGGAGAAAAAGCTAAAAACTGCACCTCTACAATGCAGTTCAACCTGGTACATGGAGTTTTATCTCATCCATATACTGCATAATAAAACTGACTGTTTTATTAACTCTCTTCCATGATGTCCACTGGATTGAGGATGCAGCAGAAGTGTTTTTTTTATAAAGAAATCTGCTGGGTTTGGAAAAATGAGGCTCAGCTGTGGATACAAGAACTCCATCTCTTGTAAACCACAGTATCAAACCTGTCAGTGCATGAGGCACTCCTGTCTGAGCTCTGCCTGGCAAAACCAAGCCCAAGAGCTTTGGACACCTTCTGCCCAGCAGCATCATCATAAATAAATCCTGTCTCCAGGAGCCCAGAGGAAGGCAGTGCAGCAGTGCTGCAGGGGAGGATAATGCTGCTGGACAGCCTGGGGAGCTGCCCTGCTCCCTGGCACTGACTCTGCAGGATGCCAGGGAGATCAGCAAGGCTGCAGCACAGGGACACCAAAGGTGACAGGGACAGCTCCCAGAGCCACCCAGGAACAGCTCTGAACAGAAACAACAACACAGCATCATCACCATCAAGGACAAAAGAAGCTTCTTCCTCCAGGTTAGAACCCTGCAGAAAATTCCTGAGTATCTGTCTTCTCTTAAATACAATTTCTTGACAATTCTTACAGTTTCTTTCTCAAAAATAACCTCCCCTAAATCACCCATGTTGATTAAGCCAGGACATAAATACTACTTTTTTTTTACAGATGTGGTCTAATTATTATATATTTTACACAAAAGGAAGGTCCCTTAAAAACTGTGAACAATCCCCTTATTTCATCCAGCCTGCAGAATATTTCAGTTTTGCCCAGTACTGTCTTAGCTTGGGGACCAGCAGAAGATCATAAAATTTAATGGGTACCATTACTTAATTGTTCAGAATTCAAGGTCTCTGGCCAAGACAAAAACCTGCTGACTGAAAAAAACACTACATAAACGATTCCTTTGAACTGAATTTCTTCTATTATGTATTATATTAAAACCTGATGCAAAGCATTGATTTGGAAGAACTAAATATAACCAAAATATTCCTTATATTCAGCATATTTTGACAGTATTCACAGACTTAATTTGGTGTTATTCTCTCTATATATTTTTTAAACCAATGGTACAGCAACTGGGATAGGTGGGGTAGGAATTACACCACTTTAATTTCAACTAAAGCTCTGCCATCCTATGTACTATGTTCCACTGAATTTATGAACAAAGGTGAAGCTGAAGATTAATCAGCACACACAGGCCTGTCAAACTCCTCTAACTCCACAACATGAATTTATTATGCAAAAACAGCCACAATACATGAAATTTACTGGCTTAGACACAGAATGTTCCTTACTCAGCAAGTCTTCACCAGCATTCAGAGATGTTTCTTTAAACAAACAACCAAGCAGGACAGAATCTCAGCCAGCACAGCCCTCACTATGATTTGTAACACAGGAATTACTTTCAGGATGGTTGATAAGGGGTTCCTGAGTTTTGCAGGGTCACACCCTGAAGTCACTTCTGCAGCACGAGTTCAACATGAATGGTTTCCCTAAACACACTGCTTGTAACTCAGAGATCCATGGAAAAGTCACAGATCCATGGAGAAGCCACAAATCCATGGAAGAGCAGCTTAATTAAAAAAAGGATCAAGCAGTTATGTAACAGTGCATGGAAAAGGTCCTGTTTCCCAGATTGGCATTTCCCCAATTACTAAGAGCTTTAATTTCCAACCTCAATATTATGTTACTGGAGCTAATTTTTTTTAATTGGAGAAGATGGAATATTATCTCTGCTGAACTCCAAATCGCTTTGGAACATCATGTTTTAAACAAACTTTCAACTACTACTGTACAGATGGCACAAAGCCTCTCCACCTTTATCACAACAAATGAAAATGATGGACAGTATTTCAACACAGAAATCCCAGGTGCCTGGAACTCTGAACAATGCTGGAGGTTTACTCAGAAGCAACACAGAAAATATAACAACTCACAGTTGTTCTGCAAAGTTAATGGTGAGGATGTTCAATAATCAAACCAGTGCTGTAAGCTCCCATGTGAAAACAGAAAATCTTTTTTTTTCCTTTACCATATCCCAGCAATGTACAGGAATGGCAGGAAATTTCTTACAAATCTCCTCAGTGTTTTGGTGAAAACAATGACCAGAAGATACATTAATACTGTACCAAACTCCAGGGAATTACAAATTTTTGGAGTAAAAACAAGCTCTGTATCTTTCCCAGTCCATTTCCATTGCTGTTTCAATAAGAAACTACTTTGGAAATAGCCAAAACAGTTTGATTCTTGAATACACAAAAGAAAAACACAAACTTTGGTAATGGAAGAACAGCAATGTTTGTGCTGCAAGAAAGAAGAGCAGGAAGGTTTTACATGGGTTTTATTTGTACCTGAAATCTGAGCTGCCATTTCAGCTAATTCTCTATTATTCAGTCACTTCTTTAAAATATTAGCAAAGCACAAAGGCTGACAACACCAAGAATGACTTTGCTAGAGCAGGGTATCCACAATGAGAGATGACTTTACCTCCTGTTTTGGTCTTATGTCCCTGCTTTTTTGTGTTTTGGCTTTGTTTAGTTTTTAAATTGCCTCCTATATTCAATAGGGAAAAAATGCAACATGTAGAGCATTAACACACAAGTCTTTCTCTCTTGCTTAAATGGAGCAATGGGCCAATCTGTTCTCAGAACAGAACCCTTCACTTCTTTCCTCCACCTGGTGTTCAAGATGAAAGCGTATTACTGAGAAAGAAGAGCAAGAAAATGAAAAGATGTGGGGATGTTAAAAGTGTGGCTTCACATCCTCTGACTCGGAGAAAAGTTTCAACTCGGTGATCGCCTTAATTCAGAAAATGGGAACAGCAGCTGGTGAGATACCAGGGACGTTTTCCCCAGTCCTTCTGACCTTTTTATAAACAAAGGATCCCAGCAGAACCCTTTGATGCTGCCTGATGTAAAAAACAGGGATGAAATGGTTGGAAGCACTGCAGTGTGTCTGCACCTGCCAGCTCCTGGGTCCAGGACAAGGGGAAACGGCCCCGAGCTGTGCCAGGGGAGGCTCAGGTTGGGAATTCAGGAGAAATTCTCCACTGGAAGAGAGATCATACATTGGAACTGCCCAGGGAAGTGTGGAGAACACTTCAGGGAGGGTGACAAGAATCCTGGAAGTGGATGTCGAATCATGGCACAGGATGCCAGAGGTTGGACTTGATGAGCTTGGAAGTCTCCTTCAACATTAAAGATTCCATGTCTAAGCAACTGCACTGTCCTGTGTGACAAGGGGGTCACAAGTGCCTAGATCAAGCCTATAAGGCTTCCTGATTTAATGAAGAAATTTCTAAATCCCACAGTCCTTGCAAGACTCCTCATCCCTTGTGTTTTCTAATCTGAAACTGATACAGATCTCATAAACGATGGGCTTCTTTCATTCCTGACCACTCAGGTTTTTATATTCTGTAAGTAGGACAGTATTGAAATATGTTTTCCTCGCAAATTGTATTCCATGAGTGAGATAAGGTTCCTTTTAAAAATCCTGGCTCTTTAGGTGTTAAACACAAGTAGTAAATCCACTCTGTCAAATTGCCCCATTTATAATATTTAATCTTCCTTCTGTAATCAGGAGAGCTGAAGTACACATTCAGAGTTGCTTTCCTTTGACACAGTTCTCTTATTACTGTCTCTTTTCCTCACATAATGTCCCACAGCAGCTGTGCCATTATGATGATGCTTTCTCTTCTCTTTTTCTTTTTTTAAACAGCCTCTCTAGCACAAATAATTAAAACATGTATTTACCTTCCATGGCTTGGCTGCGACTAAGTGCACATTTTGTGGGGAGGGGGGCAGTTGTTTGTTTCTTTTTATTTTATTTCTGAGCAGTGACATATTGATGTTTGGGATAATAAATCATTCCAATTTGTTCATCCCTGCCAACAATGGTTTTAATCTTCATTTACGACTTGCAAAGTCCGTTTTGTTGGAAGCGTTTGATAAAATACTCAATTACCATTTTTTTTTTGCACTGCAGTTCAACTGCTGTGCTGATAAAGGCTCTAGCTCAGAAGATAAACTGCAAATAATTCCTGAAGAACAAATGTCAGAGGCAGTTTACAATGAATGGGATTTTTTTTTTTGAGCAGATTATTCTCCCACCGAAGTGACAGGGCAGCTCAATATTTATTTTGTTGAGAACGTCATTTAAATATTGTTTGACACCTGCTCCCTGCAGTCAGCTACTCAGCACAGAGCACTTTCAAGGGCTTTGCAGTGAGGTTCCAGATCTACTAACATATTTCAGGGACTTGATTTAAGAAGTCGAAATGGCAGCTTCAAGACACACTTGGCAATTCTCCGCAGGTGAATGAAGGGAAGCAGCACAGAACACACGTGCTGCACACATCTGTGTGCTCAGAGACCCAGGAGAACCACAGAGCAAATGTGGGAGCAAGGGGGGAACCTGAGGAAGAAGGTGAAGTTTTCAACTCATCCCAGTGCAGCTTGTGTGGCATTAAATTAAAAATAATAATCATTTGGGTTACTTTTTCTCCTTTAATGCCTCGGAGGGAAGGTATCCCAAGAGTTCTGTGGGATCCTGCCCTGTGGATGCTTCTCCAGCTGGCTGTGCCCAGCTCATCACACCCTGCTCTGCTGCTCCAGAGTGGGATCCCTCCATGGGAGACGCTTTTCCATGAATTTCCCGTCCCTTCCCAAGCTGCTGCAGCACGGATCCCTGTCCATGGGGTGCAGTCTGGAGAGCCAGCAGCTCCAGCAGCAGGACCTGAGATCCTGCAGGACCCTGCTGGGGTTCCCATGGGGTCCCAGCCTCCTCCAGGGGCACAGCTGCCTGACACCAAAACCTGGCCAGGAGCAACAGCTGGACCCAGCTCACACTGCTGCAATTCCTTAGAGCAAAGTTTGGATTTTCCCCTCTCCCAGCCGTGGAGTTAACCTGGTGATAATGATCACTGGCAGTCCAAAGCAATTAATCGCCCAAGATCATCCTACAATATTTTTATACCATCAGTGGCTCTTCCAGTCCTTTAAAAATCAGAGCATTCTTCTCCTGAATTGACACAAACTGTATGTGAAACAGCTGTGAAGGCACAGCACAGCCAGGGATGCACCCAGAACATTCCCTGGGAAAAGGGCCCTCCTGTTTTTCCAAAAAGCAAGCAGCCATGAGCCGTTCAGCTTAATGAACTAAAGGTGTAATTATTGTAATTATGTCTTTTGTTTCAGTTTCTTAGTCTCTTTACAACTACCACGGTTTATTTGCTTCAGTTGTGTTGTTTGGGTTTGTTTTTATTTTTTTTGTGCTAACTCAGTGTTTGTCTGGAGGGATTCAGAGAACACACTGAAGGTGGAGCCTTCCCCTTTCCTCACGAAAGACTTGGAATAGGAGGCATGCAGAATTCACACACAGAGTACTGCAAGGGAACAGGACCCCAGCAGAATCAGAGATGAACTTTAATTCAACATTGTCTGAAGTGTATCAAGTCCTTTGAAAGGCCATAATCTCCTAAATTAGGTCAAAGATGTATCTGCACTTCAGAGACCTTTATACTCCCAACTGGCAGGAAGGAAAATCGTACTAAACCAAAAATATGCTTTGAGTTAGTACATTCATCATGCCAAATACATGTGCGTGACTTCAGTTATAACCCTAGCTGCATTTATAAAATACTTCCTCTAACTACTTTTATATCCACATAAGTATAATAGGCATATATAAATCACAGCATGCATTTTCTCAAGTTCTCATCTCATGTATGAATACTCTGCTCTTTTATTCAATAAAACAAAATTAAAACTTACGGGTAAAAAATACACAAAGTGTTTTTACAGATAAAATGATACTTGTTAAGCTCCTTTTACAAATAAATGAAGAGAGAGTGACTGCAAATGATGTGATCAGAAGAAGTAGAGACGGAGAGTTCTGGAATAGCAGCATACACATGCACATGAGGTCCAGAAAACAATGGCACATGCAGGAGCAGGATGGGAAGGTGGTGACTAATGTGGCCTGCAGGGTTCACAGAACTGGGCACGGAGCACAATCCAATGATAATGTGAGTTATTACAGAGGCAAGATGGAGTGTCCAATTCCCCAGCGTGCATGTGCATGTGTACACATGTACATCTGTAAATACATGCTTTACAAACCCATTACTGCTTTTCACCAGCCTCTCACAAAGTATTGAGATTAATGAATAATTGCGTTTCCAAATCTCTCACTGTTCCTCTTTGCTGCTGTGGCTCAATACAGACATCATTACTTCTTCACCAGTGTAGTGATTCTGTTCGTCATGCCTGAAACAACTACAGCACGGAGATTAAATACAATCTATATCCACATAAATCATTGAATAAATGAATCATGAAATTAATATGTAAATTGTGTGTTTAACCTCTATTTATACAGCACTGTCTGTCACCATGTAGTAAATCTAAAACTAATTGCAAATTCACAACTCTGCAAAAAGAACACCATGGTAAAAGCTTGACATATTTATTAACTAAATGTTGAACTACATTGAGTAAGTAATTAACAGTCATGCCAGAACAGGGAGAGGAAATTATATTTAAGCACAGATGTCACCTGTATGAAATGGCTAAAACTATTTTAGATTAGATTTTGATATTAATCAAAGAATACTCCTATTTAATTTTTGACAGACAAATCTGTTTCCATTTATTCATGATTCCATTAAACACTCCGTTTTTAAACCTGAATGTCATGTCCATTCTCAGTCTGGTATGTTCCTTTTAATACATCTTTTAAAAGAAAACGTGAAGAAGAAAGCAGTAAGGTTAAATGGTAATAAAATTGTCCTACAGTGTAGACAAAATGCCCTCAAAGGACCAGAAAATTTATTTTATATTGGGTTAAATTCTGCTATTTACTTCTTTGATACATAAAGAACTGAACAGAAGCCTTAAGATACCATATTTACTATATCTACATTTACCATATTTGATTTCATTTCCATCTATTTCCAGTGATTTCTGAGGAACAAAAGGCACCTCCCATGGGATGATGATGGAAGGTTCCCAGCTGTGTGCACCAACACACAGATCCTGCCCAAGGCTGATTTTGTTCTAGAACTGCAATGTGTTTAAGACACAGAACATCAAGAGAGATGCTCCAGAAAAGCACCTCACAAATGTGTTTGTAGCTTCCCAAAAGTCACTCAGGTACTGCCAGAACAAAAGGGAGATGTTCTCCCTGCAGGCAGCCAAGACTGATCCCAAGGCACAGGGTAAGTGATGCTCATCAGGAGCACCCTGCTGCCAAACACCAACTTCACTGTGGAATTCCTAATATCACCCCTTTCTCTTAAAATCCTCAGCTGCTGAAATATAGCAAGAATCAACAGAAAATCAAAGAAATTACATCTGTCTATGAAATCAGACTGACCATACATCACCTCCCTTCTTTGCTTTTTTTTTTCATCTTCAACAGGTCAGTACAGCTACCCTACATGTGCAATTCCCAAGCAGGGTGTGAGCACAAGGCAGGTTCATAACTGTGGAAAAATGAATCCTTGCTGAATATTAGAACAGCAGAGTGAAATTGATTATATAATAAATATGTACTTTAAAACACAGCAACTGGCCCACTGGGCAAACCTGCTTTCTTGACAGGCACTATAAATCTGAAAAATACCCCGAGTAAATTCCAGTGGATTCAAATGGAAAATGCACCCTGCTAGAGAACCAAGTGGCTCGTTCCAGCAAGAGGGGTGAGATCCTGAGATAGCCAAGACTGAAAACTCACATAGAATTTTATGCACGTGTTTCCAGACTTTTAGTAAACTCAGATAAAGCAGATAAATGTTCCTTCCTATGGAATTTACAGACTTAAGCTGTCCCCTCATGGCAACATTCCTCACACTGTGCCTGGTGAGGCCACAGGAGCTTTAGGATCTTTGGGATCCCCATCCCACAAGCTGCACACAGAGCCACAGAGGAGGAGGTGATTTGTCCAAGGTGAGCACACAAATCATTTCAGCAATGAGACTCAAGCTCCTCAGCTCCTGGTTCTGGCAGCTGGACCATGATGCCTTTGAGTGCATTACAGCAAAGTGCTCCTGGTGCCATCAATCCCAGCTCAGAAGAACTCTAAATCACTCAAGGATGATGACATTTTTATGGGAGGACAACACTTCATTACAGACCTGAGAACTTGGGGAGGAAGAGCAGGAAAATCTCCCAAACCTGCTGAGAAAATCTCAGAAGCTACACTGGAAAACAACTGTCTATAAAGGCAAACCCTGCAAACTGCTGTTTACTGATCACTATTTCTTACCCATTTTTCCATCCATTTTCCACAATTTTTAGCAATTTCAGGAAACACAGAAGTAACAGCCTGCGCCCCATGTCCTACGGCCGAAAGGAACAGGGGCCATTACATGGAAGCAGAGTTTGAACAAGCTATGGGATTTTGCCATCATGTACAAATTTCCGAAGTTTGAAAATAAATTAAATAAAGTATTCATTTCTTTTCACAATAGATAATTTCATTGCATGAAACAGAATACAAAGAGCTGCAGGAAAACAACAGGGCCCGGTCATCAAACTGCAAATCATTCTTACAGGGGGTTATGACAATTTACTGAAAGAAAAACTGCATAAATCATTACAACATCCACTACAAAATGCAAAATACATATTACAGTGCAGTTATTCCTTGAATACACTACAAAAAATTCAAGAGAGAAGGGTTATTCTCTTCATGGGCTGTTTTTCCATACCTAAGTATTTGAACTATAGTGTCAAATAAAGACAGTAATTTCACGATTATAAGCCGCACCTGAATATAAGCCACACTTCTGGGTAGCTGGGAAGACCACGGGATTTGTCCATATATAAGCCGCACCCGAATATACGCCGCGCCTTGTTTTGGATTTTTTTTGTTTGTTTTTTTTTTTAACTCCGCACGGCAGATGGGGCGGGGCGCTCCGGCCCAGCCCCACACAGCCCGGCTTCCCAGCGGCACCCCGTTCCTGGTGGTCCCGCGCTGCCGCCGGCTGCCGGGGGCACCGGGGCCGCTCCGCACATTTCCAGCCCTCGTTGCCAGCGATCCCGCGCTGCCGCCACCGGCTGCCGGCGGCACAGGGGCCGGCCCGCCCACTTGCCACTCTGCTTGGCCGGCTCTCACTTCCAGATTGGCGTTTCGCTGGGATTTGTCCATAGATAAGCCGCACCTGAATATAAGCCGCACCACTGGGGTAGGCTGGATTCTTCAATGAAAAAGGTGCGGCTTATATTCGTGAAACTACTGCAAATACAGGAAATAAGGCAATAATAAATTGATAAATTGTAATGACTCTCTCCAAAAGCCGTCTGGACACTCTGCTTGAGCAGGAGTTTGGATAGGATGAACTCCAGAAGTCCTTTCCAACATCATCCCTTCTGTGACTCTTTTTTCCATTCCCTATCATTCAACTCATCTGCTGGGTGGCTTTAATCAAACTTTCAGTTCACTCTCCATAACCTGCAAGTGTCTGGATCCCTTTAAAATGAGATCTGTTACTTTGCTGAAGCATGGCCTCCCCTCCAGGGATGCTGCCTGACTTAAAAGAAATTTGTTCTTTATTTCACAATAACCTGAATGCTGAAGAAGGAAAGATAAACAACAGGATGCTAATACTCTAATGTCCATTCAGTTCAGCTTGTTCTCATCTCCTAAAGAGAAAAAGAGAAAAACTTCCCCCCCTCCTGAAGAAACAACCTCACAAAGCAAAGGTCACTGTGGACTGTGAGGTTCAGTGTGGAAGCAGCAGACTGTGGATGTGCAACAAATAACATCCCACTGGGCACAGGAGGGATTCCAATAATCACTCACTAGATAGAGTAAGAACATACAGATTAGACCAAGCAAAAGGCAAGGTGCAATGTAAAATGAGTATATATAGCAAATACAAATAAGGAAACATCTGGGGAGGAGCAAATGGGATGGCTACAAGAATCTGAGATCTGTGGTAAGACAGGAGCTGTTGAAGAGACTGCAGCAGAAGAGATGCTACAGACAGTGCATGGAGGGGAGAAAGCCTTTTAAGCAGCGGAGAAAAAAAAAACAATATATGTCTGCAAACATTTAGCAAATGTAGTTAAATTGGGTATGACCATTCCAGGTGGAGGTGTTCCCAACTGACAGAGAGTCACCAACAGCAGAGCACAGAGCCAGATGTCACTGCAGGGAGCAGGAACCTACCCAGACAGGAGTGGAGCTTCCTGCAGACTCAAGTATTGATGCCTTCAGGACACCACGACCCCTCCTGGAGCAGCTTCAATGATCCCAATTTCTACACCATCCCTTATTCCCTCTCAGTGTCTTTTAGAGTCTCTTAACTCCATTATTTTGTCTGGCCTACTGTTTCAGATTTAGCAGTAATCTTAAGTGAATTACTGGCCCTATAATTTACAAATTCCCATCCCATTTCAATTACTCAAGTCCCTCATGTTACCAAATTGTCATCTTTATTCTTCTATATATTGACAATATCTTCTTACATTTGTCAACAGCAAACTGTATTACCACACATCCACTCTGTGTCTGGGTGATCATTAAAAATATTAAATAAGGTCAGACACAAAAAAATCCTTGAAAACTCAATCAAGTAACCTTTCTGATAAGGTCTGATAAGTTCAAATTATATTGAACATGCTTAAGCTGCTTTCCCTGACCAAGAATTTCCTTAACTACATGCTCTGAAGAAGTCCAGACAGCAATGGCAACCTTTCCTGTGTCTAGAAAAATCAGTAATCTCAGCAAACACAGCAACTGAGTCAGCTATGCACAAGCTACCCATGGAAAATCACAGGACATTGTGCCTAACTATCCCCTTTTCTGCCTGGTTTGAATTATATTTAATAACAAAGTGCGTTTCAAGTTCCCCTTTGCAAATTAGATGAATTATTACCTCTAAATTTCCCGTGTTTCCTACTATGGAATCTACATTGATAAGCTACCTAAACTTAATAAAAGCTGATATAAATTTGCCAGGATAAATTAAGTGTTGTTCACATACCTGTCCTTACTGGGGCATGAGCAGGATCCACAGTATTTACTGACCAAGGCAACCAAACCCTGCAGCAGCTGAGGGCTCCCAAAGCTTTTTGAGCAGGGGCAGAAGGATTTAAAGCAAACCCTGAAGCAGAGCAGCTTCACAGCAGACACAGGATGAAGCTAAAGCTGCACAAAGGATGCAGAAATAAATGGCAGCAAGGGCAGGGGGAGCTTCCCCAAGCCATGGGCTGACCCCCAAAGCTTTCAGACTCTCCAGTCCCAGATGGGCACATGCCCCACAATCATTTTTTACTGATTTCTTTGGAAACTGCTGATCCTCAGCTCCCTTCTGGGGCAGCAGGGTATGGATCACCTCGTCATCCTCACTTTGTATGACACTGCAAAGGCAATGAAGGAATCACACAACAATCAGACTCTGAGATGGTGAGACTGTGAGTGATCCCCATCATGGGAAATGTACAGGTAATAATTCATCTAATTTGCAATGGGGAACTCGAAACACACTTTGTTATTAAATATAATTCAAACCAGGCAGGAAAGATTTTTCCATGGGTAGCTTGTGGCACTGAGTGCCACATCCTTGGACACCTCCAGGGATGGGGACTCCGTGAGCTGTCACCACCCTGGTCCTCTCTTCCCAACAGGAATTTAGAGCAGCCAGATTAAAGGCACCAGGGAGGGGAGGGAGGAGAGGGAAATAAAAACATAAAGCAGTTCCTTTCTGCCCTGCACAGAGCCAAGATTGCCACAGC
>VRYO01002184.1:19495704-19545746 GCA_009812075.1 Sialia sialis | reverse complement strand
GAAATTACTGTACGTTAAAAAGACAACTTCCCTCCTCGCTCTGGCTTTTCATTTCTGTCCCTTTCCCTGCCCGACATTTCATCTGGGGAGCAAGCGGGAGCTGCCCATTTCCAGAACAATCTGAGATTGATGCTGAGCGAGGAGGCCATCAGGGTGATGGAGCAATCTTTCCAGCAGACATCTCTGCAATACAGGAGCTGCTGCCTGCCTGCCCCGGTGCCACTGCTGGACGGATGTGTCAGCCCCAAAAGGGGGGCTGGGGACCCCTCACCCATCTGTCATCTTTATCTCCGCCAGCTCCTCTTCAGCTCTCCACCTGCAGCATCACCACTTTCATTTTTTTGGGGTTTTTTTTTGGTTCTTGTTTTTTGGGGTTTTTTTTTTCCAACAAAACCTTTGAATGAAAAGGCACATTTCCAACCCTGCGGCTTATGTGACTTTATTTTCTGCCTTATTTTGTGATGAAGTTATTTTAGTTTTTATGAAAGGACATAATGGGGAAAGATGAAGGCTTCATTCCACTGTGCTGACAACATACTGGTGGAGAAATGGTGCAGTTAATAATGTAAACTTGATGTATGTAAGCACAGCTGGTTTGGGAACATCTTTTCAGTAGCACTAATTTATACTTTGCCTTTATTTTGTGTTTTGGTTTATGATTTTGATTAGCCCCTAGAATGAGCTCTCATAATTGCTTTCTGCTAAACTGCTTAAAAGCAAAAAAAAAAAAAAAAAAAAAAAAAAAAAAAAAAAAAAAAAAAAAAAACTAAATCCACTCCCCCCCCTAGAAATTGAAACCATGCAAGCCGTTTTATTTTATTGGACTTTTACTCTGTTGTTACATTCAAAAATCAAAACCCAATATTAAAGGCTGTCAAATACCCTCTGGGCTCTGAAGGAACAGGGAAAAGGGAGGGGAAATTCCAAATCCTCAGCAGCATTCACTCATTAGCAATTTTAAATCCTGTATCACACAAACTTCTACTGTAGATTTTGCATCTTAATTCAAAGTTTGGTGCCCAAAATATGTATTCTTACCAGTATTAAATAGCTACTGCTTTCATTTCCTGTCTCCCAGCACTCCCTAAATTCATTATGTATTTACTTATCAAAAAGGCAAACAGAGGGCAGGGAGGAAAAAAAATAGAAGAGAGTGGGAGATGCCTCAGAGAGTCATACATTAATACACAGCCTCTTTGCATTCCTCAACTGACAACTAACATATTTAATATCTACTTCCTCTGACAAAATCACTTTAAAACTGTTTTCTGTGACTACTTTTATTTTAAATTTCAATCTCAAACTGCTGTGAAAGGCTTTCAGAAATTTTTATATTTTATAAAAAATAGAGGAATTGAAAAAAGCCCCCTGCAAGCTGCTCTGGTTAAATTAACTAATAAAACTTCAGAAAGTAGTACTGAATAGAGTATTGAGGCTGTCACCACTGAAACAGTCATTGCAGAATTAGAAACATAATTAAAGTAAAACAAAGCTTTCCCCTTAGAAACTCTTTTAACTTTTTTCATTAAAATAAACTGAAAACAATCTTTTTACCTTTTCAAAGATCTCTTCTCAGCACTTTTCACCCCAGGGGCGCCCAACTGGATATCCCAAAATCATCACCTGTCCTTTCCTTAACCAAAGGGATTCATGGCAACACAGATCATACTTCCAAGGTTATTTTCCATATACAAAACATGATAAATATTAAAAAAAAAAAAAATCTGGAAAGATCTCTACTCCTACATTCCCCAAACTTATATTCTGAACGTTGGTTTCCAACACAACAGTGAATAAAAAGCCAGAGCACTCCATGGGAAGTGCTCAGCAACTGGAAAATTCCCAGCACCATCACTGCAAACTCCCATTGTCTGGGCAGAACAGAATTTGTGAATCTCCCTTTGTTGAAACTCAGTGGAAAAACTCTTCCAGCATCAGCATGGAGAAGGAAGCTAATCACCAGATTTAAAGGTGGGCTGCTCTTTGCATTATCCCTGAGGTGACAGTCATTGTGCTTTTACAGTGACACTGCCATGATGGTGTTAGGTGTTAATGCTTCATCTACCTTTAAAAGCAAATGTAATAACTCAGGAAGATCAATATTATTAGTTTTTTATTCCATGTTAAATTATGTGAATTTCCTACATTTTCACAGAATTCATCAGTGCCATTAACCATGGCCCAAAAACATAAATGCTAAACAGCACACCCTTACTTGAGAACTATCAGACTCCTGCAAAATGTGCAGAGCAGAAAATTATTCCACACCAAACAGCTGAAAAAGCTGAGGGCAGTGAGAACAAAGACCAACCTCTCACCTCAAAGCTGCTGGTTATGAGCAGACACCAGCTGTAGCAGAGACACTGTGAGCAGCTCCAGGGAAGCAGGGACAGCAGCATCCCAGGCTGCTTCTGAACACAGAACAATTGCACATGGACCCAAAATGTATGAGGAAAAAGGAGAAAGGTGGAGGTCCTAATCCCTGCACTATTTGCCTTTTTCCCCAAGCATTTTACTTAGTCAAAATCAAAGTGCCCAGTTGTAGGGTGTCACACCACAGGCTGCTCCCACTGACTGGTAAACCCGCAGAAAACTTTAATTTCTTTTTTTTAAAGCACCCAAATGGCTCCAAGTCTTCCACCACGAGCTGCTCAGAATATCAGCCACAACAATAAAAACTGGAAGACAACAATCTGGCTCAATAGGTCAAATACCCTTCACTTATTAAAATCAGGCTAGAAACCCAAGAAACCCAACTCATGAGCTACTGTTCTTTCAGGATCCCTCACAGCTTCCCAAAGCCATAGTTAAGCTTCTTAGACATAAATTCTACCACTTCCTCCTTCCCACAGCCACTTTTTAAGAGCACTTCTCATGTGTTGTGGGAAAAGGACCTTTTTATAAAGAAAAAGTCAAATCTTTAAAGGTCGTGAAAAAAAGACATTTCAACATAATCTATTTTGCAGCCAACTCCACTAACTTCTGCAAGAAAAACATTTAGTCAGTATTAAAAAGCAGAAAGCACCTTACATTTTGATTAATTTGATACTCCTATATTATGCATAAAGCCACTCATTCATTTTGCCCTGCAAACTATTCCTATCCAGGAACAGATACGATCAGAGTGAAGCAGTGAAAAATTTTATTAAAGTAAACACAATCCCAGTGGAACATGCTCGCTATGGAAATACACCTGGCAGCTGCTAAAAATGGGCCAATTCATATGGATGTAATAAATATTTTCACGGACATCTATCTACTGTTCCTTCAAAGTTTTAAATGCATAACTATTAAGAAGCTTTTTCTCATGTCTGCCTAAGCAGGTGTCAGTCACCTGCCACATTTCAGACATTTAAAAAGCATTCCAATAGGAAATAAGATCAAGGTAATAAGGTAGGGAGCATGTGTGCAGGATTCCTCCCAGCTGAGCACAAAGCCCATCCCTTGTTGGAGTCACATTCTGATCCTCCCATGGATGGCCAAGCATCTGCACAGAAATACCTTCATTAAAAAAGGGAACAATTACCAACACAAGTGCTCTGCAACAAGAGATGGGCAGTGCCAAAGAGAATTTCACAGGGCTGGGGCTGCTCCATGTCCTAAAGCTGATGGATGAATTTAACACTGATGGATGAACTTATTTAATAAAAATATCAGTGCTGCTTTCTAGCAGAAGTTCTGCAGCAGCTTCCCTTCTGAAATGCTCAGTTTACAGGTCAGATTCCTGCTCCTACATCTCAAATTGCTCTTTTGATGAGCTCCAAGGCTTGTTGGACCTGCTCTGACAGAACTGGACAGCTCATCCTCGAGCAGCCTTTGGTTCTAAGTGAGCAGCTAAACCCAGTCCAACAGTAATTGAGGAACACCCTTGAGAATCTCAGCTCCCATCTGGTCCCTGTTCCACATCTGCTCTGCCTGTGTGTGCCCCAAGTTTGAGTCTGTTCTCTGATCCTCCTTCAGCAAAGGGCAATGGGTTTGCAGCTGCTCATGGAGACTCCACTACAAAACCTTACAGGAGCCACTGGTTTACAAACAACAGCCACTGTCCACTAAAAACCTGAAAAGTGACATTCCCAAGCTTTGCTCAATTGAATGACAATAAAACCTGAACTGTAAATTTATTTATTTTTGTCTGGAAAGTAACGAAGTTCTGTACTCTTCACCTCCTAAAAAATATTTTACTTTTTATTAACTCATAATATTCTAAATTATCTTCAACTTTAGTTTATATTCTTATGCTGAAGTTTTAAAACCAAAAAAATGAAAACCAAACAAAAAACCCCAGACCTTTAACACGACATGAATTAAACACCAGCCAACATCCACTCTCTTATTCTGAGGCCTAGGCACGTTAACTTTACACTACATTCACATTACTTTACACTACATTCACATGACTTTGTGTGAAGTCTCGTTTGGGCTTCTAAACATGCCTGTAGCAGTGCACACACATATTCATATGTGCCCACACACACAGTGCAAAACCATCTCACGTTTTCATGAAAATTTGTGACCCTTCTTTACCACTGTTTTTGCAAATACTGCCTTTGTGAAAAATGTATAAGAGTAATGAAATTCCTGGCTGAGGCTTTAATCTCGAGTCACTTCTATAACAGGGGGTGGATCAGAGAGTATAATTTGCTGTTATCACACTGCTCATCTCCTGTGTTGACAATAGAAATCCTCCTGTTAGTTTTTCTTAGACAAACGTGACCCCAACCTGATATGACACTTTATTTTTTCAGCTGTGTAACAACAGTCTTAAACCAGGTGCTCTCTAAGCTGCATTATCCCATTTTGGGAACTTTTTGTGTTGCTATCAGTAAGGCAACACACTAAAAAAATTTTTTTCTGCCTGTATTTGTAGGCTTATAAATTAAAGACCGTACACCAAGTTCTTGACATTTTCACATCTTGCCATTAACAAAAATATTTGACTACTTCATGTTTTTCACATTCTTAATTAAAATTAAGTAGGGATTGGCAGGCTTCTGAGGAAATACCAGTAACATTCCAGGATAAATTGAAAGCATTAATGTGTTTAAAACATTTGTTTTCCTTTTTAAAATAACTGATCAATAGTTGGTGGGATTTTTTTCTGGAGGTTTTTGGTAGGGAATATCTGCGTTCTGTTGTTTTTATGTCTGCATATTCATCAGTCTAAAACAATTTTAGACCCCAGCCTCTTTGGTATTGTGTTTTAGTACTTGCTGGCACTAGAATTTTGCACCATAGCCCTCGATTTATAGCCCTCATTTAGCCATCATGCTATTCAAACCCCTGACTTTAAATATCCGCCACACAGATATGAGTAACAAAAAGAGACAGAGTATAGCTATTGTGCCTTCAAAGAAAAGCAATAAACCATTCTGCTTGCTCTCCTTCATGTTCTTTAATTCATTTCATTTCATTTTAACTACCCAGAACAATTTCACCAGCCATTAGCCTGGAATGAAACCTTACAAAGGCTGATTGTTGTTATAAAGATGGGTCCCAGCACTCCCTCCCCCTCCTTTTCATAAGTTTTAGGACAAATAGGCTACTTCATAGCCACAGCTTTGTTTTTTAAAAAGAGAATTCTTGCGAAGCAAAGGACAGACAAACTGCTTCACATCGCCACTGAAAAGACTCCAGAACAACATCCACAGTGAGCAGGGACAACAAAGGATGGATCCATGGGCAATTCTGTGCACCAGAGTCCACCCCACACCAAGAGTGATGCTCTGCCCCAGAACTCAGCCAAGGATGGGGGGAAGCACCAAACTCCATCACAGCCAACTCTAAACATGGCAATTGAAAAAAAAAACCACCAATTACATGAGCACATTTTTATATTTTGCAGAAATAAACTTTCAGGAGTGTCATTTCTGACAGCCTACGCCAAGAAAAAGCTGCACATTTTTGTCTCGCTGCATCCATGTTTGGAAAACAATCTTAACAAGAAAAAAAAAAAATAAATGCACTTTCTATTTTTTCCAATTTGTAAAGAGCTGCACACCTTACATTTAGCATCTTCACAGAAAGCTGTGAATAAAGATATTCATTCTGAAATAGCGCTAAGTGTTGTATTCTGCTTTTTTTGTTTTGATTTTTTTTTCCTACCAAGCATTTCCCCAGCCCTGGACAGTCTCTCCGCTCAACATGAAGCCCCGAGCCCGTAACAGCTCTGCCCCAATTTAGAATTATGTATATGTAGAAACATCCCCACAAAACGTTCACAGCCCTGTCCAATTCCTGTGTATTTTTGATCCTTCCCAACAAACAGATCAGAGAGATCTTTTCCAACAAAGTGTCAACAAACTGTCTGTGCAGACAACTCCCTCCTCAGTTTGTGTATTATGTGGTTTGTATTATTTTTATTCCTCGTTAAGTGTCACACTTGTCAAAAGAGTGAACGCCACTTTTCCATAGTAACACGGTTTTGTGATGGAAGTTGTGAAACCTTCAAGACTTACACATATTTCCACAAATACCCAGGATCTGCTGAAACATTAACACCACGAGCTCAGAAAGCAAAGGAATGGATTTCTGGGTTTGCTTTTCCAGCAAGGTATCAAAACTGCTCCTGAAATTTGGACTTTTTTTTTTTTCCTCTCCTAAGAAAAGACAGACTAATCAACTGGTATTTATTTCATTATACCACAGGAAAAAAATTACTTAAAAGTGATTCTAAGTAATGATAGAAGCCAGAAAGTACTTTTTATGTAGTGACAAAAAACTTGGAACATCAGATTATGTTGAGTGTGAGAGTGTCTATAAACAGAGCTGCTTTATCCCATCTGAGCTGTTATTGGTGATGCCAATAATCTGAGTTTGAAGATGAACTCTGCAAAGCTGCATGTTTTACTATTCACTTCCAAATTATGTAAATGAACAGCACATTATACTGTACCTTGCTGGAGGTACACTTGGTAAAACAGCCTGATAAATAAATCCTAATACAATTATAGTTCATTTTCACCTGACAAATTCATAGAAATCTAAAAAGACAAACTTTGCAGGGAGAAGGCCAGAGCAGAATGGCAAACACAAAGGCACCCAGCACCTTCTAGAATATTCATTTATATCCCCTCAATGCAAAGTTACAGCCACCAAGGCATGGCTTTTCTTTTTATTTTAAACACACAGACACTGGAAGCAGCAAGTGATCTCACACAGCTTGTAACATCCATGATCAATACAAACACCAGGAAAAAACACCAGCTGCAGTCTGCACCTCTGTGCAAGGTACAGGGCTCCTTAACATTTAAAAACAGAGGGTCCATGGAAGGAAAGAACTGAGCAGGACTTCAAGAAAATACCTTCAAAAGGAACAAGAAAGGAGCTCCAGCCTGAGTGCAGAATGTATCTAATTCTGTTAACTGTGCAAATAGAAATATTCGGGAATTTCTACCAAACAGCTTCCTACGGAGCACTAAAACACAACAGGACACCAGGCACTGCTGGAGAGCAAGCAACATCCTGCACCCTGTTCCAATTACACCACTCAGAAATCCCCAAAAACCTCGACACAAACAGAAGAGATGAGATTTCCTGAATGAGTAAAACTCCAGAGACATGAGCCATACTTGCTCTGCTCTACACAACTGTGGGTTTGATAAAAACCCAGTAACTTCAGAGGCAGCTTTAGTGACAGAACAGTTCAGCTCCTCACTAGAGCACATGAATTACACTGTTTGTGCCTTATTACACTGTCACATGGTCAAAAAGTTCACACTGCAAGATTAATTACGACTCTTTAAAGCAAGTACTGCTGTACACATCTTCAAATGAACACTTAATCCTTTCCCTGACATTTATTTAGATGTGGACTTTTCACCTTTGTGCCACCCTGCTCTGCAGGACATCATTTGCTATCTCAATTAAGCTGCATCAGTACTTTTCATTCCAACTGCCTTAACTCTCACCAGGAGAAAATATCATTTGCTTCCAGCTTCACAGTTTTCATCCAGCTACTGAGAACTGTTAAATTGAAATAGTGTTCTATCCCACAGGATGAAGGGATGGCTAGGAATAACTCACCCTGGAACAGACTGGCTGTTTACATTTCAGCAGCACCGTGCAACCTGCCAGGCAGCAACATCACACACCTTTAAACATCTCCAGCTCCAACACGCCTGCCACATCTTAATTCCTGTGCTGAGGACACATGCAGAACTCACTGCACATGCTGAGGCACACACAGCTCCATGGTCCACCTTGCTCCAGGTAAAACCTCTGTGTTTGTGAGCTGAACATCCAAAAAGTGCAAAACTTGTCACATCTCTGGACTGCTTATAGGAGGTGTTTATATACACACACACACATGTGATTGCATAAAAACATTTTAAAAAATCATCTAACAAAATACAATGTTATACATCTTCAAATCAAATAGCCAACAAAACATTTTGGAAAAAAAAATTGTAATTTGTAATAGAGCCCTGATGTCTATTTACAGACTGTCCTGAAGCAAGGTACTGCTACACAAACATTCATATTCCAAATTATTTTGATCCTCTGCCTCACAGGCCCTCTGCTGATCTCCTGCATGCAGTGACAGCAGAGGCACTTCAAGCAGGTAAATTTGGGCACTGCTGCACATCCCAGAAAAAGAGCACTCAATAGGGAACACATCTGCATCCCTGCAGCTCCACACACACAGGTACAGAGCCCCTTTCTGGAGCCCAGGAGATTTTAGGGACCAGCAGCAGCGTGGGGTCATCACAGCATCACAGCCAGAAATTAAAAAATTAAAACACAGCACTCCAGGTCCCACCCAAGGCTGCACTTTCCTCTTGCACACACAGCTCCCTGCAGTGGGCTGGAATTCACAAGTTTCACTCCTTCCTGACAGCATCAGTAAATCCAGACAATGAAGCTGGAGGCATGAAACACTAATCACAAAGTGGCCACGCAGGGATGAAAGGGGAGTGAAGGCACCAACTCCCTCATTCCAACAGCCTGGAATCACAGGATACACAGAGTAAAATGGCTTTCACAGAAGGGCATGAAATTGGGAAAAATCACAGCTAATTTATAATGCAAACTTTGTACAAGAAATTATTTTCACGCACGCAACTATCACAGAACCTTCCCACAAGAGCAAGAAGCAATTCAGCAGCAGACTGTAACCTTAAAATAAGAACTACATTAATTATCCATGAGGGAGGAAAAAAAAGTAAAACCTGTTCCAAACAAGCAGAGATCCTATACAACAGCTTATTTGTCCCTTCCATCCTTGCTACTTTCAGTGCCACAAAACACAGATTGGCACTGGGGAAAGCAGCAATAAGGAATGTGTCTTCTGGAGCATTGTTTCCAAGTTCAGCCCAGTCCCACAGAAGCTATAAAAACTTGCAAGTCTGTTAATTCTGTTATATTCATTGTGCATGTTAAGATGTAAGAAGTGATTTTTTTTTTTTTTTTTTTAACCTAAATTTTATAAATAGCACTGCAACTGCTTTGAATTGTGGTCTGCAGCCATCTCCTGCTGTAATCCATGACAAAAATCAACCGACCTCAGCAGCTGCAGGTCACCCAGCAGAACAAAATTTGGGCTGGCAATTATTGCATTGAAGTACCCAAACCTTTGCTAAAAACTCAGGAAAGAGATCTCTCTTCACTTTATTAATATTCTGAACTGAGTCCCATGAAAAAGGTAGAGACAGATTTTTGTTGTTGCTACTTAAAATATTGATCTTCATGGGTGAACTGTACTTAACTGGCTTAAAAAACACATTGGTTTTACCAAAAAAAAGGCCTAAAATCAGTAAATCTGTAAAACAGAACATTGCTTTATACTGTTATTAACTGCAGTTTGCTTAATTGCAATATTTAAGTCACAAGCAGATCTAAAATTGTCAGATGCACTTAATTGAAATACTATCCCTAAAGCTAAACACCGAGTGTGTATAATAAGATACATGTTATTCATGATTAGCTAACTGCTCCCTTTCCATGGAAAATCCCCCAGAAAAAGGGAAAGCAAGGAACAAAACTGCACTATGGGGTGGGGGGAAAGGGGAGCTGTTTGCCTCAAAGGGGTTTTGGTGGGTTTGGTTTGGGTTTTGTCATTCTGCATTGCATCAAATGATCTTTGTTCCTTTTTTGTTCTCTACTATCTCCAGAAGTTATGTCTTCATGTAAAAAAGGAAGGAACTTCTTCCTAATTTTTCTCACCCTACCTCCATGTCCAAAATCACAGGTACCTTCCTCAAGGCATCATCTACAAAATGCTGAGTCCAAATGAATTCCTGCTTTGTTTAAAAAAAAAACCAAAAACTTAAGAGCAAACAGTATCTACAAACTGGAAAACATCTACAGTACCTGCAGCAGCTCAGACAGAAATCACTTTGATTTATTCTGATGTTAATTTGCAAATGCAGCACAGAACTAAGAGCGTAAAGCACAGAAGTCAAAACTAAAATTCCCAGTATAGGTAGAGATCAAAAAGAAAATCATATTCTGTGGGAGAAAATGAAGTATGTCAATAACTTTCTGCCTAAGGAAAATGAGTGCATCCTGATCAACACAACACCAAAAAATTGCTGTTTCAAATAACTAAAACAATATGTTTACTAAAAAAAACCAAACCCGAGCAGACAGACAAACAAAAAGCCTTTTGATTCTCTGTATTTCTTCCCCTTGGTGGTCTTGAAGGAAAATCATAACAGTGAAATACATGCAGGATAAGATATGCAGCTGAAAAAGTGAACAACCCAGTAATATACACTTGGTTAATTGGACTTTTTTTTTATTTGCTTTAAGACCTCCAGCGCAAAGTTCCGCTCAACATATTTTTGCTACCCACAATGTGCACCAGAATTCGTGTCTCTCAAGTAGCAAGTGTAGCATACACAACAATCTCAATGAGAGAGGCAATTAACAACTGCTGCAAAAAATAATTATATATAAAGATGGTTCGAAAGACAATACTCTATCTAAAATGACCTCGCCGTATTCACAGCACTGATAAAACAGTTTTCCTTTAAAAAATGCCGCTTTTTTAATTCATCAAAAGAGAAAAGCCCCAAGGTCACCTGTCAATAACAGAACAAACCCTCAGTAAATCACAGTGCTTCACAAATAAATTCCTCATCAGTAATTAAAACCAGGCCTCTCTGGCCCTGTGTTATCAGCTCATCAAATTCATTGCTCATCTAGAATAACAGATCCACATCTGCAGTCATTACAGCATGCCAGATAAATCAATCCTCTCAATGATGCTTTGAGCCATCTCTGCTCCCTTTTAACCAGCCCGATATTTATTTCCCCCTGACACTTCTGACATTCTATTTACTGTAGGCAAATGGAACTCATACGGCACCTTGTAATGGCTTTACCAAACCCCATTGTGGGGCATATCTTCCAAGACTGATGGGTGCAATAAACAAGGTTTTATGGTCTAAGTGTGAGCTTCCAACTTCTTTTTTTCCAGGAATTTGACTTCTGCAGTGAAGATGGTTTATTACATTTGATTGCAGGTGGAAAAAGCTATATCCACTTTGAGACCTGTCAGCTAAAAGCAAGCAGAGAACTTTTGAAATAATATTATTTTTGTAATTTTATTTTCTCATTGATAACAATACAGAATAAAGCATCTTCCTGTCAGGACTTGGAAAGCAAGGCCATAATTTATCATTCCACCTCCACCTCCCTCCCACCAAATCAAACACAGGTCTCCTCTGTTAACTTCCAGGAGGTACAACAGCAATATATAATCAGCACATATGCACAAAGTCCATCCCCAACCCTCCCCAGCACTGTTGTTTACATTCAAATCTGAAGTATGTGTGGTTAAGTGGTACACACATATTGACAGATGAGGTCAAACCTGCTTTTGTGGCATCTGAACCCAGCAAAAATCACAGGTTTCTTAGATTTACTGCACAAACCAAAACTTTCCAATGTTTGGTGCGTTCTGCAGTAACGAGCATCAGACTGTTGGGTTCAAAACAAGAACATAAATTGTTTCCTTGAGAACGAAACAAACAGCACAAGAATTACTTTTCAGCATAAATTCTGACTGTTTGTACACTATCACAGCTGCTCTATTTACGGAAACTGAGTCAAAATCTGCCTCAACAAAAAGAAAAAACATTCCTAGAATCGGAAAGTCTCCCAGAATGTAACATGTGTCAACAGCTCTGAGGAGTTCAGCAATTTCTAGAGCTGCAGCAGATCCCCCTCCTCCATGTGCATATGGACATCCCTGCTAAAAGCATATGCCATCCATCCAGGAGCCCTGCTTTGTCCTAGGAATGCGGGGATGCTGTGCTCCAAGGAACCGTCCTATGCGTAATCTGTAAAACAGCACATTTCTGTGTGTAATCCGTAAAACAGCACATTTCTGTGTGTACTCTGTAAAACAGCAAATTTCTGTGCGTAATCCGTAAAACAGCACATTTCTGTGTGTAATCCGTAAAACGGCAAATTTCTGTGTGTAATCTGTAAAACGGCAAATTTCCATGCGTAATCTGTAAAACAGCAAATTTCTGTGCGTAATCCGTAAAACAGCACATTTCTGTGTACTCTGTAAAACAGCAAATTTCCGTGTGTAATCCGTAAAACAGCACATTTCTGTGTGTACTCTGTAAAACAGCAAATTTCCGTGCGTAATCCGTAAAACAGCAAATTTCTGTGCGTAATCCGTAAAACAGCAAATTATTCTGCAGGGAGGAGAGCCCAGTTTAGCCCAAGCCAAGAACCCATCCAGCCCCACATCTCCCCATTCAACATGCACAGCTCAAAACTGACTGGCACTGAATTGCTGTCAGGGTGTTAGTGGAGCCCTTTTAGCATATATTACATTTTATTTCTGCGTGGCAGCGACGTGGAAAGGCTGGAAAAGCACTTTTTAGGAACAAAAACAATGCCCAAACCTATAGGAGGCTATGAATTCTCAGATCCTCCTTCCAACATTGATTCAAAAATGACAGGATATAGTCTTTTCCTTAATGAAAAATCTATATTTATCACTCTATTGTTCTTGTGTAGTGATCCTACTGCTCTCTGAGGCCAAAGTTTGAATATATTGGATTTTGAAATAATAGCCCAAGGCTCCGAGATGCTGGGTCATGATACATAAATGATGAGAGGGTTGTTCCCTATTTCTCTGCTTCTTACCACAAAAACAAAATACAAATTCCATGGTGAACATCTTCAGAAGTCTACATTATCTGCAAAGTGCAAATTATATGGGATATTCACAGAACTATAAATGATAAAATCAGAGTATACTGAGAAAGATGATCTGTTCTCGGAATAAACCAGTAATTTGTTGCTCTAATATCACAAAGTAAAGCCCTTTTTTACGTAACCACAGACGTGACAAGCTCAACTTGTTTGGATTTTTAACCTTAATTCCAATTAAGTTTCTCCTAAATTAATTTATCTTTTCAGACATTTATATGCAAAGATCCAGAGACTGAATTTATCAATCTGTTATACTTCACACTTTGATTCTTAAGTGTAACAAGGGTTGAAAAAGAAGCAACCCCCACCTCTAGACTGTTGGTACTAGGAGAATAAAGAGATAAAAAACTCTTTTTTTTTTCCTATAGAAAAATTTAAGGCTGCTGTTATGATGAAAGCATAAAGGGGAAAATCTGGGAAGTATTTTTCACCTTCATCCCACAATAAAACAGAGTTACTATTACAGAGTTCTGGGAAGCTGCACCTTTTACACTGCTGTATTTTCAGGCTGTGGGGAAGAGCTGCCTCTCTAGATTTTGTTTCTCTGATGTGCCCAACTCTCCTCTGACCTTGAGTGACTCTGGCTGAAGTTTTCCAAAGCAGCCACTGAAATTCTCCTCTTGCCCCAGCAACCAAGAGAATTTCAGGGGGCCCTGGGGATAGGGCTGCTCTTCGTGCTTTTTGGCAATTACCTGAAAATCAAGATCTGAGATTCATAAACTGCTGGAGCAGTTGAACATCCAGTGCCCAGGGAGAATTAACACCTTGGGGAATTCCTGAGATTACCACAGCACTAAGTGCCATAGAAATGCAAATACAGCTTAGTTATGACTAATGAACATTCTTCTTTGAAAATTTAGTTTATGAGTTATACATATGCAGTATAAATAGGGCAGATGTAGAGAAAAATAAAGTAATTTTTCATGCAGTAATACATACCACATCATTTTGTCCAGGCATAATACATTTCTGGGAATTTTCACCTGTTAAAAAATGCTTTGATTTCCAGAATCAGATGCAGCCTCAGTTCTGCAAATCCATAGCATCAAGTGAGATGGATTCAGAGAAAACCAATTCCTCCTGCCAGGCACAGACCTGTGTCCAAGGGCTCCAAGCAGGAATGGAACCAGCTGTGGAACAACCTGAGCCTGTCCAGTCTGCAGAAATTATTCCCAGAATCTTCTGGGGCAGCTGCTGAACTCAAAGGAGTTTTAGAATGTATTGTTTCATATTACCTATACTCATGACTGACTCTCTCCAACTGTCTTCAGAAAAATAAATTGGAAGAAATTTATTAAAAAAACATGTTATAGGGAAAGGTTCTTCCTCTTAAAGTTTTTATTTTGCCATATAAAAAACATTATTCCATTCCTAAAAATTCATTTTTAACATCTGAAGTGGGATCTGAGCAACCTTCCAGCCCAAAATAATATTATTATGCATTATTGAATACATACTTTACTTTTCTAGATGATTACATATGTATTTCATATTATGCATTCACACACAGAGTGACTGTTTGGTTTGGGTTTTTTAATTAATTTTAATTGCTTACCCAAGGTGAATATATTACACCATTAAGTAAGTATTTTTCAGTGTTAAAAAAAAATAAATTACATGGTCAGTGTTCCTGGATACCTTTGCTCTCATTCCTTCACCTTTCCCCCAACAGTTTCCAAGATGAAAAATGTCCTTTGAATCGACAGAGCCCCATACCAGTGTTTTCTGTCTGTCCCACAGACCCTGCCAAACCATTTCCAGCAATGCCTTGTCAGAATCATGCTGCTCCCTGCTCAGCCACACAATTTTACAAGCAGGTTTAGAGACACAGACACGAGTCTGATCTCAAATGTACAGAGACAAGATGCAGTTGTGACACATCTTGGTATTTTCTGAGTAAAAGTGACTACACGAAGAGCCCTGAGGCAATCTGTTTGTATTTGAGAGGATCCAGAATTGATGTGCTCTGTTCCTATTTCACCCCATTTGCTGGCAGAGGGCTGAAGCGTGGCAGCCAAGTGAAGAGAAATACACGTACAGCACTCTCCAGAAAGGGGGTGCAGTTCAGCACCCTCACTACCCTCCAAGTATTGCCCTGTCCACTGCCAAAATCACACATTTACCTCCTGAGACATCAGGAACAATGCTAAATATCTGCTGCACGTACAGAAGTGCACCAACTAAAAACTGGCCAAAGAATCAACTTGAAAACACCAGATTAACCCTTCCCCAGTCCTGCTTTCCATGATAGATGGCTGCCAACAGGATTTGTCAACAGCAGAGACTGCAGAAAACAACAACTCCTAGAGAAGAATTAACCCACCTGTCAGCACAGCCCTGAAATCCCAACTTCACATTCTTACACATCAATAATTATTTTAACGACTCTTAAAAAACACAGAATATGATCAAGAGAGGTTACTTTGGCAGAATGAACACTCCAAGAGTAACCTATGTACAGTTTGAAGGGGGACGTGAATCCTCCCTGTATTTCCAGTGTTTTTTCCACACACTTCCCCACAACACTTTCATACAGCTGCAATTTGAAAACCATTGCAAATTCCAGCTTGAACAACCCTGAGTCATGGACAGCTAATCACAGCTCCATGAAGAAAGCTGACCTCTCTAACGCTTGTGAGTCATCAAATGTTCCAGTTCAGCAATTTCTGCAAAACCAAGATCAAAGATTATAACTTTCAAGAAATAGCAGAGCTATGGGAATATATTAAACTGACCACACAAAAATGCTCAGGGTGTCATTTCATGGCCTGAAAAAGAGATGAAGCAGTGGGCACCCTCCTGCCATGGAAAGCAGAGATATTGTTTTCTGTTTATCAAACTGGAATTCCAACCATATGGATGAAGAAAGATCTTCACATTATTCTTAGGAAGTCCAGGAAACTTGACCAACACAGCTCCATTCCATATCACCCACAATTCCAGAAATCATGCATCATATAATGTACATTGACATGTGGATCCTTGAATATTTAAATGTTCTACTATTTATCAATATTTGCCAAAACCTCAGCCCAACGACAGGACTATGTGTTTCTTCAAAAATATTCAATTACCCCAACCCACAATAAGACCACAGAAAGGAATTCATTTGGATTTCTAGACTAAATTAGGCTGAAATTAGCAGACAAATCAATAACTATGACCATTCCTCTGGAAGAACTCTCATTGCTCTTAAATGTCACAGCTGGCCCAGACCTTACCACTGATACAGGATTTGCTGTCAGATCATGCTAGAGGAACAACATAAGAGTTTAGTGTTCTGTGCAATAATTACTTTAATTTAATATGCAACTTGATTAATATTGAAATAACCTTTGCCTTGAATGATTGTAAGACAAAGAAAAAACAAAATAAGGAAAAAAAGTAGTAGGTATTAACTTTCCTGCTGTTTACTTGGGTATAATCCTTTCCTTCACAAAGTACAAGACCAGTAAGATATGAGAGTAATTGAAGACTTATCTCCACTTTTCTCACCATCCTCAGTTGTAGCCTCTGTGTATTCAGCAAATCTCATGTTTGGATGGACTTTTGTGAAGTTCATTTATTTGTATAGGAAATAAACATGGAGAAAGTGCATAGTGGAACCCCCAAACCTTTCCAGTAAAGATCTGCGTATTTGAATTTTGGTGATGAAAGGCATCACATGGGCCAGGAGCAGTGAGAGTCAATAGATGCTCATTTGCATTGCCTGCTAATCACTTGTCAATAATCAGGGATTACAGGGTGAATAGGAATCTTCACTTTTTCCACTGAGGGAAGTGTTTACCAGTGTGATAAATACAAACCATTTTAGCATAGGGAATACTGTAAACTTGTTGCTGTGCATATATTGTACACTGCTGATATTCACAAATCCTTACTTGGAGCATAATCATATTTCATGGTGTTTGAGACTATCTTGATTATTTTTAATTGAGGAGTGGATTTTAATATTCCGAGTGGAGGTGACTGCATCTACAGAACAGTGAAAAATAATTTTAGGTACTTTACCAGTTTAAAAAGTAGTAAACTGGTAATTATTATGTATTTAATTAGCACATACATTTCACAAAGGTGATGGCATCATAGGTAGCATCTCTTAAATAAATGAAGCCAAATCTTGAATTGTTCAGAAAAAACTGAAAACATGACAAAGGGCTAACCACCAAGCCCCTGTATTTGTGCCCAAATGGTGGCTGGCAATGATCATTTCACACATGCACCTGGCTTTTCTGGGAAATCCTCTGCTCTCTCTGAAGGGGAATGGCCATTGGTGGGCTATTTCTGACTCTGGTTTGGGTGGAAAATTCGGCCTTGTGTGTCATTTAGACTTTGTGACACGTGTAGCCTCCCAGGGCCTAATGACTTGTCTGCAGATGGGCTGTTATTTATTACAGTCATGTAGAATAAAATTGATTGTCTTCTAAAATTAATTTTTCATTTGCCTCCAGCTCTGCTTTAATAGAGGACACACAGTTGCCTGTTTGCAGAAATACTGTTTAATCACATTAATATCTCAGCCCCCCAGGCTGGTGAAGATAATTGTACAAACGAACAGCAAAATCTGTATCTTTAACTTCTTTTTATGATTAAATTATGCAAATGACTTATCTCCTGCCCTTCCAAGCACTAATCATCTAATTAGGAATGATGTGTTAAAGGGATGGTTTTGAATCAGGAGAAGGGGAGAACAGAGGAAGCAGAAAATGGGACCTGACAATGAAACTGCTGAAAGTACTATAGCAGTACAAGATAAATTTGTGTATGTGTTCAAAAAGCAATAATAAAGGCTTGCTGTGCTATTTCTGGTCCTGTTTTAGTGCATGTTTTTCATGAGAGGATAATTCTTCTGTCTGATCTTCGCCCGTAATTTTCCATATTAACTTTAAAATCTATATTATTGTTGTTATTATTAACTTAGTACTTTCTCTTCCAGTCCTCATAAACAATGAGTGCAAGTGCCTCTGGTTTGAAAAACAGAATGTGTTTATTTGCAGTTTTGTTGTTTTTTTTATCAAAGTACTCATCATTGCACCGGTATATGTCCCTGTTAAATACTTCACATATCTCAGTCTCTCTTTCTGGAATACTTAACTGCAGGTTAAAGAAACTCAAAGCTTTGCATTTTAATATAAAAATTCAAGTGCCCAAACAAAGAGGGTGCTCTTTTCTTCTGTGTCCTGTGCCTAGTTTGTGGAGTTTCCCTTTGAGATATCTAAGTGATCATAAATTTACATTTTAAGCATATTTATATGAAATAATCATGCCTTGACTTCTCTGAGAGCTTACAGCCCAGTTTAGTGTGGTTTTTTTTCCTATGCCATTAGCAAATTCTGGTTTTTTTAAGTCAGGCCTTTGTAAGCAGATCCTCACTGCTCAAGGCATGTTCCCACACTGGGCCCAAAGTGTCAGTGTGTTAAAGGCAGAACAACCAAATCATACCAGGTGACAGCCCTGAGAGCCTGGTGATGTATTTGTTCTTGTTTTCCCTTTACTCAAGTATTGCTGTACTTTCTACACTTGATTAAAGGGCAGCTAACTAGTAAAATAAGAATATTCTAGAGAATGACTGAAATGTCAGGCATCTCTACGAGAATATATTCATTATTTTATAAATGTGTGAAGGTAATCCTGCATGAGAATACTGGATTCATAGGATGCTGTATGGACATAACCAGTACCTTCCACACTCCCTAAGATATCTTCCAACATCTGCCTCACTCTTTAAGCAGCCTGAACTTCCCTGCCTGTGTGTCAGGCCTGTGCCCCTGTGTCTCTCAGAGGTTTACTAATGCAATCTGAAGAGCTTGACTTCCCCAGGAAAGTGTGAAGCACTTTTACAAAGGTGGGTATCCTCCAAAAGAAACCAAAAGCAACCATGTCAAAATAATCTTTTTGTTAGTGCTTAGGTGTGTGTCACAGGGATTTAAGAGGAATGAAACACCTCACACAAATGAGTTTTAAAAAATTAAAATGCTGACTGGGGCAGATAATCTGGCTTTTCTGTGTTGTTTTTGAATGGTTTAGCATGAAGGATGCAAGTTCTGACACTGCTTTCATTTGTCTGACACAGCCTTAAATTGCTGGTGGAATGTTTTCATAAACACTTCATGGATGGGAGGCTGCATTTCTTTCTGTACCTTCCAGCAATAGGATTGAATTAAATCAGTTCACATCTATCTTTGTGTGTATTTTCATCATTATCCCCTCAAATTCTTCTCAAAAGAAAGGTTGAGACCACCTGATTGTGGTCTTTGTGCCAGAATATCTGTGTGAGTAATTTCAGAGAACAAGGTCTAAATATATTTGGGCAGAATTATAGGAGATATAAAAAAAAAAACCAAAACAACAAAACATGAGATTTCTTATTGTGTTAAAAGGTTCTGGGATCCATCAGGGATTGAAATTGCAATTGAGGACTTGGAGCAGAACTGTTCTTTGGGTAGGATGTGATAATTAAGGAACAAACAATCCCAGACTACTTTCTTGTGTTTCTTTTAGGTTGGCTGGATGCAGACACCACAAGAAGAGATAAAAATAGAGGCTTTGTGCTTAGGCTGATAGTGTGTGGTAAGTCAATGCAGAGGGTGCTGGACAGCATCCAGCTGCCATGCTTCGTGTGGCTGAGTCTCCTAAGCCTGATGCCTTTTGGCAGAGGTGTTTTAGGACAGTGGTACTGAGGTCAGGATTTCTGAGATGGGCACCTGCTGAGAGACCATTGTAGATGGTTTTAGCATCAACAAGGAATCTCAAAACTCTTGTAATCTGCAGCCTGCATTTCCCAACTCTTAGGGAGAGGCAGATTGAAAGAAGGTAATCTGCAGTAAGGACTTGGATCTTTTTTTCTTTTCTGTGTCTGCACATGCTCAGGGCTTTATCTTACCCAGCTGCTCATTCAGATGTTTTTCTTATCTCTCCACTGGGCAGTTTGCACTGAGTAATGATTTGTGACAACAGATGGTAGATAGTGAGTTGTTTTATGAATTAAGTTGGTCTTGCAAGAAGTTGAACAGGAACAAATTCTTCTGAAGACTTACCCATTAATAGGTACAGTGGTGGAGCCATCTCATTACTTTTCTTGGTGTTCAGAAAGTGTTAAGTTATTTAACTTCACTCCCATGAGTTCTTCCTCTTGGTGAGGAAGGATTGTTTCATTACTCTGCTCCACATTTGCATGAAATGTTTCCTAGTGTGGCCCTAAGTCACTCACAGATTAATTCCTGGCTATGCACTGAGGTTTGGATGCTTTCTATACTGGAATCAATTGGAAGATTCTGGTTCCACAATGGTTCCATGGTGGAATTTCACCTGCAGTGAGTCAGAAAGACAAAGCAAAGCATCTCCTCATTCATGAGAGATCCAAAGCCTTCGTGTCCACTCAGTCTCCTCTGCAGCCTTACACAGAAGGCACTGCTTGGGTCAGGACATTATGAAAAACCAACAGCAAAAAAAAAGAAACTTTCAAATTTTGCCCACAGTCATACAAGCAAACTAAGCAATCGACCTAAACACTTAAACAAAAATACTCTTTGCCCACCTACTGTCTGTAAACTTGTTTACTTTCCCTCAAATTCTCACAGCACTAGACACTACAGGGGATTTTTCTGGAAACAATCTGACATCATCAGATAAACTACTTCAAGTTCATAAGATGCTAAAAAGAGCTTCTAACTAAAAAGCAGAAGAGTGAAGAGAAGCATCAAAAACCCCTACAAACAAACACCAATATCAAAACATGGTCAAGAAAATCTTAAACTTTGAGTTTAAAAGACACTTTTAAAGTTTTAAAAACAACTCAGTGACCAACACAGCAGATGAGTGGTGTCTGCTGTTTGTGTTTTGAGTTACTGTGTTATTTTGTGAATGACAGGTCCATCTAGGCGAGGAGGAAAGATGAAGCTGTGTGGCCACAAGAACCTGAAGATGTCAAAGAGAAATTCTGTGACAGCCAAGGATGGGGGAAATGATCATCACAGAAGAGGCACCTTCAGACCCTAATACAACACAGTACTGAAATGAAATGCAGTCCTGGCAGAATAAACCCCTTTTGTAGCTGGCTTACATGTGAGACTGAGCAGCAGAGATGCTCATCCCCAACAGGCACTGAACTTCTTGTTAATACCCAAGTTTCAAAAAAACAACAAAAATATAGCATTTATATTATCAGAAACTTCACATAAATGAGTAAAAAAAGTTCTCATGAAAAGTTTAATCCAGATCAGAATATACCAGTGTTAAGAACTCAGTCACTCAACTGAGTGAACACAAGTTCTTAAAAGTCTTATGCCATAATGTGATCATCAGGGGTGCAAAAGGTGCAGACAGCCTGTCCTGAGCTCTCTGCTAACAGTCAGACAGCCTGGGACAACATAAAAACAGTTCTGTAACAGCAGAGTGCTCATTTTGCTAAGTCACTTATCAGATACATGAACTACCATATAAAAAAACCCAACAAATAAAGCCTTACAAGCCAAAACATTCCCCAAACCCACAAATACATCTTTCAGCAACAAGCTCATTCAGCAGAGGGAACAGAAGACTGAGTTCATTACCCTGGCTCCTGTTTCAGTATCCATATTCTGCTCTTGTCCAACTGCCAGCATTTTACCACCTTGCTCTGCTCTGCCTTTTTTATTGTTGGTTTTGGGAGATTTTGTGTGTTTGGGGGAAGGGTTTCAGCTTTTCTTGTTTAGACATGTATTTTAAGTCTCACTGAAAAGACTTGACATTTTTGCTGCTTCTATTTTTCTGTATTATCTCAGCAGCTCTTTAGAAAATTGGCCTCCTTCAGCACGCAACAACATTTAAAAGTACGAGGAGGAGAGGAGGCAGCTGCAGACACCTGCAGCCCTGGAGAGAGATGCCTTCATCAGCCTTACAGAAAACAACAGGGATAACATTTCACAGACACAGGACATTCTCTGATTAACTGTTATCAAAACAGTCTATTAGCTAGCATGTAAAACCTGCACTAGGCAAAAACAACCACTACACATGGAAGAAAAAGCATAATGCACAGTATTTAAAACATGCTGATTAGGAGGTCCAAAATATTTCTTTTCTTTCAACTAGCTTTATCTTCTTAATTAGCAACTCTTAAGTTACTGTAAGATACAAGTAACTAAATCCCCCTACTGGCACAACCTCTGTGCCAGGAGCTTTCTTTACATCCACCTTATTTTTTTTAATTACAAATATACAAATATTTCTCTCTAGAGGTGTGGGGGGAATAAGACAAGTCAGCTCCTCAGCACACACACAGGATTTCAGGAAATGGTTTGTGAGCTGGAGATGGCACGAGATGACATGGTTGATTCTCAGGAAGGACAAACACAGCAGCAGTGTCTGCACTGACCTGAGTGACTCCTCAGCAGGGCACTGACCCCGCAGTGGCTGCCTGTGACATCTTCTCCCAGCTCCCACGGAATCCAGCCATCCCAATAAAAATCTTCCTTCCACAGCAGAGTTATTTCTCTGCAAGTAAACTGCCCAGAAAGGCTAAGCCTCAATCTTGTAAATACCCAAAATCTAACTGGAGACAGCTCAGGACAAACAACTCCAGCTGACCCCTTGAGACAGAGGAACTGGTCTGGACCACAGAATCCCAGAACAGCTTGGGTTGAAAGGACCTTAAAGCTCATCCCATCCCTGCCATGGGCAGGGACATCTTGCACTGTCCCAGGCTGGTCCAAGCTCTGTCCAGCCTGGCCTTGGGCACTTCCAGAGATCCAGGAGCATCCCCATCTGGACACCTCCCTGACCTGCTGGCCACAGCCCTTTGGTGCAGCCCAGGACATGGGAGGCTTTTTTGGGGATCCAGCACACCTGGCTGGCTTCTCCTGCACCAACACCCCCAAGTCCTTCTCCTCAGGGCTGCTCTCAATCCCTTCCCTGCCCAGCCCACGCTGGGGACTGTCCTGCCCTGGTCCAGCACCTGAACTTGGCCTTGCCCAGCTCCAGGAGGTTTGCCCAGTCCCACCTGTCCAGCCCCCTCTGGATCCATCCCTCCCCTCCAGAGTGTGACCATCCTGCCCAGCCTGGGCTGCTGCTGGGGACTCCACCCCATTGTCACTGTCATCAGTTACTCCTGTCACTGTCCCCAGTGGCTCCATCCCACTGTCCCTGTCACCAATGGCTCCATTCCCACTGTCCCCAATGGCTCCATCCCCCTGTCACTGTCCCCAGTGGCTCCTGTCACTGTCCCCAGTGGCTCCATCCCCCTGTCACTGTCCCCAGTGGCTCCTGTCACTGTCCCCAATGGCTCCATCCCGTGGTCCCTGTCCCCAATGGCTCCACTCAGGTATCCAGCAGCTGACTGCAGGTCTGAGCATGACCATCCAGCCAATCCCCCACCCCTGGTCCACCCATCCAGCCAAGTCCTCTCCCCTGGTCCATCCATCCAGTCCACATCATTCCAGTTTAGAGACAGGGACAGCCATCATCCCAGAAGGCACAAAGATGATCTCAAGAGGACCCTGCTAACCTCAGTAATTTAGTAATTCTGTAAAATGTCAGATTCAGAACTGTATGCACAGTGCAAAGTAACTGATGGACTTCTGAAAATATGAAGTGTTCTAATTCTACTGTCCATTAGGGTTTGAAAGCAGCAAAGAAGAAAGTCTTGGTGTTTCGCTGATTTAAAATACCATGATGGCATCCCAGGCTGAAAGTTCTCTTGCCACAGAGTGGACAGAATTGAGTTACACGCTGAGAATGTTACTCACTCACATGGCTATGATAAGCATTAAAAAAAAACCCTAAAGACTTTAACTAAGGACACCAAGACAGCTCACATAGCCCTGTAAGTTTATTTAGCAATTTTAGTTCATGCCCACAGCAGATACAATTTAAACTACAATTCTGGATTATTCTAAGATCTCCCTCTCCAAAAATCAAGGTTGATTTCCATGGTTGAGAGTGTTTTGGAAAAATCCAGAAGTTCAGTTCAAATCCATCATACAGAAATTTGTGTGTGTGTAAATATTTTATCAATGAATATGTGTGTGTATCTTAATTGCATAAATCCTGTATTAAATATAATTCCTGCTTTAACTTACAGGGTAGTTGAAATGTGTTATTTGATAGAATATGTAAACTCTGATCACAGGAGCCAACGGCTGGGAACAAGAGTGAGGAAGACTAAGAACAGAAAATGCAAAATGCTGCTGAAAACCAGCCCTGAGATTCTTTCAAAGAAAAATCAGAGCTACCTCTCCTCAAAATACTGCCGTCCTACCAGAAGCAAAAAGGGTGTGGGGGTGGCATTCCAAGGAGGCAGCACAACCTCCTGGCATGAAGCTCATTTCTGTGTCTGAGCACAGGAAACCCTCAAGTCTTACAAGCTGTGAGATGCACCAGGTTGAGTCCTGAACAGAATAACTGCAAGTGCACTGCCGGTGCACAACAGGACATCTCAGTACATTCAGTCATGAACACACTGGAGCTGCTTTCAGACCAAATAAACGGGTAACATCTTGATTATACAAACATACTTTTCACCCAAAGCCCCTGAAGCAATTTTTCCTCTGTTTTAAAGAAGGAGAACAATCAAGAAAGAAACTCTAAAATCATTACAGGAGATGACTCAAAACTCTACCCTACACTTTGTATGTCACACAACTACAGCCAGTGTTAAGGGCAACTCAAACATTTAGCTGAAATGGGAAAACATTTCAAAATATTTAGGACTTCATTCACCTGATTCACTGGTACGATACATCACAGAGTACCCAGCTCAAGGAGGAGAGTAAACTACTTGAATTGCTGGGAAAAACCTGAAGGAACTTATATTAAGGATCTTTTCAATACTTACATTCCTATAAAATACATTTCACTACTTCAGTGACTATATGCCAAATCCTTTAACTAATGCTGTCACTGGAAACCTTCAATTAATGACAATATTAACGGAGCTTTATGTAGCATAGATAACAGTGCACATGCATAATATAGCAAGATACCTCAAGTTGTACACATTAGTTGTAAAAAGCCCATTAATAAAGAATAATCCAATAAAAGCTCTGTTTGTCATGGCATTACCATACTTTTTAGTGTAAGAAAAAAGAGTCTCCTTCTTAAATAACTACTAAATGCTTGGGGTTCTAACATATTGCTGCAAGCTATAATGGTTATAACTGTTAATCCAATACACCTTTTATACAAACCCATAAACACACGAGTGGAAAAATAGCACAGATGTTCATCTCTAATGCAATTTCCATTCAATTTCCTAAGTGCAGTCCCTGTGTGCAAACTAGCTTAACGTTATGTTTAGCTTGCAAATTCTTTTAATAAATAATGAATGCAATAAAACTGGTAGATCAATGGCAAGCTGAGAAATCATAAAAAAGCCTTTTGTGCTCATGCTGTTGCCGATTCCAAACTTTAATCCAGCTCCAGATCAATAGTACTTTTTCTTTTTAACCCATCCCATAGATAGCAGATGGAGTGGATGTAGGTTAAATGCCAGTAGCAGATATCAATTTCCAGAAACTTGATAACATCAGGCACAATTGCAATCGAACATTTTATACCTTATCGTAGGAACAATATACACTGCTAAGCGTCACACTTTAACCCACTGCCCAGTAATAAAGGGAGCACATTAATTGGGTTTGGTTCTTCACTTTCTGGAGCAGTGATATTTGTGAGTGAGTCACGAAAGGCTCTGACATAATCTACTTTAATGAGCAAAATGGGCTCAGCGGGTCAAGATGTACTGACAAGGGAATATAACCTCCCCACGCCTGCTAGTGACAAGAAACTTTACACACACAAAACAAAAAACAACACCAGGGCTGCGCTACCAAAAATTAAAGGCGAGCGAAGAAATTTCTGCTTTACAGGATTCGGATATTGGAACCTTCTGGGGCAGGTATCAAAGTACCCGAGTTAATAGGTATCGGTGTTTCTTACAGGTTGTAGAAGGGAGGGAGAGGGGAAACCCTATTACCCAGTCACTTTGGATAACCCTGTTTTACCAAGAGGGAACAAAGATCAAAAGCCTGTAGCCCCAAGGGACAGTTGTAATATCAAGCAGGATAAATCTAAATCACTAAGAATCATTACTAACTAACATACTTGTGCTTGGGAATGCAGGTTTAATCGGAACATATAAAACCTCGCCTTGGCTCACACCAAAGGAACACATCCCAGACAGCAGGAACTCTGAAGCAGCCTCATTATTTGGGTTTGATATTAGTACTGTGCATGTAAATAATCATTAAAATTATGCATTTCCATACACCTTCGGGTTTTATTACACTGATAATCGCACCAAGAACTTACAAAAGCAACCAGCTGGGAACCTTCCATGTATTTTAAAGTCAGGATTTGGATAATTTTGCTTGTAACTTCAGAAAATTCGTAATTACCACCTCTGGAAAAGCACAAAAGAGATTCAAGATTCTGCATTTAGCAAGCACAAGATCAGACCCAGAAACACAGGAACACGCTATTCTTCCAAAAGCAGGGTTCAGTAAATATGTCCCACCTTTGACAAGAAAGGCTTAGATCCTAGAAACATTTTTAAGTTCCTTGCCCTTGTTCTGGCAAACGGTGCCTGGCATGACAGGGAGGCTCACCCCAGCAAAGTCAAAAGAGACTTTACAGCCCAGATTTCAACACCTTTGTAATACCAATGCTGAAAAACAGCCCCTACAAAACACCAATTCCAGCCTGAAAGCAGCGAAATGAACAACACAATTCTTTAAAAACACCTCGAAATATTTACTGCAAAATTACTGGGGTAGGTAGAAACTAGTTTCTCACTCTAAGGCCACTGCCATACCATAAACATGATTCTTTAATTCAGTGGGTTTTGCTGTGCTCCTCAGTCCCACCAAAGTTGATTTTCCCTGCCTTTCAAGCCAGCGCACAAACAGAGGCTGCGTGTGCAGCCCCAGCGTGAGAATAATTCCCCATCCACAGGGCTGGTCCCTTCTGGAGGCTTGCTGAGTATAATGCTATTGCCACACATTGATATATTGGTGAGAGAAAGGCAAATGTAACAATGCTAAAGCTTAAACTCATTTGAATAAACTGTGAATTTCTATTACATATATTGTTTCCTTTATCAAATTGGAACTACTGGAGCAAGAATACCAAGAATGCCAACATAAATCTAGATCCGTTACAGGCAGTTTCTCCAATTTATTCTCAGAAGCCTTAAAGACAAAAAGTCAAAGTTCTTCCATGTCGAGGAAAGATTAGGAAAAGGAACATTCCTGATAATTTTTTAAATTAAAAAAGCGTCACAGAGAGAAATCAGGTTTAACAAAATGACTGCACAAAATACTACTTTATCCTCTAAAAAAAACAATGACCACGAGTGGCTTAGTGAACATTAAGGAATAAAAGCTGTGCATAACCTATGTGGGAAATAGATCTTCATTATTCATGGCAGACTACTTTACACTTGGCGCTATCTTTTTTTCAGAATTTAAAACCTTTCCACAAAGACACGTTCCAGCCTTTTATGTCTTCTGTTCCACAGATTCTGTCCAAGTAATGGATACCAGACTAAACTGACCCAAAACTAACGGGGATCGACAACTTCTCCAACATATCTGGCCCTACATGGGAGCAGCAGCAGAAACACAACAAACAAGTATTTTAAATCCAACAGAGGTTGAATCCAGACATACTTAACTTTAAAAGAAAATTCTTAATGAGATAAAAAAAGAAAAAAAAGAGAGAGAAAAGCCTTACTTCAGCCTGTAATCAATTTGGACACAATGATATTCTATTTATAGCAATACTTTTAACATATCTCAGTCTTATATTATTTATTCGTATCATTCCTATTACAATGAAATATTAATGCTGAGAAAGTGGTTACTCTATTAAGGAGCTATCCTATGTTTAGATTTTAATATTGATCTCCACTATTTGGGAATAATTAATCATTCTGTAAGAATCTGCATTTGCCTGCGTTATAATAGGATCAGAAGTTTAGCATCTTCCCCCACAATAATGCCAAGATGAAATTTATATTTTGACCTATTCCTAAAGGCAATTTGGTTATTCCAACAGAAGGGGGAAAAGGGGATACCGCCACTTTAAAAGCTTCAATCTCTTTGACATTGCTGGCAGTGTATGGGAACATTAATGCATCTGTCATGATAACAAGCTAAGAATAACATCTAGACATCAAACCGAGCAGAGAATCCATCTGAAGTGATTCATTCAGATCTGTCTCATTGATTTATTAAACACAGGGCAACATCTGCAGCCTCACAGAGCCGCTTGGCGAAATTAATGCAAGATCAATTCAAATGGAAAAAAGTGCAAAAGAGATAAATCAAAACACAATTTGCATGCAGTTCCACAATCAGGCTTATTGGGTGCAAATGCTCAATTTTCCTCCCAAAGCAAATGAGTTTAAATGTTGTTTTATCTTCGTAGAATTGTGTGATTTGAAGTGACAGTGAAGAGTTCTGCAGGTTGAAATGGTGAAAAGAAAAAAAGGAGAAGAAATGCTTGCAAAGACCTTTTGAATATGCAACAAGAATATCATTAATACCTAATTGTTTAGCTTTTTTGTCTTTGCTACAAAAACACAGTATTTTTCAGTTGTGGAAGTCTCAGTAGAAAATTACATATGTATTATGCATATACACATGCAGGAATCATACAAATACTCCATTTTGGAGGAAAAGCATGTTATACTTCAAATGGGGAGCTCTAGTGTTGTGAAGAAAGAAGGGAATTTTAATCAAGGGTTCTCCAGATTAGATATGCATCTGATGAAAATATGCAAGTATTTTAGGAGTTTTGAACAGGCACAGACTTTCAAGATATCCAAAAAGAAAGAGGGATTTTTCCAAAAGCACAACTACACCGCTCAGAAAGTGGGAAAATTCCTTTCTCCATCTCAAGCAGAATCCACTTTGCCAGCGCTCTCTCTCCAGAATTTTTGAAGTGAGCTTCCCCTCCAAGGAAGAGGGGGAAACTGAAAAACTGATCTTTATTTAAAAATGCTAACACCTCCAAAATGCACAGATTTGGCCAAGTCTGAAAGCAGCCTAAATACCCACTCAGAGAAAGAAGTTTATGGACAATCCACATTTCCTATCAATATACAGGAAGCTGTGTGCATGGCTGGATTGCTTTAATTATAATCTTGACATCAGTCTCCTAATAAAAGACAGAGTAGTGCTGACTATAGGGTAGCTTTTAATAGTCAACATGACTAGACCCTCATTATCTCATAAAATTAAGTGTCTGCATTTACTGCTTAAATTCATTTCTAAAGCCTTTTATTGTTTGCAAATAGCCAAAGTAATATGAAATATTAGTCTAACTGCTTACTTTAAATCATAAAAAATATGCCATGTACTGAAATGCTCTTTTCTGGAAATTATTCTGACCATTCACTGAATAATCCAGACCAATACGATGCTTTTTTAGAGGCCAGCAGCACCCATCAAATACAGAACTGTGTGGAAGAGGTTGTGATCATACTCATATAATCCTATTTTTCAGGACTGACATACGTACTATCACAAACATGTTCCTCCTACAGTTTTTAATATCCTTTTAAAAATAAGTCCTCGTTATAGTTTGCTTTTTTTTTTAATTAGGTAAACGCTATGCTTTACTAATAAATTTCAACAATCCTCCATGATTTAGGTAATCCTCTAAGGTACTGCCCATCAGGAGCTAGAATTTGTCAGTGTGTTGTACTCACTTGAAGGTGGGACCTGCAATGAAATGAGCAGTTAGTTTCATTTCACAAACCTCGCTTGCAAATTACAGTGCACGGTGCTGGCTAGCAACAAACATTTTAGGAACATTCTGCAAATTAAAAATGTAAACAGTGCATGTGAAAGCACTACAGAAATACACAGGTCAGAGCTGCTGGACAGTAACTCCTGCCACAGAACACAAACACCCAAAAACTTTCACCCACGGGTCTTTCTCTGCAGCTCTTACGAGCTCTGTAGACAAACTCAACTAGAAAAATGCAAGAGTAAGCATGAGCAGTAGAATTTATCTTTTTATTTTAATTATATATAATTGATTGTTTGCTTTCCAATTTAGAAAGTAACTAAAAGGGCACAGTAACGTAAGAGACGTCAATTACCAGCGAAAATAATGATACCCAGCATTTCTTACTGCTTTTTCTGGCAGCTCTTGAGTTTACTGCAGCATTTCTACAATATTCAGATAAATACATGAATAGCTATCAATTAAAAAAATTAACTAGAAGAGCAATGCATAGTATTCTGAGTTGAGAGCAGTATTTCTAAAAGATCTTTTTTTTTTTACTTTCCAGGTACAGAACTAAAAACTGTGAGCATGTCTTTGAACAGTTCTACTGCATTTAATTTGTTTGATAACGTGCACTGCAGTGCTTCCCAGGTCACTTCCCAAAAAACAAAAATAATTAAGATTACTCATGTATTTAACTATTTTTACCCAACATTATCTCCAGTAAGTATGGGCTGTTCAAGGGAAATAATGATCTGTAAATAAAATGAGGCATTAAGCATTTAATTAGCATGACAGAATATAATTAACATTAAGTTACAATCCTTGAGCAAAGTTTCAGGTGTGCTGATAACGCTCCTCATGCATTACACCTGAAACCTATGAATGCTAAACACCTTGATGGGAGCAGGTTCTTCCAACCAGGCATCTTCACAAAGCAGTGAAAACGTAAAGGGATTTGCTGCTGTTGAACAGGTAAAAATACAAGTTTTTCACAGCAGGGTGGGGAGAGTTTGAACACATTCAACACGTGTGAGCCTGAGCTGGGAGCTCTGCCCTGCCTGATCCCCAGGGCTCTGCTCCACTCGCTGCCCCTTCCAGCCCCTCCTGGAGCATCACCTGCTCCTCACCTGCAGCTCCAGGTGCTCTCCCCACTCCCTGCACTACCTCGTCCTCTCACACCCGTAAAGAGAAGGGGAAAAAAAGTTGGGAAATACAAGTTTTAAACACTTAACACGCCAGCGTTTCAATATTTTAAATCGCTGGTTGTAAGAGACAGAAATCATTAGGCTGCATCATCAAATAGGATCCTGTATTTCCCTAATAAAAAACTTTGGCACGGCCACAGAAATTAACGAGATGTGTTTCTTTACCCATCGATTTCCATGCTAGTTGAGTTTCAGAAACATTTCACAGAAGCATTTACGTGTTAGATGCTCCCCTCAGTAATCTAATGTATTTGAATAAAATTAATGTCTCAGACCTTGCTTCCAAAGCCATCCCTGTTAATAAAGCAGTGGGTGTGATGACATCGAAACAGGCAGCGGGAGAAGGGAAACAGAAATGGAACAAGAGCAAGGAAAAAAGCACACGGTTCATATGCACTGATCTAGGAATTAAGTGCATCTCTAATCTACTACCTGTAATATAAAGTGATTTGAAACAAAGCAAATATTGCATTCAAGAACGACGCCCGATCTGCTCCTGCTTCAGCAGCGAGTGCAGGATCAGGCCCCGCACTGGCACGGAATTAGATTATTAAAAATAATTAATTAAGTTATTAAAAACAAAACCCCGTTCAGCGCTAGGCAGGTCTAAGCAGTGACACAAAGCCCTCGGCTACTGAACACCGGCCCGCTGCAGGTCGGGTATCGCACCCAAAGCTCGCTGCAAACAAAGTTTCCTGCCACAGAAAGCAGCAGCACACTGACATGGAAATGTTTGTGGAGCCGTCCCTCACCAACTGCTGAAGCAGGGAATGGCATCTCCACAGTCCCTGCCTTCCTCCCTGCCCACGGCAGCAGCGCTCCTGCCGAGCCCCGAGAGGGTTTTGTGTTTATTTAGATCATTATCATTTCTAAAGGCAGCAGCCATGAGGTCACAAACAGCGCTATGAGCCCGGCTGCGCCGGAGCCAGCGGGGATGCGGGGGCTCGGTGACCGGAGCCGGGCAGGAGCTGCGCCCGCTCCGGGGGCACCGGGACCCGCAGCCCTGCCCGGGCACCCGGCTGGCACACAAACCAGAAAACCGAGAGAACTTTTGGGGATTTTGATTGGGATTTTGTTTAAAGGAGCGTTTTAGGGAACTATCGGCTTTCGCTGTTTGGAGAAAAGTTTGGGGAGCGGGCGCGGAGCCGCTCGCTGCCCGGCGGTGCCGGCCATGGCGGGGCTGATGGAAGCAGGGAAAGTTTCCCGAGCGGGCACGGCCGCACCCAGCCCCGCTCCGAGCCCCTCGGTGCCCCCTCGCCCCCTCCCCCGGGACCCGCGCCCCGGCCGGGCCGAGCGCGCAGCCTGCGCTCACCTCGCGTTGGTGCAGTCGTTGTACAAAGTTTCGAAGTCTTTCCTGGTGATGAGCTTGCAGCGGTTGACGCCGGGCTGGATGGCCCCCAGCCCGCGCAGGATGCGGACCTGCTCCACCGTGCACACCACGGGCGATATATCCAGCCGCTTCAGCTTGGTGTAGACCGTGTGCAGCCCTCCCACCAGGTGCTTGAGGAAGAGATCAAAGACCTGCGGCAGGCAGATCAGCTCCTGCCCCTCCACGAGGAACGAGGCCACCTTCACCCCGTGCAGGTCGACCATCTTACACTCGTTGCCGCCGCCGCCGCCCGCGCCGGCCCCGCCGCCGCCGGCCGAGAGGAAAGTGTTGACGAGGCTGTTGGTGAGGCGCGGGGACTCCGCGGGGCTGGAGTACAGCGGGTCCGCCCGGAACAAACCCGCCGAGCCCCCCGCGCCGCCGCCGCTGGAAGTTGCGGCGATGACGGGCGGCGCGGACACCGCCATGGCCGGCGCGGCTCCCCGCGGCTGCCCGAGCCCCGCGCTGCGCTCCGTGCGGTGCCGCCGGACCCGCCGCGCTCCCGCCGCCCGCACGCAGCGCCCAGACCCCTCCCCAGCGCCGCCGGGGGAGAGTGACGGAGCCCTCCAGCCAATGCGCCCCGCCCGCCGCCAGCGCCACCGCCGCCAGTGGCTGCGGGCCGGGCGGGGCGGAGCAGCGCCGGCCGCGCACCTGGGGCGGGGGGCGACGGGCGGCCGGAGCACGGAGCTCCGAGGCTGCAACTCGGGGCGAAGTTTTGTGGGGAAACGTGCAGCACGCTCCTCGGGCTGGGAGAATGTCCCGCTCGCCCGGCTGTGCCGGGATGCAGCGAGGCTCCCCGCGCTGTGAGGGGGTCTCGGTGCCCGGAGCGGGAGGGGCGGGAGCGGAGGGGAGGGGAGGCAGCGCTGAGGCCGTCGCCATCCCTTCCCTATCCCTGTAGCCATCCCATCCCCTTCCCAGTCCCTTCCCCAGGAGCTGGAGCGCTCGCTGCGCCCTGACACGTTGGTGAGGGTTAAAACACCTGTGCCCCGCCAGAGCTGAGGGGATGAGGAGAGAGAAAAGCTCCGGGTGTACGGGAGACACTCGCGGAGCGGAGCGCACCGGCCCGGCACGGGTCACTGAGTCAGGCCTAAAGCAAACCCAGACCCTCCCGAGAGGGGCAGAGCAGGACGGAGCGAGCTGTGGGAGATGGGCAAGTTTGTGGTGCCTCACACCAGCCAAAGCCCCCTCTCAAGGTCTGACACGCTCGAAATTCCCAGCCTGTCTGCGGCATGAGTGTGGTTTGGCCTCAGCGGGCTCTGCCCTGGGCTCAGCAGCCCCCGAAAGCTCCATGTGGTACCTCGGCTTGTGAACATCCCGGGATAGCATCCTGCTCTGGGGACACCAGAGCTGCCCAGCCCCCTGCACCTTCTCCCTGAGGAGAGGAGCTGAAGGATGCTCAGACACCCAGCAGAGCCAGGGCACGCTGCCTACATTGGTTATTTGCTTCTTACTCTCTCCCAGCGCTGTATCACACCTCTTTTCCCACCCTCTTCCCGTTTTTCCTGTGTTTCAACATGCTTCTTTCCTGTTTGTTTCCACTGGTTTTCATTCTCTGTCTTTCCTTCTTTCCCAGTCCTTTAACTTTTTCCCTCCCCCTCTTTTTTTTTTTTTTTTTTCTCCTCAGCCATTCAATAAACAAAGCAAGCAGAAAGGAATAAACAAAACTTTTCAAGTTGATGCCAAGTGAGCAATACCAACAGAGCATTTCAGCTGTTTCCATGATTCCATTGCCTGTGTGCCATCTTCTCTTTCCTTTTGTTAGACTTGCTTATTTAGGCACCTTCTCTGCAAAGTTTAATGTTTTTTGCATTATGAGTAATCCCATTTTAGATGAGAGGAGATGACTGTATGCTAACTAAATTGCTATATTTGTGAATGTAACTGATCTTAAATTACACTCTGGAGGAACCTCCCCTTCTCCCCATTGATTTTATGTGTTCTAAGAAGCCTGGCCACTCGTTTTAGGTCTCTAACCTCACTGCCTGACTCCAAGAATTTTCACATAACTTAGTTTAAATTAATACCTTTCAGTAAGAATTCTCGTATTTTCTGAATTAGTTCATGCATCTTTTTAGGCTCAAACCTTAGACTAGAAGCTCTATGGGGCAAGGGCTACTTACTTTGGCAGAGTGTTCAGCCCTAAACTCATCTGAGGTATTTATATACTGGAATTATAGAAATAGCAAATAACTGATCCAGATAGAAACTTTTGGGCATTAGTTTTCTGAACATGATTGCTATTAAGAGATTTAATAAATCAGATTCAAACACTGCCCTTTTAAAGACTTTTTATCCCCCTTTTGAGATTAATGCGGCAATCAAAATCCACCATGAGAATTCTTTTTCCTTTTTGACTTTAATGCTTTCCATAAGCTAAACATATTTCTAAATAAGACTGAATTTTCGCAAGGCCAGAGGAAGCCTTGCACATCAACACCCAGCGAGTTGGAGTGGCATGAAGCAATATAAAATCATAAAGGCTGTAGTAAAAGCAGTACCCTTGAGAGGTGACTGTCCATGGAGAGAAGAACTGCTCTGAAACTTAGAAAATGCTCAAGGTTTGAGAATTAATGCCAGGCAGCTGTCCAGTTCAACTAAGCATATACAAATCAACTATATCCATGAATATTATTATTTGTCTGTAATTTTATAAAAGACAAGGCAAAGTTACTAAAGCCTAACAATCACCCAGTAATATCTTGTCAGTTATAAATTATCCAGATGGTTTATTTGAATGGAGTCCAGCAGAACGTAATCTGAATGTGTACAAACTACTAAGCCTCCCTATAGCTGAAATAAGTATTTCAGAATATTACTTTAAATGAAAGGCTTCGTTATTTTTCATTCTTTTTGACTGGTGTGCAAAACATTGTGTTTTCTTACACTGGCAGCCGTAGGAATATTGGTGTATTGTGCATTAACCCTACACAAAAATTGGCTGTGTTTGTATGGCAAGATGTCAAGCAAAGGTTCCATTTGTTTGTTTTTGTTTTTATCATCCTTGCATATGCCCCACTGGAGTGAAATGGGAAAGAGTCTTCCCTGGTGCAGGAGGAGAGAGGAAAGCCCCAGTCAAGAGCATTCTGGAAATCTCTTCTTGCCAGCTGGCAGGAACCTGGCTGCTGCTCCCCATGGGCTCTGGGGAGAAAATGATGGGGGACACACCTGACGAGGGGGAGACACTGAGGGAAACTAGTGACAGCTAAGTGAAGCAGTAGGGTATGGACTAAAAATAATAAATCTCTTTAGAGAAGACTGGAAAGCTCAGTACTGCTATTGGTGCTCAGTTTCCTGTAGCCAAACATGAGGGAGGACAATAAGAACAGGAATTCCATAGATGTCACAATGTGATTTTTTTAAATATTTTTTTTCTATGGATGTCACTCTAAGTACAATAATTTCATGATTATAAGCTGCACCTTTTTCACTGAAGAATCCAGCCTACCCCAGTAGTGCGGCTTATATTCAGGTGCGGCTTATCTATGGACAAATCCCATGGTTTACCCGGCTACCGGGAGGTGCGGTTTATAATCAGGTGCGGCTTATAATCGCGAAATTACTGTAGATTATAGGAAAAAAATATTGCTTTTTAGTAAAGAACTTGTATTGTCCCTAAAAGAAGTGGGAGGGAATAAACGTGAACATAGGGTCAGAGGTAACTGCAGGTCCAAAATGAAAGATAAAAGATAACTGGAAGATGCATTTGCAATGCACCCTCATCAAAACCAAATGAAACACCTTTGTTTTCTGAATTCCAACCCAACTGGAGTCCAAGTGACAAACCCTTCTCCTCATTCTCAACAATGAAATTTCTCAGGGCCCAGTTGAAAGCTGGTAACATGCCCTAGTGAGCTCTGAGCCGAAATCCTGAGCAAAGCCCTGATGGTGCTACATCTAACAGCTTAAAAAGGAAGAAAAAAAAAACAATATTAGCTTTCTGCTGGGTTAGTGTTTAATGCCTTGGATTCCTTGAGAAAGAGTACCCACAATGATATTAACAAATGTAGGCCACTGACGTGAGAGAGAGACTGAAATTAGTGTGTCATTCTTTGTGCCCACATTTTTCCAGACGCACTCGTACTTGACACTTGTATTCAATTTAGTTCTGACATTTCAGCTGAGGTTTTTTTTTGGAATTGTGGATTAGAACTTCCCACCTAAGCATCAAGGATTTTACATAAAACTGATGAATCCAAATGTCTAAGTATCAATAGAAAAATGATCCCTTCTCTTAGGTGATTAAATGTATTGTATTAATGTGTGCATAATGCAGAATCAATAAATAATGAATTACCACTGATTGTAATTGAATGTTTTCATAATTTTATTGTCAGCCATGATAAATAATCAGTACATTTATACTGCATTAAATTAATTAGTGTGTCATTTCTATTACATACATCAGCAGTGAAGTAATGCAGTGACATCTGTTTCTAATGTTTTAAAGATGTGGTATTCCTTATTAAGTAAAAGGAAGAGTTATTAGAGGTATTTCCTGTGATTGGCAGCTATACTGGTACAGTCAGAGGGATCAAATAAAGGAACTTGCACTCTTGGCAAATGCTGCATTTCAACCCTTAATGGCAGCAAGTAACAATGATCGGAGTGAATTTTGCTTCTTTAGGATTTCAGAAAATCCTGCCTACCTTTCTGGAGAAAGTAAGAGCAGATCCCTAAATACAGCTGGGAAGATTCTAACATTCAAAACAATTAAAGCTCTGCAGAAGAACCAGGCATCCACATCCATTTCTGTATCCATTTTTCTGCCTCAGTCCTCTGTATATACAAAGGAACTCCCTGCTAAGTGCTCATTTAAAAGTCTCAGATTAAGTCTTTATTGGCTGTGATGTTCTTACATGGAAGTGTCTGGACTATTGGGTCTGTAATCTTTCTTGGAAGTCACACTAATGTGACATATCTTAGCTTGGTGCTGCTGTTCATTGTGTTACCTGCAACAGAAATAGGAAATTGAGGAGATGTTGCCAACACAGGAATCAAAAAGTGAAGGAGTAGAATAGGAGGAACAGAATAAATGGAAGGGAGTATCTAGCAATAAGCATGAAGCAAACTGTGCCAGAAGGAGGGCTGGTTTCTAAATGATTCCAGATATAATAAATGAGTAAAACCCACTGAGCAACAACAGTTACAAATGACAAAACAAGTCTAGGGCTCTTGATGAATGCTGTCTTTTCCAAGAGACACATGGTCATCCTTAACTTTTCTGTACCTTACACCATCTTTAAAAAGAAATTGGAAAACCTAATGTCAGAGCTTACCCGACTAGAGTTTTTCATCTACAAAGCAGTTTTTAATTTTAATCTTCAATTGTCATACTAAAAATGGCCATTGTGATATTTAAGCTAAATGCAAACAGTTCAGACTTCTTTTCTTCTTTCCAATGCAAGTCTCACACATTGCTTCTGCCTGATCCCTGGCTGCTTTGCAGAGATTTGGGCTGGTGGTCCCTGGACTGTGTGCATCCAGCAGTTTGTCCCCATGGCTTGCCCTGGATCAGGGAACTGTGGTGGTTTGGGAGCGCCTGTGTGGGCAGGACTGGTGGCTGCTTGCTGGCAGAGTCACACATTTCATGCTCTGTGAGCTCCAGCCCAGGTGAGCCAGTGCCCCAAGGCTCCCTCTGTGAGCACCACCTGGGGTCTCCTCTTGGGCCAGCCCTCGATGGACACAGCCCTTGAGAGAAGTTCTGCAGATGACAGAACCTGCCCTGAGCTCCCAGCTCGAGCTGGATGTGAGGCATGAAGGATGTGACCATTTACTACCGAGCCTGAGATAACTAAAGCACAAACATGCTCTCTCAAACAAGGTCCCATCCACTTCTCCTATTCATCAAAATGTCACTTGTGTTATCACGGGAGAGATGTGACCTGCCACGTTTGGCACTATCACTTTCTGTCTAACAGATGTGTAAATGCCTTTTCTGAAAGCCAGCAGCACATGTGTCACACAAAAATGTGAATGGTACTTTTTAGCTTGTTCCAATGAAATCCAGAAATAAAAGATGCAGTCATTGCTAATGAACTCCCATGTTGATCTGGGTTTTCATTGAGGAGGGAGGGCAGCAAAAGGACCAGGACCTGGGTGGAACAAGGCTGCTTTACATGAGACACAATCATCATTAAGGTTCAATACTGTTTGCACCTTTTCTTCTTCAGGAAAGAAGCTTAATACTATTAAATATGTATTGAAGTTAAAACACACTTCATAGCAAAGCCCTGTGGACACAATTCCATGTACTTCAACATATTCACTAAGACATCAGACTGAAAATCTTGTTACCATTCCCAGAGGAACAAGATCAACCTCACCTCTCCACATTTGCAGGTCACTTAAAGAAATCAAAACTTTTCCTGCACTGTCTGTCTGAGCATCTCAGCCCTAATCTGAAGGCACCACCATCTAGTGGGATAAGAAGGTATTTAATTTTCTTTACATTTTTTTGTCCATTTTTAAACATGGACATCACATTCTACTTCAAGTAGCAAAAATAAGTTTCTGGGATTTTTTTTTTATTTATACATATAAGGCTCATGTCGTCCCTCCATTAATTCTCATTTCTATTTTAACTGCAAAGCATTTTCCAATAAAAACCTTAGGAGTCGTTTCCTTGAAAATAGGTTTTCATAAACAAAATTTTATCAATGAGAAAACAATTTATAGCTATCCAGACTCAGTGGAAGTCTAATTGATTTATTGACTAAATATTCCCAGTATTTTATTGAATCTACTTTGTGGAAATCCAATTCGCAGAATTATTAATATTGTGAAAGTAATCATCTTGAGCTCATCTTTAAAACCAATATGTATTTTAGGCAGTAAAGATCTGTCCTTGCAGTTTTCCACAGAGCCATTAACTGTACAGCTCTTGGTTGTAAGCAGACTCTGACCATTAAGTCCCATCTAAAATAAATTCCCAAGCTGAATGCTAAGCATCCCTTTTACCTCCAGGAGTGACCATTTATTGCACTCTGCCTGTGCTGATATCCTGACTGCTGCCTGCTCTTATTTGGTTTTCCTTGCATGCATTTCCAGCTGGGCAGGGTGATGGCAGGGGTTTTCTGTGGGGGAGGGAGACCCATCGGGGTGAGCAGTGTGTGTTCCTTGGGTTGGATTTCACCACGGAACGTGTGCATCTGCAGCTGTTATCCTAAGATGCCTCCTTGTGTTCAGGTCTCATTGATCTCGTTACAGCATTTCACACACACGGGGATAATTGATTTGCATCATTCAGGAGTCCAGATCTTTTAGAAGCATGAGAGTAAATATTAAGAAATTACCATATTTTAAAATTCTATAGATACTTTGATTTATTTTTTTTTACTATCTAAACCAGTAATTAAATAATAAAGATTTAAATAGTTCATTACACAGATAATATTTTAGTATTCATAATATGGGCCTGCTTCTGTTTCCATGGAAGTGAGTGGTATTTTTACTTTGGATACTACTAGACCTTTCAGTGTCTTACTATCTACAAATTATAGAAATATTATTGAGACAAATGGAGATCAATGGGTATTTTGCATTGAACATCAATTTTATGATATTGTCTTTTCAAACACTGCATTTCTCCTGAAATCCATAAGGTAATATCAATCTGCTGCCAGTTCCTACTGCAATCAGTCTGGAGTTCTGAGGAAAACTCACTGGAACTGGTCCAAACTGGTTGAGGTAGTAAATGCTATTTTGACACTTTGATCCCTGAACCATGTGCCTGGGAAGGTTTGAATTTCACTTAGAATGCAAATTTAAAAACAGGTAAGTGCTTTCATTTGGGATAGTGCTTGCAACTGATGCACTCCAGGATGTTCACCTTACACTGCCTTCAAGGAATAAAAATCCCACCTAAACAAGAGTCCAGGGCATTAGGAATCCAGCCTGGAGAGAGCAGAAGGCAGGTGTGGGGAAGTTCAGGCCAGTGATCTGCACATCCACTGACTCCTGAGTTCACACACACCTCGCAAAGCCTCTCCTTCAGAATTCTCATCTGTTTTTCAACTCAAGGAGTGAGTCTGGTCCTGAGGCCTTGCTGCCACTCTGCCATTTCTTGGGTCACCCTTTCATTCACAGCTCTGGTGGAGATTGAAGAAAATATAATGAAACTTTTTTTTTTTTTTTAAATAAAAGTAAATATTTAATGAAATTAGCTCCAGGATAGTCCATAGTTCTTTACAGGAAGTGGAGGGAAAGGTCTCACTGGGACTCATTCTGCTATTTCACCCCTGTCACAAAGCCTGAGCTGCTGAGGCTGAGTCCACAGTAGAACTCAAAGCAACTCAGAGTGAGATCAGAATCAAATATTCAAGAGCAGGTTTTGTTTTTAACCTGACCTATCTGTGTGTCTCAATATGTTCTCTGAGCTTTTGGATAAAGTCATATCAAAGAAGTGTCTTTCTTCATCCTCAGAAGACGTTATTGACTTTATCTACCTTTTATTCCTCTTTCTTATTTCACATCAAGGTTGATGTGACAAACATTGAAAAAAAAAAAATGTAATCTTACATAAACCTGGTTTTATATACTTTAAGTTCATTGACTTTCTGATGGAATTACCAGTGACTTGTGGAGGCATAAGGATGATCAGGCCATGAATTGAAAGTACAGGTTGGAACACCTGTGATCATAATTATTTAATGCATAACCATGCTGTAAGTTTTTAAAATTATCCTTGCCCATATTTATAATGTTAAAACCTATTGGTACCCTGGGAACCATCACTGATATCTTTTATTACTGTTCTGAATTTCAGAGTATTTTGCATTGAGGAGAACTGTAAACTGAAAGTATTTCTTCATAATTTTTTCTAAAGGGATGACTTACAATTTGATTCCATTATGATTTTAAATATGACAAGATCTTCCATATTTTTTCCCAGAAGGTCTATGAATATAGAATAAAGCAAGGTTTAATAGAGACTTTGCAATGTAAATATCTTTTCCCCTAAAATGTAAATGTACAATATAGTTTAAATTTTAAAAATTGAACTGAGTATTCTATTTTAGATAGTAGTCTATTTTATATGATCAATAAAATTAAAAAAATGAAAATAAAAAAATGTTTTTGCTTAGAGTGATAGGACTTCAGACACCAATTTTCTTTGCTATTTTAATAAAGAATGTTGATTGAACACACCATGCACTGAATAACCCAGGAATCCTGGGTTTGCTGATATTTTCCATTCACTGAAACTTGAATCCAGCATCTTTCAGAGCAATCCTTTTCCATACAAAATACATGTTAAAGATTCCAATTCCTGCACACAGAGAGTCTGTATTTTGTCCAGAGGTTTTCCATGGCTGTGCTGCAGTCAGTCCATCTGACAATTCCTCTGCCTCAGAGCAGCCCCTCAGGAAAATCCTCCCAACAGGCTCTCTCCTGTCCATCTCTAGGGCAGAGACAGCTCATCTGTGAGTTCTTACACCTCCAAGTGTGTTTTTTAAGGTGTCTTTCTGTGTAGTGGCATGAATGTGCTTCTGTTTATCCCAAGAAAATAGGAAAGACACTATAACTTAGCTGAAGACAAATAAGGCTTCCCATAGAATCCATCTTCCCAATTTCTTTTTAGGGAATTCCTTGTCACTCAGGAAGCCATCTGAAAAGAGGCTGTCAGGAAACTGCCATCTGCAAGCTGCAGGGAGCAATTGTTTCCACAAGTCACAGTAAGCCTGCTCAGAAACAGGATTTTAGCTCTTGGCTCACTGGATCTCATGGAAGAGTAAAGGAACAAAATAAAATGCAGCAACACCAAAGGTTAAGTTCTGGAAGATCAAGCCCTGTTTTTCACAGATGCCAGGTCTCAGGAATTACACTATCACACCAGCTCTGATGATCCCTCTTGCAAAATGCTTTTCATAGTCATTTCAAAGTCATCAGGGAAATGGGAATTATGACATTTTATTTTGCTATACACAGCGTTTCTAGTCTTGATTGCTCATCTCTGGTTTGATGTGATATAATTCAGGAAAAAGGAAACTGCTTTCACCAACAAATGTTGTGGATTTGTTCATGACTGCTAATACTGATAAACTCACACAATATAGATTGAATAGCTGAATACAGAGCTTTCTGCAGCAACATTACCAGGGAATACCCCAGCTGGATCAGTATCCATAGTGCTGAAATACAAACAATTATGAGGAACTTTGGAAATCTTTAGGATTGTTGTCCATATACACTCCCAGTTCATTAATGGACTTGTTGAATGATACCCTCATCTGGATGCATGACCAATTAGTTCACTTACTAATTTGTGTGCAACTAACCCTGTTTAACATCCCTTGTCTGTCTCAAAAGGCCAGATTTAGGCAGCACCTCCCTATTTTAAATCTTCTTCTGAGGGGCATTTCAAAATGCCATCCCACAGTATTTATATACCTGTTTTTCTGTACAATTTGATTACATTTTATTAGGATTTTAAAAAAAGGATGTATGTAGTACTTCCAGATCTGACTTCTTTTGAAACATTTTTCCACCTTTTAAGAAAATTACAATAGCTTCCATGAAAAGTTCAGACTGAAAAAAGCAAATGAAAAACCCCAAGCACTAAAGCACAAAACAGAAAAGAATTGCACTGGCATGTGAAATGTGTTAAAAATTCTTCTTTGAATCAGTCATTTAGACGTACAAAGATAATGATGATGATTACGATGACAATAATTATAATCAACTAAAATTTAAATTCATCCATTTTCCTCTATGCAAATACCAATTATATTTCTTTTCTTTAAAATGAATGTGACCATTTTAAGTAGTTATTCTTGCAAATCTTCCTAATAATCTGCCTCAACACTGACAACAGCACAGCATTCTTCTCCATTGGCGGGGGGGGAATTCTGTCTCTTCTGGCTAATGGAAGGGCCAAAATGAGGGTCTTTATTTAGAATTAATATTCCCAGTGTGAGGAGCTAGAGCCTATTCCTTTACTTTCTGCATCAACCAGATTTCAGGCACAGAGCTGAAGGAAAGACAATGGCTCCAAGTCTCCTTGCTCCCCTCTGTGGTGCAGAATGCCTGAGAGAGTGGTTGGAGTTCTGGGAATAACTGCTGTGCTCCTGGAGAAGTCACCTCATCAAAGAGCTGTCCTGGGAGGGCTGCACGGATCTGGGATCTGCTAAGCCAACATCTCTGGAAAAGATGGAGCTAAGACTAAACAAACAAGCAAACAACTTTCTAATGAGTAATGTGCATTATGATTTATCACATTCAAACCTAAAATTCTCATTCAGACTACAAGATTTGACCTTTTATTGTTTTCCTTTTATATATTATCACTCTAAGAACACACAGCCTGGAGAAAACCCTGTTATCAAAGCAATGGGGTTGAAATTCAGGTTGCAGATGTCATCCCCAAAAACAGATTAAAATGCAAACATCTTCTAAAAACATTAAATACCTCAATATAGCTGGCCCACATGTTGTTTACAGTAGGAGCATTCTTTTCCTAGACATACAGTTTAATGAAAGTTTAATAAGTGCAGTGTGCATGTCTTCATGGAGTGTACTATGTTTGGATTAATGAAAAATGGATGCTAAATCCTGAGTGTCCATCCTGAATTTTCAAAAGCATCACACATACATACAGTCTGGCACCAGTTCACAACTTCTGAGAGAAAAACGAGAGCTACTCTCATTTCTGTGAGCAAGCTGAGCAAAATCTCATTTCAAATGCCTTAAAGATTTCAGTGCACCACTATTGCTACTTTAAAATCCTAAAGAGGGTATTTGAAACACAAAACTTGCTTGAACTGTGATATTGGGAGGGAAACGTTCAATAAGGATTTTGCTGTAGATGAGTTTAGTAAATTCACTTATAAAGAGGTGATTACACATAGCCCTGGTTTATAAGCTGATAACTTTTTTAGCCACAGCCCTTTCACAACTTAAATCTGTCCCCGAATCACCCTGCTGCAGCTGACAGATATTTTCATACCTTCCCTTCCAGAGGAAACAGAGGAAGAGGGTCTGGCTCCTCCCTGGCTGGGTGTACCCTCGGATAATGTTAAATTTCCACCACTGCAGCAGCAAAGCCCAAACTAAATCTCCGCTCTCCCTGAGCTGCAAGTGGAGCCCTGACAGACCCAGCACTGGAGCTGAGACAAATCAGCCTCCCACAGAGATTTGCTCCAAGCAGGAACAGCGTTTGCTTTATCATTTTCAGTCACTGCTTCCGTCATTTCAAATGTGGCTGTTGTAGTAATTTGGTTTTTAGCAGTGTTATCACCAATTTACCTGAAAGTCAGTCCCTGGCTGCCAGTCCCTCCTGACTTTCAGATTCTCTTGGCTACAGTTTGGTGCTGGAGTCCTTGGTGACACGTGTGTCTTCACAAGAATCCCAGCTGGCAAAAACTCATTTCAGCTGAGCCCTTTATAGTCTTTTGTTTATGGTTTCTCTGGTGAAGTCTAGGCAAAAATACTGCATATGAGACACATCAATTCCTTTACTTTATGGACTACTTTAAACCCTTTTAATTATATGATAATATTTATGGGCAGTTTCCTAAGGGACCTTTATCAGTTTCAGAACTTAAAGTCTTGGTTTATCCTCTCTTTTCATTTCAGCCAGGTGCCAGTAATGATTTTCAAGACTGGAGACTGCTGCTGTTTAAAAAATACTCAATAATCTTGCACTTGTCATTCTCCTCAAATAGGGAAATGCAAAACTTCCAATCTGTAGCTGTCTGGTTTTCTTCCATTTGCTGTATCATCCATCTCCCAGACTAATTCCTGTTTTTTCAGTATTTGCATGGGCAAATTTTAATATATATATATACATATATATAGTAATTTCACAATTATAAGCCACACCTGATGATTAGCCGCACTACTGGGGTAGGCTGGATTCTTCAATGAAAGAGGTGCGGCTTATACTCGTGAAATTACTGTGTGTATATATATATAAATTAAGTGTAATAAAATAACTGCTCCTATCTCCTGTTAAGGCAATATTTATTTCACCTTCAGGTGTAATTATGGTTTGTTAACCAGACAGAAAAGACCAAGAAGCTGAGGCTGAACTTCGCATGGCAAAACTTGTGCTGACTGTAATGAAGCAGGAATAGACACTAATGGCTGAAGGATCTGTGTTCATAAACTGGCAATAAAATGCATAAAAAGAAATGCAATATATAAAAGAACGGGAATATTTCCAGAGAAAAGAGATTTGTTTCTTACATAAGCTCCAGTCTCCAGATGTGCTGGAAAAGGAACAGTTTTCCTAAACTCAGAGAACACAAGTCTGAAAACCTTGCTAGGCAATAAAACTGCTGTGAGTAATATTGCAAATGAAGTGAGGCAGTAACTGAATGTCATCAGACACACTTGTCCATCCTTACACAATCCTCCTGAAATCTTAATAAATTGCAATCCTAATGAATCTTCATTTATTACACAACTTCATCCAGCAGACATATTTCCAGTCCATTTCTTTTTTTTTTTTGGTGCTTACTGACACTTTCTGAGGTATCATAATTGACCAAGATTTTTAACAGACAAATAGTGGAACTGGCAGGACAGAAAGCATTAAACTCTGCTTTGTGGCATCCTGGATTTTGAACCAACCTGAATCTTGGGGCTGCTGCAAAGACTTTCTTCTTCTTCCTGGACACCTGTAGTTTTAGGAAGTCCATAAAACTTAGAGGTAATTCTTAATGTAGCTGTAGTGAAACTTTATTTCTGTACTCTGCCAGTTACACTGGGCAGAGCAGCCTTGTCAAAACTATGATCCTGGGTTGCTTTTTTTCTCCTTGGTGCTCATTTTGTACAAGATAATTTTGACTGTCATGAAAGAATTTTTGCAGATTGCCATTAAAAGTAAACTTTTTGCCTTGCATGGTTACAGAAGTCATGTGATATGTAATTCTCTTTCCAGTCTCTGTAAGCAGTCCCATAATTTATACACATCTTGCTAATCAAAAGGGCAGCTTCAAAATGAGTTTCGTGCTCCTTAGGTAGAGATTGTGGGTTTAATTATTCCGAGTTTTTAAAATATATTCAGGTCACTGATCTACGAAGACCTGTTCACAACAATATTCATCCCATCCATGGGAACTGAGTGTCTGCATCCAACTGAGGATTTGCAGTGCAGGGTCTGATGCCACTAATATCACACAAATTATATGGGCATGACTGAGGCTCTCACTGCAAGCTGTGACAGGAAGACAAACTCAGATAGAGGTTAAAAAGAAGAAGTTGGAATAAAAGTTGTCTGAGAGTTTAGAATAAATTTGGAAACAAATCATTTTTTCCCCAAACAGGCCTGACTGTGGCAAGGCTGTTCCTGTGATGAATGAACAATCAGGTGCATGCACGAGTGGGAGGCATCTGTGGAACTGCAAAACTGCAGAGGCACCACTGCAGCAGCACACAAACACTGCCTGAAGGAATGGGATAAATCGGGTTATTCACTGCATGTTTCACGGGCCTGATCCTGCTGCTGATCCTTATTCCAACTGCTACTCAAGGAGAATTAAATTCTGTATCCATTGAGGGGAAAATAGAATGAATAATGAGATTTCACACGTGGGATCACTGCAGGATAAAGAGACTACCTAACTCAAGAAAATTAAAATTCATCATAGTGAATATGAAGCATTTGCTGTTTGTTTTTGGAGGAAGAAGCATTTGATCAAATGGTGGGAGACTAGATCTTGAGATAACTAGAAATTCCATAATTGTAATGCTGATTCTTCCTAATTTTAATTTGCACTTCAGAGTTCCCACCTGGGAAAGTAAAAACACTTCCAGAGCTTATGAGATTTTGCTCAGATTACTGTGCTTCTGAAAAGAATTTTCATGGAGTTAGATATTAACTACACAAACCTTAAAGTGACAAGGGTAGTTCTATGGACATGTGAAAATCCCAAATAAAAGTCCTAAAGTAAAACACCATGTTTTTATAAGAGATGTTTTAGTTGAGATCAAAGTTGGAAAAGTTGCTCACAGAGAAAGTATTTGGAACTGCTAAATGAAAGTGGGCTCTTAAAATTATCTTTGTGTGCCTTTTTGAACTGCCATTGCTAAAAATTCTGTATAAATCCTGTGCAATAAATCTTGTGCAATATGTAGAATTACAGACGTAGGAGTTATTTAATAAAACATAGGGACAGATTTATTTAATCCAAATGTTTAAAAGATTTACATTCAGTTTTTCAGTATGCATTTTGGAAATGCTAATTGATGAGACCCAGTTTAACAAAATATAGGGAAATTCAGTAATCAGGGCACAGGATGTGCAGTTTAATTACGTTGGTGTGCATTTCTATTTGTTTCTAATGTAGAGGATCTATTGGTAAAATGAATGCCCATTTTGTGGTCTGTTATGCAGAAAATGTTTAATCCAGTGTTTGATTTACTCTGTTAAATCTTCTTTATTGAATGTGCTTATTCATCCATGCAGAATTGGGTATGCTGCTTTCTGTTAATATGACATTGCAATTAAATAGCTAAAGAGAAAAACATGGCAAGATATTTTCTCAAGGTCCATGAAATTCTCGTAAAAATTATTCATACTTACATATTTCACTTCTACATTTGCTGATATCAAAACTGCAAACTACAGAGAAATATTTTGGTGCTGTGTGGGACTGACAAACCTTGCAGTTAGAGATCCTGAATAATCATTTTTGTCAAATAAAAAGTACTAAGGAGGATTTCTGGTCCAGTGGATAATGACTGTCATCACGAAATAGGATTGCACTGATTACATCTCATGAATGAAGCTAACAGGAGCCCACAGCACCAAACAACAGCATTTTGTGGTGGGATAAATACTTAAGCACTTGAGAAACAGTGAGACATTGACAGTGAAATAGCTCTGCTCCAGTGCAGTCCTAGAATTATATTAAACGGTAACAAAAGGATTTCGTGATGATGTTAGACTTTCCTGAGAGTGCCTTCCCTCAGCAGGAAAAGGATGTGCAAGGGGAGTTTGTGTTATCTCATCTAACCAATATAGTGCTGCTTTGTTCCTCAGCACACAACATTTAGGTCAGGGATGATCCAGCATTGTGAGACTCCTGCAGCTATATTTCTTTACATGTTAAAAAAGTAGAAATGACAGCTCTCTCCATGGAATTGCATGGGAGCTGCACAATGGGAGTTTTAGTCAAAATCTCTATGGGACAGTTGGAAATATAAGGAACACAAGACTTGCCCTCACTCCTTTTCTATCTGAATTCTTAACTCCTAATTTTCTCTTATCAGCGCAGTAAACAAGTGCTGATGTTTAAATCTCTATTTTTCTGTTCTTGCATGGTTGGATGTTTCCTGCTAGACTGTTTTCTGTGCTGCACTCTGCTCCAGCACGTCTGGCAGTACCACAGGGCTAACCTGGCCTCTGGTTTCCATTAGTCACTTTTTACTATTTTCACTAGTCTTTTGCTATGTGAACAAGGAGCTTGTAATAAGGTGTTAACAGGCTGCTAGCTGGTTTATTGTTATTATTGATTCAAGGTGCTAAGACTTTAATATAATCATACACAATGAATAATATTAAGAGATTAGTTTAAAGCCATATAAGCCATTAAATGCAAAATAAAAACTTTCCAGAAATTTCCAGCATATTCTGGCACAGGTGTTCTGTGCTGGGTTATTTTGCCTACATTGCTGTATCTGGCTTTTGCAAATCTGTAGTTTTAGTCCTGCTGTTCTTACATTCAGACTGATGTTGTGGGAGGGGGCAACTCTGAAGCAGGAGATCCTGGATTTTATCCCTGATTCCACCTTCTTTTCTTTGGAAGGTGAAAGAAGAGGCTGAGCAAGACTAAAGTATGGCTTTAGGCTTCAGAGGGAAAGAAAGAGTTTATGAATAAGTTAGAAAAATAGAACGGGTAACATAGGTCTTGCATGCAGAGAATGCAGTACAGTCAAACGTCTATCTGTTAATTAACAAAAAAGGACATAAAATTAATGACTGATAAACTTTCTAACTGACACTAATAACTTCACATCAACATGCTGGCTAAAGGAAAAAGTACTGCAATTGGAGCTAAGGGGAACTTTTAAAAAATCATTATGAAAATATTTTATTTGATGCATTGATAAGGAGCAGTGAAGAACAAGATCGAAAAAACAACAGAAATTGTTTTGGCAACAGTGAATATTCAGGGAAAATAGTAAAAGTGAAATTCGTTTTATCCGAGGAAATGGTCATCCAAGAAACCTCAGTGGAGTTCACAGAACCAGGGATCCAGGGGCAGCCACAGCTTCTCTGGGAACCTGTGCCAGGCCCTCACCTCCCTCACACGGAAGAATTTAATAATTTCTTCCTCAAATCCACCCATACAGAAACACGCATGCTTGCATGGAAGCGATTTGCGTGCGGCTCAGTGGGTGGAATGCCGCCATGGAACCGTACTTAACAAGTTTATTGATGGATGCAGGTGCTTGTACATCTATGTGCGTTCCCTGCTGCATCCCACAGCGTTCCTGCACATCTGCTCACGGCTGCTTCTGGGGATGAGCAGGACAGCAGAGGGATGCTGAGGCCCGGGGCCGCAACAACACCGAGATATCCCCGAGCGCTCCTCTCCCCTCAGGCGGGACCGCCGCTCCCTCCATGAGCTCTC
>VRYO01002184.1:19432144-19495350 GCA_009812075.1 Sialia sialis | reverse complement strand
TCCCTCCCTCGGTCCCGCCGGAACCCCCGCAGCCGCTCCCGCCCTTTCCGCCGGCGGCGCGCGCGTGACGGCGCCTCCCAAGATGGCGGACAACCTGCCCACAGAGTTCGATGTGGTGGTGGTGGGCACCGGTACGGGGCGGGACGGGCACGGGGGGCAGTGCTGGCCCTCGGGCGGAGACTCAAGCTCCCAGGGGCGGCGGGGTGGACGCGGGTCCCCGGCTGAGAGGCGACAGCGGCGTCTGGGGAGGGCGGGCAGGGGGTGCGAGGTGCTGAGGTACCTGCGGGGACATCTCCGTGACACCGGCGGGGACGTTGTCCCGGCACTCGCAGCCTGCTGCAGGGGCTGCTGCCCACACTGACACGGCCACATTTGCTCAGAAATGCTGCTGCACGGAGGGCCGTGTGGGGCTGGCTGTGAGAGGGATTTGCCAGGACCCCGCTCCTGTGACAGCCACAAAGCTGTCCCTGCACTGAGACCGGGGGCTCCTTTGTCTGACTGACCAGCCCTTATTCCCGAGCTGCCATCCTGCTGGTCAGGTTTGGTTTTGTGCAAGGAAAATAGCTCTGAAGAGCTGAACTTCTATCTTACAGTATATGTGCTATAGGCTGATAATACATTTATCATATCCATCAATACAAGTAGTGTTAAATCTTTGAAGTTGTTTTTCTAATCTCCATGCCTTCTTTATAAATAACACAGAACTTTTTCTCATTAAAGCACACTTCTCAGTCTATGAATGATTGCATATACCAGACACTTCATTCTAATCTTTCTACATTTTCTGTATCCTGTACAAGTTCATCTTGCTCAGATGAGTGATGGAGACCTGGAATGTCTCATTGTAACCTACCACAATGTAACTGCAAGAGGCATTTTTAAATACTCCTTCAGAACTAAGATTCTTGATGTCAAAATAATCTTGAGGCATTGGAATAGATTTCTGTTTGTAGAACCCAGTGACAGTGACCTGGTTCAGATTGGTCTTGATAAGCCCCCCACCATAAATTCAGCATTGAGCTTTAGTTTTAAAATGCATCACTGTTCATAGGTCCCAGATTTACAGTCAGGTTTTCTTTTCCTTTATAAAGAGCTCAGGGTGTTGTTTGGAGCACAAATAGCAAGGCATTTCTAAACGTTACAGTTTTCCATGTGAAATTAGCAGCTCTGTTCTTGGGGTTCACTGATCTGTCAATTTATGTCCATGAGATTTAAGATTTCTAGCAATTGGGAATAGAATAAATGAGTTTCTTAAAGAGATTGCAGCTTTCAGCGTTCAGCAGAGAAAAGCAATCCCCATACAGTGTATGTATATTTGTTTAAATGATTCCTTATTTGTATCTGGACTTTTTGAGTAATTTAAAACCATACTTCCTCAGAGTTAGACCAAAACTGCTAAAAATGCAAAATTTAGTTCTTGAGCAAATTAAGAGGTTCTTTCTGTCTTAACCCTATTCTGTGAAGTGGTATGTAGTAATGAATCTGACATTTTCATATGTGCTCAGATTTGAGAACATTTTGAGTGTGTGCAGAGGTTGGTTAATAATGAGAAGCTGAAGTATCAAACTGTAAGGATGAAATACTAAACATTGTGTGACTTTTGTGATTCTTTGGGGATGATCCATTCTTTTCTGCCACGAGGTAAATAGTGTTCATGCAGACAATGCAGAAACTCAGAGGTTTATGAAAATGATATTAATGCTAAGATATTTACTATTCTTGCCACAAAAGGAACAAGGATTACCTGTGCCAGAGAGAGCAGGTCATGTGCAGCCATCAAACCCAAACTTCCCTGCTCTGCAGTGAGGGGTGATACTGGAGCTCTGATGTTGCAGGAGGGAAATTCTGTGAGCTAAATTCTCTGAAATATTCAGTTTATATTCAAGGATGCCTTTTTGCCCACCTGTAGGGAGTACTGCCATAACTGATTCTGAGATTCTCAGAATTCTGACTTTAAGAGTTGTTTTGTCTTTGCATTCCTTTTTACCAAGAACATACATAGGAGATGATTAGCACTGGTGACTGACTGAGGGTTTTTAAATCTGTATTAAATCTCTCAGTATGGAGGATTGTTCAGGGTAGAACTTTCATCTGTCTTCTCTTTGGGAAGTGACTCCTGAGGGAACATTTTTGTCTAGTCTTCAACTCTCTGGTTTCTAATGCTGTCACCAGTGCTGAGTGTACATATGAATAGCTAATTGTCATCCCATAATAACTAGAATGTTTGTGGTTAATGGCATTTTTAATGCATAGTTGTAATTGTATTAATTTCTGCATGTGTGGCCTTTTCCTGGTGAATCTATTAAATTTAGTAATTAGTCTGAGTGGTAACATAAGATTTAAATTTGTTTGTATTTCAGGCTCATTTAATTGTTTCCCTGTAGTAAGCTTAGTGCAAATGGAACCTCAACTAAATTTTTGTCATCAGTGCTCCAGTTAATGTCTAGGTTCAATTAATTCATCAATATTGCTATGGGAGAAGTAAAATTCCTTTTAAAGAAATTCCTTTTCCTTAACTCAGATATTTTCTTGCGTGAGCAGGTTTAGAGCAAGGTGGATGTGGGTACAAAAATACTCATCCTGGAATTTCCATCCCTAGTTCTAAAGAAAAGTGCATTATCTCATGGTATGAATCTGGTATCTTGAGGATTTTCATGGCCAGCACAATATGAGAATGAAAGCTGTTACAATGTTGTTGTTTTCTCCACTTTCTGTCTCCTCCAGTGTCTCATATCCCTGCTCTCCTGCTTCTTGAGCAGTGCTGCAGGGGTTGGTTTGGTTGATTTGGTTTGGTGGTTCTTGGTTGGCCAAAGCAGGCATTACCAGGATCATCAGAGCAGCTCTACTCTTTGGGAAGGGATTTTCACTGCTCTGAAAGCAGAACTGGGCAGACCTTTTGTCTTCAGGCAGTTGTCAAATGGGAGAATTCACAGGTAAAACATTCAGCAGTGTTGAGTTTAGGGCAGAAAGCCCTGGAAGTGCCAAGCTTTGCTGTGGATACAGGTGCAGGGTCATGTTTGCCTTGGAATTTCCTCAGGGAATTGGATTGTGTTCAGTCTTGACTTCTTGTCTCTGGCACTCCCCAAGACCTGTGTTAGCTGCTGGGAAAGTTGTAAAGGATATGGCTCTTTGAAAGGTGGTGTATTCACAAGTCTGTCTGCCAGTAATTCTAATTTTTTTCTAAAAAGGAGTTATTCTTTATAAAAGCAGTCACAGTAAATATTCTAGTTCTATGCAATTTTCTTTCCATTCTGGTTTTCAGTGGTTATAAATAACACATGAAATGACTTTCAAGGTAGAAAGCAGGAATCCATTTTGAAATATTCTATAAAATAAAGAGTGATTTATGGTTTCATATGATTTTGGCTGAAAGCACTCGGGCTTTGCCAGGTCATCAAAGTCCTGTCAGGAGAATCTATTATTTATTGTTGGATATGCTGGGAGTGGTGTAAGTACTTTATGTTTATCTTATGTAAGTGTAGTGGGTTAGGAAAAATCACTGCCAGATACTAACACAGTTTTGAAAATATACCTCACAAAAGTAACCCAAATATTACAGATGTGAATGTGAAACTAAACACTGAAGATCAGTATAAAAAAAAATAATAATTCCTAATAGTTTTATTGTTGCAGGATATTTTTAGAATGTGACTAAAATATTTCTAATACACCTTTTGGGCTGATATTTTGGTTACTTTATCTTATGTAAGTGCTCAGTGTTCAGTTTATATCAGCAGCTATTCAGAGTTGCTGAAAGCTCAGTGGAAAAGCAGCTGAAGATGGATATTTCCTGACGTCACTGGTCATTGGACTAACACAGTGATCCTGACTTGTGATGTTGATGTCTGCAAGGAGGAAATAGACCCAGGTTTTATAATCATTTGTGGATAAGTTACTGCCTGTCCATTTAAATGTCAAACAGAATGAACAGTGACTCACAGTCCTGTCCCATGCCCTCTCTGTGTGTGTGTCCCCCTTTCATTTTTCAGTATGCTCCACATGTCAATGTACCTTTAACTTCTTTACTGATTTTTTTTTTTAACATTACTAAAATGGGGGGTTGTGTTCTGGCCTTCCAGCCTGGATTTTGGGGCGTAGCAGTGGTGCTGTGATAGCTCCCACTGGTCCCATCAGGTTTCTTTCCCAGATTCTGTGCAATGTCCCTGGCTGCTCTTGTGGGAAAACTCATTGTTCTGTGAAGCCTTTGTTGTCCTTCTCAGCCTGTTTGTGCTCTGCAGCTTTTCCAGATTATATTGCTGATCTCACAGAATCAGAGCCTGTAGGACTCCTGTGACTCTACTGTGGAAAATACAGGGCAGGTCATCTGCATATCAAGGTGAAAAACTCCTTTAGAAAAAGGCTTAGTAAGGTGCTTTGAGATTCCAGTGTGAATGAGGAGCAGTGGAGAGCCAGGTTTGTAGGAAATGTGGTTCTGGAGAGTGGCAGAGAGCTGCAGGTTCAGTCCAGAGCACCCTGTGCCACCCCTGCTGTACCAGGGAACTTCCTGCAGCTGCTGCAGGGGGAGAAACTCCCTGGAATGTTTAAAAAAATGTATAAGGAGCAAGGAGAGCAAGCTCTTTTCCCATGGGGGAGCACAAAAGGAAGTGAAAGTATTAAAAGACTCAAGTGAAAATAAAACCCAATATGTGTCTTTCTATACAGATGTTTTAATTCAAGTGCTTTGCTTTAGCTGCTGCTGTTGCTTTAAGCCAAAGTTCAGGCTCAGAGCTGTAGTACACTCACAGAACACTGCTGGTGTGAGTATGATTCTTAGTGAAAAGTTACATTTTTATTTCAAGCCTAAGTGCTTGTGTTCGTTTTCTAAATAATGTTTATTTACACCAACTGTGAGATTGAATGGTTTTCATTGAGACACAGATAACTCTATGCATTTACAGTGTATGAGAATAAACTTTTTACTTGTGACTTCTTTCTTGCCCAGTAACATTTTCTTACATTTCTTAGTGGGTTGGCATTTCTATGCCATACTCTGTAATGCCAGAAGTATTTTCTGATACTGCTCTGCAATATGAGCAAATATTGATATGAATCAATTTTAATAATCTTTAACTTAAAATGTTTTATACAGGAAGTAATTTAATTTGCAATTAAATTATGAAATGCTTGTAAAATTTCACATATAGCAAAAACACTTGAGTGTTTTGTAGTGAGCTCCTCCAGAGTCAGCTGCTCTTACAAGTTCAGATGCACAAAATGTGTTGCAGCTGGTCAGCTGTCTGACTACAGAAGATTGTTTTGAAATTGTCTCTGTTTCACCTTTTTTATATATTTCCCTTCAGCATTTTATATTATGAAAAAGCCACTTGTGATTTATTTAGTAGATGGAGTGGAGCAAATTAAACATTTAAGCCTTTTCAAGATGGATCTTGTGTAATTCAGTAAAAACTTATCATCTGGATGGCTGCAAAACAGTTTGCCGTGAGCAGCTCAGGAACCAAGATGCTGCCACAGTGTGAAGCTGTTTGGTTTAGAAATTGCCAGGGCAGTGACTGCATCCTTTTCCAGGCACTGCAAGTGCAGCAGGAGACACAGTGTGTAAGCCTAAAATTAATGTTTGATCACACAGAGGTGAATTATAAGTTTTCATTATTTTGTAAGACTTCAGAAATTAATTGGCTTTTCAAACTGAAGAAAAAAATGTCTTCCACCTTAGCAGTTATCTCAAACTTAAATTGTGTTGTATTGGAACTAAGAATAGAATTGGCTTTTGGATAACTGAATATTGTGTAACTAATTCCTCTGTTTCTTTTTTACTTCTAAAACACTACTGTTGAAAATAAGAGTATGGCTGATTTTGTTTCATAGGGAAGCTCCAAAAATTCATACAATGGAGATTATCTTGGTCAGAGGTTACTGCAAACAAGCAGATGCAGACTTCAAGGTCAGCTTGCAGAGCCACCTCTTTGAGATTTATTGAGATGAATCTGCCTATTAGGTGTCCAGGAAGGCTGGGCTGGGGACAGTGGCAGTGGAGGAGACTGTCACAGGGCTGTCCTGCACCTCCTCCTGCCTGCAGCTGCTTCCCAGGCAGCCCTGGAGTCCCTCGCAGCACAGAAACATTGCTGCAAGGATCAGTTTCTTAGTGCTGAAGTGGCCATGCCACCATGTTTGTTACTTTAATTAGAGCTAATTACTGTGCAATTCAGTCTGCTTGCCACTTTGCTTCTTTCTAGCAGAAGCCAGAGGCAGCAGGACCAGTGTGCAGTCACACTGTCCCTGCAGCAACACCAGAAACGCTCCCAAGTTGGTTCAGTTTAACTCTGCAGAGTGTTCAGTGAGGCAGAGGATGGGTGGGTGCCCAGCAGCACCTGTGAAATTCTGCCTGGAAGAACATCCAGACATCACTAATGAGTAAAATCACCAATTTTATTTTAATTCTCCTAAAGCTGGCATGTGCCAGCCTCACCTTCCAGCCACGTTCCCACTCTTACCACCGGCTGTGTGTCTTAGAAGCGCAGGGTTGGTGAAGAAAATTGATGCCAGCTTTCAAGAGCAAGGAAGCTAATTCAGGGAACAATTTCATCCAAGGTTAATGGAAGAACAGACCTCCAACACAGTATCAATTGGATCAAGCTTCAAGCAATCAGTTATGCCCTGGTAGCTATAACTCGGCCCAGGTCAGCCAGGCAGCACTGGGGATGTTTTACAACACTTTCTCAGTGGCTTTTATCAATAAGGAAAGAGAAACAAGTTTCTCAATTCCATTTCTAGAGTAATACTCTGTGCCCCAATGAGGGAAAGAAAAGCTTTTTCAGGAAGTCCAAACAAAGAGTAGTTGTAGATTCTATTCCAGATAGTTTATAGAGGGAGTGAAATGAGCCACAGATACAAACAGGGGGACAGGAGTGTGACTGCACAGCCAGGGTGTCATGTCACTCCTGAAGTGTGTGCTGCACTTGGATATTTTCTCCTTGGTCACAATGCTTTGTGTTTTGAGTGCTTGCTTCCAAAAATTCAACTCTGAAGACTTTTGGCCTTTCCAGGCTATGAAGCATCCCAGGAACTGCTCATCCCTCTTCCTGCCCCTGGAGGTTAATTCTGTGTTAAACCTTCTCTTGCTGTGGAAGGTCAGCAATGCAAAACTATTTTCACTTTTTCTGCTCTATCAGTTCAGAAAAGCATATTTTTTTAAATCCATCAGAAAAAGTAATCATTAAAACCAGAAAATTTGCAGGGAAGTTGTAGCTATTTTCCTGGAAAATTTGTTATACCTGTTTTAAACTTTCTTCTGTGTATTGATACAAACTTTGTACTTTTGGACGTCACCATGGAACTGCTCTCTCAAAACCCAACCATTTATTTGATTTGGAGGTCGGGAGGGGCAGATGATGAGGGCAGAGGTTGCACCTCTTTATTTGATGATTGTGTTGGCCTTTGCTGGTTTGAGGAGTTGGTGAAACTGTGGTCTGGTGTACCCAGCTCCCAGGGGATTCTTCTAGACTGCAAGGTCGTATTTGTTGGTGAAGGGCTGGAATTCTGCTGGAGATGAAATTCGTCAAGGAGTAGGCCAGAGCAGATTGTGCCCTTCCACAGCTGCCTTCTCCCCTTCCAGTTCTGTCTCTGCAGGTGCACCAGGGCAGCTGCTTCTGGAAATCAGCTCAGCCAAACCCTCCTTTCACTTCCTTTCATCTCATCCCTTCATTGAATACATGGCCTAAGTGTCTCCTGATACCAGTGCCTAGAATTGTATTTGCTGTTCCTGAATTGCTTGCTTAAACAGCCAGCAGATCATTGAAAAAGAGATTTGAGAGAAGTTAGTGGCACAGAGCTGAGCTGGTGAGCTGTCCTGCTTTTCTCAACCTGCTCCAGAATCCAAGGCAAAATCTGCTGAGTGGGAGTAGACATTACAGAGCAGCCCCATTTATTTATTGACCTCCAGTGGGATCCTGTGCCATTCCAGGCATGTATTGCTGGTAGAGATATCACAGTCTTTTTGTGTGCTTTTTTGCTGTATATTTTTTTATAAATGTAATTAAAACACACTGATTTTGTAGAGTGCAATTGCATAATGTGGGAGGTTTTAATAAGAACACCACTCTAAGGACAATCACAATTTTGTTGTTCACTTTGAAGTGACCAAAAATGCCCTCAAGTCCTACCTGTCTGCATTGCCAAGGATGTGGTTACAGAGCACCCACTGAGCTTTGGGTGTCATTGTGCTGGCAATTTTTCAATCTGGTGATGATAGCAGGGTATGGAGAAAAGATGCTGGTGCCAAACTTTAAATCAGTGGTGTTTACAAGTGGTGTGTGCCACACAGTAATTTAAAAAATAAAAACAGAGTTGCATTTAAGAGAGTCAGCAAAATGTTAAAGAGAACACAATGGTGTTTGTTATTTTAGTAGCATGAGACTGTTAAAAATTTTCACATTGTCAAATTTCTTTTGTTTGAGTTGCCTGCTTGTGACCAAGTGCTACCACTATTGCAATTTGTAATACATCATGGCATGCTAAGCTGTAAAACTGCACGTGTCATTTCAGGTTTGCCTGAGTCCATCATCGCAGCAGCGTGTGCCAGGAGTGGCCAGAGAGTTCTTCACGTGGATTCGTAAGTGACTCCGAGATTTCCCTTGCTGGGGCTGAACTGACTGCAGGGCTTGCTGTGGCTCTGTCAGTGTGGGCTGCACGAGTCCCCTCTCCTCAGCTGGCACCAGTGAAGTTATGTTTCTGTCTCTGCCTTATTTTGGGGGTGTTATTTCCCTCAATAGAGCAGGCAGTTTTTGGAAGCTAGCTCAGGCATTTGAAGGATGCTGTGGTGGCTCCTTTGCTACAGGCAGGAATGGCTCCAGGTTTCTTATTCCTGACAGTGATTATCCCATTCTCTCTGGTGAGAATGACTTGTGCTATTTCAGTTTTTTGTTTTGGTTATTAAAGTCTGTAATAGTATTGGCCACTGGAACTTTGATTTCTGTTATACCTGTTTTTAGCTGTGATGAATATCAACTTTTAACAATATGAGTTGTTCCCTTCATTAACGATCAGAATGATGAACTCAAATTTTTCTCAGTGTATAAGGCAATGAGATTTGGGGTTACTGAAATAGCTGTGTTAGATGTGCTACTTTGATTAATCTGTTGTTCCCTACAAAGGCCAAGTTAAGGCAGCAGCTATTGCAAACATATATGCATAAAGTCTTTGTTTATAGTTTACTTGCTCTCATTACCTTGTGGACCTTCTTTCATTACTTTTAATCTCCAGCCCTGTTTGCATTTATCATAATATACTGCATAGGTGATTATGAGAGATAGTTTTGAAGTGGCCTATTATAAAATACTGAGTTCTGAGTTTGATTTATAAACACTGTCCAAGCATTGCCATCAGCAGTAGCTAATCTTATTCAAAATAGTCACTTCACTGCAGTGTTGCCATAAATTGCTGTGGACTGATTTTAAACTGAAGTTAGCTTCTGCCAACTAGTAATTGAAGGAGCTCTATTTCTCTGTGCCAGCTATCTGTCTCAATAAATGTAAAATCTGTGGTTCTTCTCAGAGAGCTACATTTACTGTAGATATTAATGAGCTGTTGACATGTGGAATTTCAAGGATATTTGTTAAATGATTTAGAAAAGTAATTTGCAATTTAAAATGTGGAGATTGGCACTTAGTTTAAATTTGAAGCTGCTGGAGGAAGGTAGATCAAGACTAGAAGTGGATTATTTGAAGTGAATATGCTTCCTGTACTAATTGTGCACATGCAGAGGACTTTCTCCAAACCACTTGCTCAAGCTTCTGCTTTTGGTCCTTTGTTTATTTTCCTATTTTAATTCTGTGTCTGTAGTTCTGCATGAGTTTGGTTACTAGGATGGAGCAGTTCAGGGTGAGGCATGTTTAGCTACGTTGTATATTTGATATTCAGCATCTGAAATGCAGCATTTGTAGGCTGCAGTGTTATAGTCTGCATCCTTCCTCATTCGCTTATTTGTCTTTCCATGTAGCATTTAATTCCAAGGCAAAAGATGCTCAAGATACAGAATTTTAACTTCTGGTCTGTGAGAAGTAAACCAAACTGGGCATGTCTTGCTTCTTGACACCTGCTACCTTTCTTGTTTTGTGATTATACTTTACCTGTAGAGCTCTTGAGTGTTCCTTGTGTCCAAAACTTTTATTTGAGTATCTAAAAGTGTGCTGGGCCTTGTTCCTGTGCCTCCCCAGTCCAAAATCCCTGCTTTTGTAGTTTTTTCCACTACCTAGACAATTTGTCTCACTTTTTTTTTTCCCCCCAGATCTTGTCAAATATATATTGTAATAGACCCTGTGTTTTGGATGATTAACTGCTGTGAAGTGAGGGAGCTGTGAGAGTACAGCAGCCAGAGAGCAAAACAGCTGCTTCTCTAAGCAGGTCTGCAAAGATTTCTTTAATTTCGATAAGGAAAACGAGGCAAAAAATTGTAAATTCTGGTATCTTTTGAGCTTTTTTGAAAAAACCCTTTTTCTGTTTATTTTGGTTTAGGATACAATCTCACAGCAAAGGTTTTAGTGAGTAAAACATCAATTGGCTGGGCCATGGTGATTCCCTTCAGTCATGTTCCTATCCCAGGATATAATGGGATGTAGGAAAGTGACTGTCACCCTTTTGTTCCAGCTCTCAGGAGCTGTTTGGGTTAAACCCCTCCTGTTGAAAGCCAGGCAGCTCCTGAACACCATCCTGGGCCACAATGGGAATCTCAATCCATTTGCCTGTGTCCTGGTAGGGAGCACAGGAAACTTTCTGGGTGTGAAACATGAATCACTTTGTGTTCAGATCCTTAAAATCGATGTGGCAGTGAGTTCCTGTGCAAAAGACAGCTGCTCTGATGGGTCAGGACTTCTTTCTGGGAGATGAGATGCAGGACAGACACATTGAGGCAGCTACTTGGGGAGATTGTGAGGCATCAGCAGCTTGGAGTGTCACTGTGGGGGCTGTGCCATGGCCAACAAATGCTTCTGCAGGTCTCACATTTTAATTGTCAATCTCCTGCTTTGGGGTGTCCAGTTTCTCAAATTGCAGTCTGTCTGCACAAGGGCACTTTAGATATTTCCTAGTTCAGATTCAGATTGGCAAAAGCAATTTGTGATTTCAGTGCACTGGATTGGAATTTGTCAGTTATTTCAGAAATGCTTTTGGTAACTGGAGAAAAAAGTGAAAAGCTACCATTGGAGAAGAGACAAGGTTTTTGCAGAGGTAAAATTGTACTTTAGCTACATTTCCAAAAGTTTGCAAAACTTTTCTGCTGTTTGCTCTGAACTGCAGATTAGAGATTTGAAAAGGAAGGAAAAGGAGCAGTGTTGCAATTCAGGTGAAATCCAGGTAACAGGAGGAGTCTTGAGCAAATATAATTTAGGAAATAACGCATGGTAGAGAAGGAAAACATCTGTGCTCTAACTTGGTAGAAAAACTATTTTCCACCTCTGCTGTTACACCTTAAAAATGAATCCTGTTCTTAGTTAGGGAATAATTGGATTATAACCCTAAAAAAGGGAGAGAATATCCATCTTTGTAGTTTGCTAATACACAAGAGAAGAGAGGAGCTTGGCTTTGAGATTTTGAGACAATATTTTAGCTTTAATTGGGCTTTGATCTTGACCATTACTTAAAGGAATTCCCCAGTTCATCTTCAGGGCAATTATAACAAAAATATTTGGTTACAAAGGAGTCCTAATTGTAAAACCATTAGTCAGCTCTTCTCAGAATTCCTCTTCAAGCCTTACTATAAACTTTGCTCATTATGTCAGTAATCATGTCTGCTCCGTCTTCCTTCTCCAGTGTTTTCAGATGAGAAAATTAAGCAATCTTGATTCATCATGTAGTGCAGGGAAACTAATTAAAATTCCTGGATAAAAAAAATCTGGAAGTTGCTACTTGAGGAGCATTACACAGCTTGGAAGGGTGCTCTGACACAGAGGGAAGGAGGGACAGCTGGGGTTGCTTTTCCTTTGGAGAAGGAAGGGTTCTGCCAGCTCCTGAGAATGGATGGAGCTCCACAGCAGGGTGAAGCAGTGCTTTGTTGAGCACACTGGGTTTACTGAGTAAAACATAATTTCACAGGAAAACCAAGCTGATGAACAGAGCAATGGTCACATGAAAGGTGTCTGACAGATCACAAATAAACTTTTGGAACTTCCTCTGACAATAGTGTTAATTCCTCTTACTGATAGTTCTAACTTTAAATACTCTAAATGTGCATGACTTAATATTGGTGCAGATTCAAGAATTCACTCCTAATTTTAGGCAGGTGTTTTCTGGGATTTCTGTGATCATGGCATTGCTTGCTCCAACAGCTACATGTTGTATTCGAGAAACTTGCAACCAGAGCAGCCCATTTCCTTGAAAATAAACCTTCATGGCCATGGTTTTTGTAAACCCCAGAAATGACAGATAATTCATGGATATCCAAATTTTTATTCTGTAGAATCTGAAGAAATTATCCTGCCCCATTAACAGCTTAAACAAAGCTGGAAGTTATCATCACACGCCACTGTCAGTGTCTTTTACAGATTGAAATCTCACAGAGTTGGAGATTTCATAGATTTAATCCTCATTGCTTTGTGTTCTGGGTGATACCAAGGAGCAATAGTTCTGGATTTCACCAGGTCAGTCACAGGAAAGGATGAACTCCTGTCACAGAGGATTGACATTCCTGCTTGGAAAGCATCTGCAGATGGAGCTGTGCTGCTCAGGGCCTGGAGCACCACAACCCATTGTTGGAGCCACCTTTATTCAGTGAATGCTGCATTTTGTTGTCTTTGCAGAAGATGTCCTATTTCTGTTCTTCACTCTTGCCTCGCAGGAGCTGAAAGACTTTTTTAGGTCAGTTTGTAGTCATGAGCAATTAGGCACTGCTCAGCAGACATCTGTCCTTCATCTGCTAAGTAAGCACCGTGGTCAGAGCCCAGCCCTGCTGCTGAAGCGGGGCTGACACTCCTCATGAAGTCTTTGGCAGTGCAGATAAGCCTTGTCAAAAGCATCCCATCCTAAATGCAGTCAGGAGAATCTAACCTGAATTTAGCTTTTCACTGTTAGCACCCTGATCTCTACAATTGAAAAGTGGAGGAGGTTATGATAAGAGTGATTTAACAGCCTTCACATTATTCTTTAAAGTGCAAACCCTATCTTGCTCCCTACATTTTTTTTTTTTTAGTGTATGCAAAACATTAGCTCTCTGTGCAGGAGGGTATTTTTGGAATTTTTGAGCCTTCTGAAGTGCCAGGAGACATTGCCTGTGCTGGCACTTACAGCCTGTTACTGTATTCAGTAACACACAGAGTTAAATCCTGAAATAACTTTATTTTGCAAGAACTGGTGACTTTTTAAAATGTAATTGCTCTGTTATTTTTCTTCTTAGAGTTGTTAAGTATTTAAGATGTGCTGTGCATGACAACAAAAGCCAACTAATCCAATATTGGTAGAGAAATTTCTAAAAGAGAGAGCAGAGACTTTCTTTGATGAACAGCAGAACTAATAATTTTCTGTGATTTAAAAGCAGTAAGTAATTTTTTTCAGGCAAGAAGGCGGTAAATAAAAACTGGGAAGTGCTCAGGGAGGGATGAGCACTTTGTACAAATCAGTTCCTTTGGCTCCACCTGCAGTACATGCAGTTCAATAATGTTTTGCCAGAGCATCTTCACAGTGTGCAGTAGGCATAATGTGTTGTGTAAGAGCAGATAAACAATCAACTGCACTTCCTGAATTTGACATAATGGATGAGAGAGCCAGTCTTGGCCAAAAAAACCCAGTATTGTCTCTATTTTCCTTTTCTTCACGCCATCCATGTGTAGTTCTCAGCTTTATCCATTTACCCTCCAAGTAATTTGATTTTGGACTACAGTGTGTTTGGTCAGAGATTCATACAAGGAGGAAAAGGGAAATTTTCATTTTATGAAGAGTTGCAAAATACTGATTTTTAGCTATTCTGCATCTGCAAAATCTTGCCATGTAAAATGTTCTGAGTGTATCAGACTTGGTTGTTTTTTCTTTAAATCTGGGAAAGCTGCTGTACCTGTCCAACAAGTTTTCCTTTTGTTTTTTCCTTTCCAGGAGAAATTACTATGGTGGAAACTGGGCCAGCTTCAGTTTTTCAGGATTATTATCCTGGATTAAAGAAAATCAGGTAAAATTTTCCCAATTGCTTCTTTTAGACCTCCTTAACATTGAATCTGTGTTGTTTGCATGATTTATTACAAGACAAATTACCTCCCTGCTTTTGCTCTTTGGTGATTTGACAGATCAAAGGGCTCTGTGGTTCCCCTCCTGGCTGAGCCTCACCCGTCTGGCCTGGCAGGCTGAGGCTCTGATGTTCCTGCCTTGTCCAGCTGATTGACACCAGCCTGGTGCTCAGCCACACTTCTGGGTTCTTGAGCTAAAGAGAAGCAACTCCACCTTTGTTTCAGTTCCTTTATGATAATCTGGTCTTTTCCATTTCCCACTTCATTTTCCACTCTGTGGTGTTTTCTCATTTGTATTCAGCTGATTCTTCTTTAGAGGGAGGAAAGTGGGTGCTGGATGCTGCCATTGAAATGTCCTGTAACCAGGACTGAAGGATAAATGCTGGTGGTGTGTTTTTCAATGACCAAAGTTTCATGGAAATCTTTCAGGGAGGATATTTCTTGGGCTGGATTTGCACATGGCTGCTCTGTTATTTACAGAAATGCTGGGAGCCTGTTGGGCTGTAGAAGATGGAAGTTTCTCAGCTCAATCTCATGTCTGCTCTTTGCACTGTGCTGCCTCCTGGCATAATCAGGGCATTTGCTCAGTGCCAGAACTTCAAATTCTATGAGTTCTGTTATGTGATTCAGAGATTCCTGCAATACAGATTCATGCAATCCCCAGATCACCAGGTTTGTCCATGTGGTCTCCATTCCAAGAGTTTTGTCACAGAATCTGGAGCTGCCCTGGCTGTGGCAAACCTGTGACAAACTCCTCTTTTAGGAGATTGTATTCCAAGTTACATTCAGCTCTCTGCTAAAGCTGTATTTCATTTAACATTGCATTTCAGATTAGTAGAGCCAATGCTGTAGTGCAAATGATGTAATATAAATAGAAAAAATTAGGCTAATTAAGAGGTTTGGTTTTTTTTTTTCTTTTATTATTAGCTGGTGCATATTATTTGTATCTACAGAGATTTGTAGTTCAGGAACAGCTTGCACAGTACAAAATGTAATTTTATACTTGTTCTTTTAAGCAAAAGACAGATCTCAGTGATGAATGTGAAGACTGGAGAAAACTGATCCTTGAGGATGAAGAAGCAATTCCTCTTAGCAGCAAGGACAAAACGATTCAACATGTAGAAGATTTCTGTTTTGGCGAGTAAGTAGAGATGTAGAAATTCATCAACTATTTTGTATGAACTGTTATGTATGGGTAAATGATCATATTGTCCTTTTGGTTTGAGCTGCCATGCTGCACATTGTCTCAAAAAGTAACCCTGGCCTCTGAAATGTTCCTCATGTCCTTGTGCTGTGTTGAAATTACGTCACTGAAACAGCCTGATCCTTCCAAAATGACCTCTCTGGCTGCAGTGCAATTTGTTGGCCAGCTTTGTGAGTTTGTGATTTACTTCTGAGTGGAAAACAGCACTGTTGTGTTTAGGTAGTTGTAGGCACTTGTGCACTGCCATCAATAAATTTTTCCATTCTTAATTTGCCTAAAAGTTGCTGTTCTTATAGTCAAAAATTAAACCCCTAAATCCATGTAAAATGAACTACATCCAAAAGAACAGAAACAAATGGACAGCAGGACTGTAATTATTAATACTTCCTTGTGCTAAAATTATGAGGTCACATTTGCCCTTTGTCCTTTTTATGCAATGAATTTAACTTACTGAAGTTAAATCCACTGAATATGAATTTAACTAACCGAACTGTGTATTTATTTATTTATTTTATGTTTTGGATTTTGCACTGAACTGAACACTCTCCAGAATTCCCATGAGGAAATTCTTTTGGGATAGTTCTGCAAGTTTATCCTTGAATCCCTTAGAAAATGCCACAGGTAGCTAAGTGAAATGCTGACACATCCTCCTAGAGAAATACAGATTTCTTCCTGTAAACATCATAAGTAGGGGGAAAAAGGTGTTAATTACATAAATACAATCTGGAGGTCACAGACTGAGACTCTTCCAAGGTTCAGTGCTGCACAGTGACAGTGCTTGACTGGGTTGCAGATAAAAGGTTTATTTTAAAGCAATAGCACTTGGATATTGTAATTATCATCCTGTTGCCATAACAAATATTGTTCAGAACCAGGATTAAATCAGATGGAAAGGTTTCATAGTCTTGACTTTGTGTATCATTTTTGACTATAGCTGCCCCCTCAGCACTGAGTTTTCACATTTACAAGTGAGATTATACTTAGGTAAAATTATGCTTTTAGACATTCAGCTTAGCTCAGGAAATGCTGTCTGTCTTGGTCAGCACCAAAAAACCCCAATCCCCCAAGGGACAAGGATAAGATTAATAAACCTGCAAAGAAAAAGTTCTCCAAAAGAACTTCAAACTTTCTGAGAGAGTCAATTACTGTGTTTCTGACAATTTACGTGTTCTGCCTAGATTCTGTTGTTTTTGCTTAACTTTTGTAACTCCTATGAAGTAACCATTAAACATTTATTTTGAAAGAATAAACAGCTGGGTAGCAGTATAATATACACAGTGCAAATCTGAAATGAATGGCCTTAGAACAAAGTGCATCCATCAAAGGGAAAGAATACTGTGTCTACAACAAGCTGGATTGAAAAAAGGCAAATGGCTGAAAAATAAATAGTGAACACCTGTGCTGAATAAATTAACCAGCTGGTTGGCAATTTTTCATTTGACCTATCTGAAGGGGTTGCTGTTACAAGGCATTAATAAGACACATTCATTTTAAGATATTCCTTTGTTAGTACCATTAATTGATGAATGGTGGAAGATAATATTCTAAATTTACACAACAATTTGTCTGCAGATGTATTATTTTTTTCTGAATTAGGAGAAGAATTGTCTGTACAGAAGTTCAATTTGAGTCATTTTTATAGACAGTTCTTACATTATTCAGGGATATTTGGTCCTATAGGAAGGATGTCATGAATTTAGATTATATACAGTTTTTAGGCTCTCATTATAAAAAGTGTGTAGCTGCAAATCATGGAGATTTACCTATTCTTTAACAGGAAGTGAATAGAGATTTAAAATATGTAAATAATTCTGTTACACTGCTTTTCAGAGTGATATAGAAAAATACAGTGCATTATGAATCCAAATTTATTTTGATTGTAAAAAGAAATAATCAAGTATGTTTAAAATGAGATTGACTGTTCATTGAGATTGGGAGGAGGTAGAAAGAAAACCTTATCCTGAAATTTTGTGCTGTAAAGATTTGGGATGAGTTAAGTAAAAGCTTCATTCTTAGATACTGAATTTCTAGCAAGAGGTTTTGCAGTTTTCACAAACACCATGTTCCAAAATCCTAAGAAAAAACCCAAAATCCAAATAGAGCCCCAACATTTAATTAACTTTCATTTTTATTTGTAGCAGAGATTACTTTAAAAAAAAAATTTGACTGAGTACTTATCTTTCTTTGATATTTTATAGTTACTTAATGCTGGCAATCTGAAGCAAGAAGACATAATTAATGTACAGAAACAGCCTTGTCTCATTAGTGCTTCCTTGTAGCAGTTCCTGCATTTCCCAGGGCAATATTTTACCCCAGTCATGAGTTAAGTGCTTCCTGGTGGCTGTGCCCAACTGGGAGATCACTGCCAAACGTTTCATGAGTCCATGTGAGCTCCACGAGTTCATAAATGAGGAGCAATTTTTAAAGGATCCCAGGTTTTTGTTCCTGTTGGAACAGAAATCCTGCCCCTGCTTCCATCTGTAACCTGCAGGTGTGTGAGGAAACATTTTGGTATCAATGCTGAGTAATTCCTTGCTGTTCTGGGAATTTTAACCATCCTGCTAATGCTCTGTGTTTGCAGGTCACCTTTAAAATCATAGTTCATTAGTTTTCAGCCAAGATGAAGTTGTTTATTCAGTGCATTAATGCCTTGTGGTATAAAGATAAAAAGATAGCCTGGAATTATTGCTGAACTCCTTTCACTTGCAATGACACTGATGTGATTCATCTCAGCTGGTCGTGTAAACTAAGCCAAGTTCAAAAACCCTGCTTTCTAAGGGAGGTGTCCCTGAAGTTCAACACAGAGCAAGGGGATGAGATTAAAAGTGGAGAGCTGCTTTATAAGGGGAATTTGAAAGAAATGTTGTGGAAAGGAAATGAGCTGTGCAGAGTAAATGTTATGTGGGAATGTCCCTCCTGTGACTGGCTGCCTTCATCCCCCGTGCACGGATAACAGCACTGCTGCTTGAACAACTCATGAGGATGCAAGAGCACAGCTGAAAAAGGAATTGGAAAGTTTGACTTCAGGTTTGGGTCAAAGGGGTCTGGTTCTCAACAGCCCTGCTGGAATCATGGCTGAAGAGGAGCTTGGCTGTGCAAAGCTTGGCTGTTTTCTTCAGGACAGTATCTCAGCTTAGTGATCTTAATGCATATCTGCACTTCCATTTCATGGTTTTTAGTCCATAGGGAACACCTAATCAAGTTACTGTTTTTATTTCAAAACACTCCGTTCCTGTTGTTTGTGTAGCTGTGTATCGTTTCACCATGAGGGCCTTGATTTTTATTCTGAGATCCTTCTGAGTATATGTAAAGTAAAAACTCAAATTTTTGTTGGTTGTTTTTTTTTTCTCCTCAGTAAAAATAGTCCTTGAATTTATTGAATTTTAGCTTTGCAGCCAAAGAACCAGAGTTTTCAGTGGGTGGAACACCTGATTTGGCCAGGATAAAGAAATTCTAATGCTTTTCCTAGAAATGCTTGAGGTTTCTGTTCTGGCACCGACTCAAAACTTCAAACAAGTTTTTAAGACTCTTCAAAAAGACTTTTTCCCCCCTCTTTTTCCCCTCTGTGTTTTTAATCAGTCAGGATTCAGCTGAAGGTGTTGAAGAAGCTGGTGCTCTGCCAAAGCTGCCTGTGTTTGGAGCCCCTGCTGCCCTGGGGGCTTCTCCAGCGTCGGAGGAGAATCCAGCAGCAGAGGGGATTTCTCTGGGATCACAGGGGGCAGAGGAAGAGAATCCAGCAGCAGAGAGCCCTGCAGAGGAACCACAGAGGCCAGAGGCAGAGCAGAACCCAGGGGATGGGGCAGGAGCAGCCCCTGGCACTGGAGCTGCTCCCAGCTCAGCTTCGGGCGAGTCCGCTCCGGAACCGGCAAAGACGGAAACTGCGCCCTCTGAAAACGCTGCCCCAGAGCCAAAGAAAATCACCTATTCCCAAATCGTTAGGGAAGGCAGAAGGTTTAATATTGATTTAGTTTCTAAGGTAGGAGCTCAGTGACTCTTTCTGTATAAGTACATTTACTTTGCTTAAAATGCTGACATTTGTTTTAAAAGCCTTCACGTTGAGCAGCACCTTTGATGCAAAATAGCCACTCTTGAGAAGTAAGAATTGTTACCCCTAAAACAAACATGAGCTATTTAATAGGTCCTTAAGTGTTTTATTACCAAAGAGATCAAAAAACACAACTCAGAAATACCTCCATAAAAGTAAATTCCATGAGATATAGCACTTGGGTAGTACCAGCAAAATCTCTCCTTTTAAATAGTACCATTAAAAAATTATATTTGTAAACAAGAACGAGAAATCTGCATGCAGATTTTTAATCTTTTTAAAAAGATAAAAAATGTGGTTTGTAGCACGGGGAAGTTTTTTCAGAATTGAATACTTCACTTTTCATACTGTGTCTGAAAAGATTTTTCAAACCTCTGGAAACTGAAGCAGAAACTCTTCAACAATCCATTCAGTTCTTTGTGAGGACACTACAAAATGCATTATTGCAAACTTTGTGTTCCAAATGTGGATCCCACTTCTGCATCCTTGCAGTGACACTTTGAGCAGCAGATAATGCTATTTAGTATCCTTTGTATACTCTGTCTGTCCTACTGTGGGACATGGTGTAAATTGCAGCAAATCCCAGAAATTCAGACACGGGGTGCTCAGCAGGGCAAGACCAGGAGTTTGTGTTGGGGTTTCTGTGGCAGGGAACGTCAGATCAGCTTCCTTGTGTCCTCACTGGTGTCCCAGGAAATCTTTATCCAGAAAATTCCTGTGTGATCTTGCAAGGTCTGTTCCTCAGGACTATGAGACTTTCCAATACAGATATTTTCAGTTCATAGTTCCATTTCTGGCCCTTCTATATTTGATCATATATTTGTATCTTACAACAAGATGATTAAATTGTATATGACCAAACCTTAGCTTGGGAGTTATGGAATTTACCTGTGGAAAAGGTGACTCTTGGTTCAGGTGATTTAGGAGCAGCTGGGGAGGATTTTGTTGGGTACTTCACCTCCTTTCTCCTGGCTGTGCAGTTGCTGTACTCCCGGGGGCTGTTAATTGATCTCCTCATCAAGTCCAACGTCAGCAGATACGCCGAGTTCAAAAACGCCACGCGAGTCCTCGCCTTCCGAGAAGGGAAAGTGGAACAGGTACAGAAAAGAACATGCTGCAGGTGCTTCACTTCATCCTCTGAAAGTCAAGGAGCTTGAGATTGCTCTTTAAAGAATTTTGTAACAAGAAATTGGTGTTTTTTCCTTAGTTATGATTCCAATCTAATTTCTAGAACAAAAGGTGTTTGGTATATAAAATTATTAAAATAATCAAACCTAACTAAAATAAGATTCTGCAGTTCAGTGTGTTGACATAAATCTTTACCTCAGGCTAAATGTTTAGGCCATTCTTCAGTTAATTCTTGAAGATTCAGAGATTTTATTTTTTAAGTTTCTAACATAGACTCAGTTTGTGTTTATGTGACATACAAGAGCAGCCAATGTGATAATGACAACAGGAAATATTGGCACAGCTAACAAACTCTAGTCAGAGATGCAGGTGAAATTAAATGGAAATGAAAAGGGGGAAGAGGCTGAAAAAGATTTTGGAGTATTCTTATTGTGGAAAATTGCTAACTTTAGTTACAATAGAAAATGGGAAAAATATGTAAGAAAATATAAAGGAAAACAGCAATTTGAAGTATTTGTTATATAATCAGACTGTTGTTGCATGACGCTTTCACATTCAGAGTGTGGAAAGTATCTGAAATTATTTTAAAACATTTTGCAGGTGCCTTGCTCTAGAGCAGATGTCTTCAACAGCAAACAGCTCACCATGGTGGAGAAGAGAATGCTGATGAAATTTCTGACATTTTGTTTGGACTATGAACAGCACCCTGAGGAATACCAAGGTAGAGTCTCCCTGAGCAAGGCACCCCCTTGCTGGGAGTCCTGCAGGGAGGCACAGGCTGAGAGCTCTCCTGGGTTTTCACCTGCTTTGTTTTTACAGATTCATTTTTAAAGTATGCTTTCACCTTTTTGTGACCTTTTCACTTCAGTGTTAAATTCTTCTACTTAAGCACTTGCTCTTCTAGTTCCCACATCATTTATTATTTACATTTTTCTTAAACAGCAAAATTATATATTACAGCAAGGTTGCAAAATGCTTTTTGTCATTTTTAAGTGTTTCCTCCCTTCCCCCAGGTATTTTTTAAAATAATGGGATGTATCTGAATTTTCTGTCTGGTTTTTTGGATACAACATAAATCTTTACAATGCCTTACCACGAAATCAGAAATGGAGAAAATGGAATTTTTTAACTATGAAAGTAAATGTAATTTAATGCTCTTTAGTTGTAGAGGGCAAGTTCAAAGTGCTTTTATCAACTGTTGGCTTATTTAGATGAGAGGAAATCAGAATAGATTTGAGCTATAACGTGTGGAGAATAACGAGCATCGGGTCAAAGAGGGAAATCAGCCTAACAGGAGGAAGGTGCTTTGGCTTTGTGCTCCTCAGGGTACAAAGGATGGAGTGATGGCCTCAGTTCTGGGAGTCTAAAAGTAAACTAAGGCAATGAGGAAAAAAAAATCTGTCAAAAAGAAGTAGTGAGGAAAGAGGAGTACAAACATCAGAGAAAATTTTTAACATATGCAAGAGGAAAAATAGTCAGTATCAAGATCGGGTAAGATTAAGAAAAGGAGAGTCTGTAATGAACTCCAGAAAATCCTGAAGGGGGAAAAACTCATTAGGCTGAAGTGGTTTATTGATTACAGGTGATCTCAGTTTGCTGCTGCTGAGAGAAATGGAGGTGCTCAGAGTGAGGATATTGTGGTATTTAGAAAATTTATTAAGTTAGAAAAGGAGATGCCACAAAAATCTGAAATTAATCCACTGATTCATGTACCTAAATAACATTGGATTTATTTTACTTCCAGAGACGGTTAAATAGATTTTGTTCCTACATTTTAAAAATAGCCTGAGAAGTAATTGAGAATATTTTGAGTCAGATTAGGCTAATGTAAAAACTTCAGAAATTTAAAATTGCTCTTGATGAGATCATTGCATTCGTGGGAAGGCAGACTTTTAATAGGAAGAGTTCATGAGAGTGAAGAATTATTTTCAAAGTTTTTTTTCTGTAATATATGGAATTATATAAGAAGTTTTGAAGTGAGGAAAACTTGAGAATTTTCTTAGAATGATAAAACAAAAAAAAACCCTGTCATTTTATGACTTTCTGCATGGCTGTACGAAGAGCAGTAAGATACATTTGTAATAAAGCAGTGGTTGAATCTCTAACAGCTTGATAATACTGGTCTCTGCATTGATGGAAGTGTTTCTGAATTAGTTAGGAATTTCTCCAGGACTGAAATAAGAGCAGATATCTGAATAGTATGGTAGTACACTATTGTTTAAATATAATCTTTTCCTGGAGAAAAATGTTTCACTTCTGAAGATAACTAAAGTTTTTCAGAGATGTATCAGTGCCAACATGCTTTAAACATGTCCCGGAAGTCTTGTGTTTCTTTAAATTTCAAAATGTGCCAGCAATAATGTTGTTTTAAAGGGGAGATGGAGTCCTTGATCCCTTTCTGCTCTCTGTCTCATCCACATTTGTTTGTTGCCAGCAAGTCACCAAATTGAAATAAATATTTCAGCTTCTCATCTCTGGGTTGTGGCACTGTGTGAGGGGATTCTGTGAGCATAGATCTCCAGTCTGGCACTGGCAGTGTGGATGCAGCAGTCCTGTTCTGGAGTGGCTGTCATTTGGGGTAATTTACAGGTAACAGCATCCCAAGGCACTTCAATGGATTTTTGTCCAGTTTCTCACTTTTCTCTCAGGATTGGGAAGTGGAGTCAGATCAAGTCTAACAGAACGAGTAGGTGATGCCATTGGAGACCCACAAAGTGAGATTGTGATATTTCTGTCTTCTGAGAAAACTCAGTTTCTGGGAGTAGCTTTTCTAACTTCCAATGACTTGGATGATCCATTTTCAGCAAGGTGTTTGTTAGAAAACTCACTTGTGTTTGTTTGCTGAAACCCACAGCTCTTGTTTGATGTGCAGCAGAGGAGCAGTGCGGGTGTTCGTGTGCTCAGAGCCTTGTGTGCTTTTCCCCCAGGCTACGAGAGCAGCACCTTTGCTCAGTTCCTGCAGACACGGAAGCTGACCCCCAGCTTGCAGCACTTCATCCTTCACTCCATTGCCATGGTGTCAGAGACTGACAGCAGCACTCTGGAAGGTCTTCAGGCAACCAAAAAATTCCTGCAGTGCCTTGGCCGCTATGGCAACACCCCCTTCTTGTTCCCTCTGTATGGGCAGGGAGAGATCCCCCAGTGCTTCTGCAGGTAAGCCTCACTTCCCCACACATGCTTTCCAGAAAGGAAACCTGGTGATGTTGGATGTCTCCTTCACTAGGATAATACTTTGCAACACTTTTCATTGCATTACAGATGCAGCTTGTAGTAGCTGCTGGCTGTGGTGGCTGCCTGTGAGTTAATAAGTACTAGGAAATGAGAAAGCCATAATTTAACCCATATGTAGCTGCCCCTTTTTAAATTTGACAGAGACTCGGTGATGCCTGTGCATTTGGATAGGTTGAAAAAATTGCTATGTGAGTCTTTGCTGAAGCTGCAGAAGATCCCTGTTGTCAGTTTGTGTTACTAATTAATGCTGAGAATGCATCTGCCTTTCACAGGTGGATATTTAATAATGAACTGGAAGAGGAGAATGGTGCCATGTGTCCAGTTTACAATTAGATCTAAAACAAACCTTCCTACATCACAGACTTTTATACAAACAGGGAAATCATGTATTTTACTCTTGGTATCATTTTGTAGCTCTCCCTAGACTACGAGGTTCCACCTCCCATGAACTGAAGAGCTGAGGAGATCCTGTGCAGCCCTGTTCCACTGAGCCACTGCTACATCCTCACATCCCAAACAGCAGCCATATGTTGTCCTCTCCAATAGCATTAGAAAGCCAAAAAACAAAAAAGCCCGGTTGGTTCCAGGATAAGCCAAGATCCACTTGAGCCCCTTGAGCTGTGGCAGTGACAGTGCAGTCCTGGCCTGGCTCCTGAGATCCCTGGGCTCAGGTTCTGGCACAGAACTGGTGCTCTGTGCTGTTGGGGACCGTCAAGGATCCGTGTGCAGAGGGTGGGCGGTTTTAATTTCAGTTGTTTCCAACAGTTCAACTGCCTTTTAAAAGGCTGAGGGGCTTTTTTCATCTTTGCTTTTGCTGGCAAGCAGCCTTTCCATCTGCTCAATGTGGGTTTAATGTGGCAACCTGTAGGTCTGAAGTAAACATTAGCTCTGGATAAAAAAAGCAGCTTTGCCTGGTGAGGCCGGTTTGTCTGAGTGATATATTTGTACATCACTCCTTTAAATAGCAGTGCAGGGTCTTACCTGCTTTGTTTGGGGCTGGACAAGTTCTGCTTTTTGCATGTGTGCTACTGTGAATTGTGCTGCACAGCACATTGTTGGGTATTCCTGTTTGTCTCTGTGATAGATTCTGTTTCTCTTCTCCAGAGCAGTACTTAAATCCCTGCCAGGGAAATGGCCTTAGCAGCTTGAGCCTGCTTGGCTGTGTACAGGATGGATGCAGTTACATGTTGATAGAAACATTCTGCAATAATTGTGCCCCATTCAATGGAAATGTTATTTGGTACCATCTTTTGTCTGCAGCCTTTCATCTGCTCCTTAAGCTGTATTTATGTGGTGATTTAAAGAAGTGCAGACCTAAGTAATTAGGTGATGGAACAGACAATCTGTGAGCAAGAATTTAGGTTAGGTTACTCTGGATACAGTCATGCAACAGAACTTGTGTTTCTGGATATCATGGATGTCTTTGTGTCTTTACAGGATTTCATGTGAGGCCAGGTATCTGTGTATGACAGGCAGATTAATAAATCAGAATATTATCAGAGCCATTCAAGCAGAACAGTCTTGGCAGTTCAGCCTTCCTTGGCTTCAAATACTTGGGGAAAAAAGTAAATTTAAGAATTAAAATTAAAATTTTGCTTGCTTTTTTCCCCTGTCAACTCTTAGCAATTTAATTTTTCTCACATTCTAAAAATCCTTTTGGCTTAATTTTTTTATTTAATAACCAGCACATGCAGTACTCTGATCTGTAACAGCAATATAGATTTCAAGAGTTAGCAATAGAGGTGTCTAGGAGTATTATAAATATTCTTTTCAGAAAATCATTCTGTGATGACAGGAGTTTTTCAGATGGCCTGAACTTTCTATTTAAGATCACTGGTTGCTGCATTTTAGGGTTTTTTTTGCTAAAATGTGTAAGTTCTACAGCAAAGAGGGTATTTTGAAGCAAATTAATCTATCAAAACAAAAAGTAATTATACTTTTAAAAGGTTTGTATTACAAACATTCTAAAACTTTAAAGAAAAAAATTGTATTTTGCTTTTAAGTGAAGAACTTAGGAAGTAACCATGCTAGTTTTTGAGATTAATTTTGAAAGGTGCTCTGCCCTGAGGATTGTGTCTTGCTCAGAGTGAGCCAAAGAATCCCTCTGGGGCTGTGGAGTGAAGAGGCAATGGCAGAGCCTATAGATCACAGCCTGCAGCTTTTATCACCAGCTTATCAGAGGAAGGTGTCACCTGGCCTGTGATTTCTAACCACTGTTCTATATTCTGCTGTAATGTAAACCTCTTAAGCGTTTCTTGCAGCCAGTTACACTGTGTGTTCTCATCAAGGCTACTGTTATAAATGGCACACATGCATATTGATGGGAATGAGTCAAAGACATTTGTAAGTCACATCCTTGCATCCCAAATGAATCCTGCATAAACACCACAACCTTTTAGAAGTGCTGACAACACTCGAGCAAGCAGAAGCTCTTCCTTCTTTATTGGTTTAAGCAGGGATGGTTTAGGAGAGAAAATTAAACTTTTATATCACTGTAATGTACATCCCAATATGGTAAGGTACAGATGTGAGGTTTCTGTCTCCATAAATTGGAGTTGTGGAACGAGGAAGGTCAGTGGAGCATCCTGCTCTCCTGAGCTGACAGGCAGCAAAACTTTACTGGCCCTTAAGAGCTTCCCATGCTTCCTTCTTGGTACAAAACTGTTCTGGCTCCTCCTCTAATAGCAATAATCTGAGATTAAGTAAAAGTGAATTTAGCAATATCTCATTCTTGAGGGAAGCCCAACCAAGCCTTCACATCTGGTGCTGTGTTTGTGAACACTCTGAGTTTGGGGCAGGGCAGGCAGAGTTTCCCTTCAGTTTGGTTTCAGATTCTTTCCTCTGGACTCATGCAAATAGGAACATGTAAATGGAATAGTTTTTTTCCATGTGAACTTTTAGAGGGAATTGGGCACTGTCCACTGTGTCATCACACCAAGGTTCTACAGGTGACACCTTGTGTCTCTTGTGTCTTTAAGAGTGTCCCAAAAACTGACAGATGGGTGGCAAGAGGTGCTGGAATATCCTTGGCTGCTTTGCCAGAGAGTTGGTGATTCCCTGATTTTTGTGGGTACTAGGTTAATGATGTTCATTTCTTATAAATAGAGTTTGAACTTTCCCATTGTGTATTCAGTGGGCAGTGTCACCCTTTGTAGTAGTTCCTACAGATTCTGGCTGAAATTGTAATTTTTGTCTCTGTGACAGTGACAGCAGTAATTTAGTGATGGAGGAAAGATCTGATTAAGACACTTCCATCTTTTTCAGTGCCCATATTTACAGGAAGATTAAGAGGCCGGCAGAGATGAGATGGATGGTGTGATTGATTCAGAGGATTCCTGTATATATTTAAAAATGAATAATCAGTTTTACCTTTACATGTGCACTATTATCTGCTACACATGTCAGAGCTTCTGGGATAGTCTCAGGTCCTGTAAAATTCCCAATTATGTCCCTGTTACAATCTAGGAAGGTTTTAGTGGTCTAAATTCAGGACTGGACTTCAAGAAATCTGACTGCAGTAATCGATTAAAAATTTGACACACCATATTTTTCAGCTAAATCTACACATGAGTATCTTGTCTCTGCATGCTAGCAAGATGCAGAATTTTCTGTGTGTGAATTGTATGATTCAGCATATTAATGAGAAATTAATGACAAATTCAAACCATGTTAATTCCTGGTGACAATCAGCTGTGACAGGTTTGAGTCTCAGCACATGTGAAACAATCACAGGTGATTTAAAAGAACATAGTGAGCTATGAGTTCAGTCCTCCCTTTCAAAATACCTTATTTTCATATCTATCTGTCTCTTATCATTTACAATTATTCCACTTCTTTGGACCAGAAAATGCAATTGGAATTACTGACAACTTACCACTATTCCTTGGATTGTACAAAAGTACTGAATAAGTACCAGTGGCTGCAGTGCTGCTTTCCTCTTAATTGTTTTCACTTGCATTTCAGGGAAATAATAAAACTTCAGATGTAGTTTGGCCTTTAAAGACAAATTTGATACATTTCTTCTCACTTTGTTGGCAGATGAATGCAAAATGGGCAAGCAGAGTTAGCAGGATTGTTTGTAGGATCAGTTGTTTGTTTTTCCCTCTAAGGAGAAAGTCTTTCTTGGGATAAACATGAGGGGAGTGAGATAATCCATCATTCTGAGACCTGCTCACTAGTGATGGATGGATAGATTGGTAAAGTAACTCAATAATCTTCATTTTTTTCAGGTTATTCACAGATCAGTGAGCCTTGTCGTTAATACAGCTATGGAATGCTTTTGTGTCCTTGCCCACAATATTTCTCAAAATTTGACAGGAAAAGACTTTTAATTTGGAAATAACCTTTGTTGTGAAATGCATTAAGTAGATGAAACCTGGAGAATACCTTCCTGTTTTAGATTTTATCTTCTCAGTGAGTGTTTGTCAATTCTTTGTTTAAAAAAAATCCTTGCAGACATGAGAGCTGTTCTGCTCCTTGTTATTTCTGACTAGAAATTGTGTTCTGCAGGAGTTTACACATCATGGAGGCCTTCAGCCATTAGAATCCATCACATGGGATGCTCTGAATCATGTGGATGCTGTCAAAGTGTATTGATTTCCCAGCCCTAAGTAGGCATGGAGAAGTTTTCAGTCAGGAAATTGTATTGAGGGATCAGACTTTCATTGTCCTGCTCTCATTCTTGATCATCTTGGTTCATTAAAAAAACATATTTGGAACCAAATACAAATGCTATTGCGAGATGATTTTTCAGGGTTTAATAATTAGGTTAATGGTGATAATAGGAGGGAAATATATAAATAAATTATTTGGTATTACCTTTTACCAGTCCCTTAGCAAGGAGATTCCTCCCTGGTGTGGGGATGTGCAGATTGTGCCTGAGAATTCTGACTCAAACCTGAATATTTGCAGCATTATCAGGAGGTAATGTGGAAATGATATGATTGTTTATCACCGGAGCAAATCTGAGGAGGCAAAATGCATTTAGCAGAGTCCTTTCTCATTAAACCAGAAGAGAGAGAAAGGTAACTTCTTAAACATGACAGAATTAGTAAAATAGCCCTTGAGTTTCTTTGAGGGTTAAGAGAACTGGAATTTTTGTGTCATTTCTGGAGGCAGAGAACACAGAAATGGGTTTTATAGATGAGCTAATGTTTAGTGACTGGTTCTAGTGCCTGGCTTTTGTGCCTTGCCCTGCAGTCCTGCTCTCCCCAGCTTTTCTGGGAGGGCAGAGCTGTTGTGTAGTTGCAGCTGAATGCTTTGGGTGAGGAGCAGCTGCTTCTGCAGTGAGGTCCATGGGGTTTAGAGCCAGGTCCCATCCTTCCACCTCCTCCAGACAGGAGCTTCTGGAGTGTCTCTGCACTGCCCTGCCCTCACAGCAACACACAGACAACTGACTCTTCTTTACCTTTTTCTTTTTTTCCCTCTCCAGCTCTGTGGCAATTTCTTACAGTAGCCACAATGCTTTAAGTGTAATTTCTAGGCCACTTAAACACATTTCCTGCAGGTTTCTCACCTAACCTTCATCTAAATCATCTGTTTCTTGAGTTTAGAGTCCCAGAGAGTGATTCTTAACCTTGATTCACTAAGAAGTAGGATTAATTGCAATATGCTTGAAAAACATTGTTTGATAATGTGGTTAATTTTAAGAAACAGCACTTTTCTATTGTGACAAGAGTCATCAGTAACATGGCACTTTTATCAGCAGTTGTTTAAATTACTACCAATTGAAATGAAAAGGCAGATTAGACATGGTCTTATTTTTGTCAACAGATTTTCCTCAGATTTAGAAACACCCTAAGAAATCTACACTGGCACAAAGCAAGGCTGAAGTATAGAACACAAAATTTATGATTAAATAAGATTTTTATTGCGTCATCTTCTAACATTTGAATTTGGGAAATGGAATTGGAATCTTGGGCCTGTAAAAGGCAGCAGTGACTTCCCAAACCCCAAAACTTGTACATCACATAATAGGAACTCAAATGTTCATACTCCTGAAATAATTGCACTTCAGTGCAGTGTGGTCATTCAGAATCCATGGTGTCCTAGTTTGGAGGACAGATGTCTGCTAAGAAAGGCAGGAGCCTCTCTTTGAAATGGAGAACGTAAACACCCTCCCTCCAATTTATTATTATTTTGAAATTAAGGGGCTCTCAGGCAAAGATATGGGAATTAGAAATAACAGTTTTTACTAGGGAAATTAAAATAGAAATATAGCACTACAAAGAACAAACCCCAAACACTGACAAAGTCAGAATCCAACCTGACACCCCGTCAGGAAGGGTGCTGGTAGAAATCCCATTAAATGATGGCTGTAGTCCTTATGCAGTGACAGATGTGCTTCAGTTGGAGCAGTGCTCCTGGACAAGGTGCAGTTTCCCTCCCAAGATCCAGTGGTGATGTGGAAAAAGTCCGGTTTTCCTCTGCAGTTCAGGAGAAAACAGGGCTACCTTAGTGTCCCAAAACCCCTGGTTTTATCTTGGTAAGAAATGTTGGGCTTTTCCCCCTGGCTAGATCAAGTTCCAATGGGATGCAGTAATTTTATCAGTCCCACAGTGGGACTCAATGGCCATGAGCAGAAGAGAACTCCCTGCAGGAAGGATGGGTTGTGAAAAGATAAAGAACACTGCCCCACCTGGTTTATAAAATATGGCCATTAGCAGGAGATGTCCCCTTTGGAAATAAAGAACACTGCCCCACCTGGTTTCAATGGTGGCTCATTAGCAGAATATCTCCCATGGAGATCAGGATCACTGCCCCACCCTCAACAGATGGTGATAGAACAGATACCTTTTATCATATCCTGTATTGTAGCCCAAGACACATGAACAGTGAATACCAATCCTTGCCAGACTCTGATGTGAAAGATTTAAATCTCTCCTATTTTGTAATTCTGGAGAGGAGTGCACAGAGTCTGTTTGGGGTCAGTGATAAGTACATAGAGCTTTGTGCTCTAAACAAAACCAAGCACAGCAGTTGTTTCTTGTCTGTTTTACAGATACTGTCTTCACTACTGGAGTGTTTCACAGGATCTGAATGTATATTTCTATATATGCAGTATAAATTTCATATCATAAAAAGGAGCAATTTCTTAGTTTTAAATTTGGTTCTTAAATCCCTAGAAAAACTGTGAGATATTGGATTTCCTAAAACATGACAAATGTCTGGGCTAGTTTTTTTTCCTAACTGCTCTGTCATCCCTGGTGCTTTTTCCTGGAGCTGTCACCATTGCCTGCTGGGTCTCTCCTCATGAGAAGATTGCTTGTTCTCCTCCTGCCATTCCAGCTCCTCCTCCTGCAGTATTCCCAGTCATAGCCTGGTTTTCCAGAAGGGAAGGGAGATCTGGGGAAGGAAATCATCTCACTGTGGGCTACAGGCTCAGAATACTCTGTGAGTGAGCTGGGTGCTGGTGGATAACTGCAGGAACTTTGTGGCTGGTTCAGAACACTCATGTTGCTGACTGCATTTAGACCATGGGCTGATTCTCTAATCTTGCAGGACCTTTTTAAATTTCACAGGAATGATGAGCACAGCCTGCAGGAAAAAGTCAAAATGTTTGACTCTTCATCTGCTTCCTTAATCATTTATGTCACATATTTTCCTTTCCATAACTCTCCAAATGCCAGGACAGTTCAGGATGGCATTGATTATTTTCTTCATTAGTTTTCTGGGGTTTTTTTAGGGGGTGGGAGATTTTTGATGTTATCCAGGTGGATGAACACAGAGTTTTGACTTTGGTATGGGAACCCCATGTTGGGAAGATTAACCATCAGTTTTTATTTGATTTGATTTGTCTGGACTCTGCTTGTTAATGTTTTCAGAACAGCAACATTGGAGGAGAGGCTGACGTTCTAGGGGCCTTTCAGGAAACAGAATTTAACATAAGAACCAGGCCACAGCTTGCTCTGTGTGTAAAAATAAATTGAAAGAGGACAATTCATTATTTCAGCACTTGCTATGTTTTTCTTTGATCTTTCTCCAAAGCTTGCAGTGCTGTACATGCAGTATTCAGCTTTAAGGAGAGAAGCAAGTCTTTACTATAGAAAACATGCACAGTTAGAAAATAGTAATTTTTTTAATTAACCACAACATGCATTTAAGAAAGCAAAAGACAAATTACATACTAGAAATAAAAAATAGGTTTTGCTGTAAAATTATTTGATACAGTTTTGAAATTCTTTCAGAGTGAACTAAGGCTAAGACACTAATTTGAGTGTTTGTGGTATCTCAGTGCTGGAAATCGAGATGTCAAATGGAGAGACATTCTATTTTTGTTCAATTAATATCACAGAGCATTACATCAAAGCAGTAAACTCCTCTTGTATCAACAGATGCAGCAACCCTGAAGCCTATTTTCTCTCTTGTTACATTAGTGTTTAATTAAAGAAAACAACTAGTTGGAGGCAGTTACTTTCTGTGAAATGTAATGAAGATTTATTTTGTAAGTGACCTTCACTGTATTAGCTGAATCAGTAATCAGTAAAATTAATAGAATAATCAAATTATATACAAACTCATAAATCACTGCGAATATGCTGTCAGAAAATGCAGCTTTTAATATGTCCTATTGTTTCAGAGCTGTATTAAAAATTGCAACTGCTGATTTCTGCCTCAGTGGGGACTGAAATGGCATTTAAAGGCTGTGGATGATGGAGGGCTACCAGGCCAAAAATTTTCACAACTGTTAATTTAGCTGTAATATGATTTGATGTCACCAGGACAAAGTTGAAGCTGAGTACAGTGTTGTTGCTATCTTTCAGCAAAACTTGAATTATTGGTGGAGGCAGTCGCCAGTTAATTAGAGTAATATCAGTTTAAATGTCTGTCATTTAGGGTTAATGGTATCAAAGAGTTGCCTTGTACTTCAAGTGCAGTCAAATCATCTTGAATAGCCCATTGTGTGTATGAAAGCAATGCCAGCACAAAGATTGCACTTTGCCATAAATTATTGGGGTGCTGTTTAATATTTCAGTATTTAAATAATTTTGGCAAGTTCTTCCCAACTCTGTCATTTTTCATGCAAGGCTTTTTTAGTAGCTGTTTTGGCTGTTTAGGATTGTTTAGCAACACAATCGAAATTATTTTCCATTTTCATTTAAAAAGAGCAGCTTTCTGCTGGCCTATGAAAACAGGTCGTGCCCTCCTCCCTGGATAGCAGGTTACTCTAGGAACGAAGTAATTCACATTTCTGTGCAGCCAAGCAGCAAAGTTCTTTCAAAGCATGCTAGAAAAATAAAGTGTATATATCAAAAACGCCTGGCTGTGGTTGAAGTCAAAGGAAAACTGTAATTAATGCTTTTAACTAAGGAATCCACTTCTAGTTAAGTGCATAGTGCTATTTTTATATGCAAGATATGAAAAAAAAATTGAGTTGTTTTGAAAGATCCTGATAGCTGCTGTGTCAGGCAGGAAGCTGTGGATTATAGCATTAAAGATAATAAACCCATAGCTCTGGGTTCTCTGAGGAGTTTTCAGTGCATGTTTAACCTTTGTGTCATCTTCAGCAATCTCCAAACAGCCAAGGCTGGGAATGTGGGGATGTGTCTCTGCTTTCCTGTCAGGAGCAGGGGTGTTTTAGGGAGCTGGGTGTCCCAGCATGTCCCGTGGTACTTGGTGGTGCTGACAGCTCCTTGGGCTTGGGGACACTGTGTCCCTGGCTGGGCTGCACCAGCCCTAGGGTCAGGAGGGATTGTGGCAATGACTGTCTTTGAACTGGCTCCTCTGACATTAGAAGGACAAAATAATGCCAATTTTGGAAGTCAGATTTGCAAAGTTTTCAAATTTGCCATCCGTGAAGAGAGATCAAAATGCTTTCATTTCAAAATCACAGAATCACAGAATGGTTTGGGCTAGAGGAGACCTTAAAGCTCATCCAGTGCCACCCCTGCCATGGCAGGGACACCTCCACTGTCCCAGCTGCTGCAAGCCCTGTCCCCGCTGGCCCTGGACACTTCCAGGGATGCAGGGACAGCCACAGCTGCTCTGGGAACCTGTGCCAGTGAGGGACATCTTCCATATATCCCATCCAAACCTACCTTGCTTCACTTGAAGGCTGTTCCCCTTATCCAGTCCCTCCATCCCTTGTCCCCAGTCCCTCTCCAGCTCTCCTGGATCCCCTTGAGGCCCTGGCAGGGGCTGTGAGCTCTTCCCCAGGTGAGCACCCCCTGGCTCCAGCCCTGCCCATCCTGTAAATCAGTGTCACCAGCATCGCAGTGCTTCACCGTGCTGACCCTGAGAGTGATTGCAGTGAGCAGTGCTGCAGTGACTTTGTTCCCCCTTGTTGCAGGCTGTGTGCTGTGTTTGGGGGGATCTACTGCCTCCGTCACGCCGTGCGCTGCCTGGTGCTGGACAGAGCCTCAGGAAGGTAAGGCTGACATCAGGAACCTTCTGTTTGTACACAAAACACAGGTGAAAAATGTCTGAAGTCAATTGGAAAAAAAATGATTCTTCCCAAATCCTCCTTGGTATTAATAACACATCAACCTTGATTAAAAGTAATTTGTGTATAGGTCCTCCAGAACAAGGAAAGTGGGTCTAGAATATAGAAACTGAATTAATTTCCCTGTGATATTACTACAGCTCCTGATCACCCAAGCTTGGAAGACAAATCATTTCAGCTGCCGGGGGGCTGGTGATGAGTGATGTTAGTTTTCCTTGTGGCCTTACCTACTCTAATTGATTTTCATCAGATGACAACAAAGCCCTCTGTTATTGCATTTTTAAAAATGGAGCTCACCTAAAGACTCATCAGATTAATCTTTGCTGATAATGCATGTCACTCCAAGAGAAAAGACTTTAATGAGTTTTTAGGTAGATTGTTGTCATAAACTGTGCTGCCCTCTTATTCCAGAATAAATTCTTTTACAACAATATCAAGCCTGAAGGCAGGTTTGAAGTTGAGCTAAGAAAAAATCAACAGAGTTTTTTCCATAGTGGCATTTTTCACACCTCTGTAAATTGTCATATTTCTGTTATACACATTTTATCAGATATTAATCTAACTGCAGGCTTTGACTGCTTTAAACACTCTGTTTGCAGCTTGCTTTCTATAATTGAAAAGTTCAAGATGTTACGTAGAAAATGTAGGAAATTAATTTAGAAATGATGTAGTACTAATTTATTAGGAGAATGAGTAGTTAAATGAGGGGGTGGTGTGTTTGCTTCCCCACTGCTCTGCAGTTCCTCGAGCACAATCTTGGAGCTGCATTTGTCACAACATGGTCAGGTAGGAGCTGTTTACCCTGAAATGGGATAAACTCCACATTTTACCTTTCTGCCAGTTCCTGAAGATTCTGGAGTTCACTGCACAGTTGCAGACTTTGAGATGTAAATGTGTTTCATCAGGTGTGTTGTTCCAAATTCATTATTCCTCTGCAAATTAAACTGTGCCCCTTTCAGAAACTGTCATTTATTTTAACTGATACTTCAGCTGTTACTGTTGGAAGTTTTACATTCCAATAATGTTTAAATATTTAAATTGCCCTTGCAGGGGAACAAAGTTTATAGTTGGTAGCAGATTCCAAACCCCACTGTGCAGATCTGAACTGGTCAGTGGTACTGGTTGCCCCAGTTTCTAGCTTTTCTTTAGGAGGTTTTATTTCCAGAGGAGCTGGAGTGCTGCATCCCCATTAACCTGCCTGAATGTTTTGAATATTAGTTCCACAAGGTTCAACACAGCTGCCAAGAGTCTTTTTTTAGGCTGCTTTTGGGGTTCATTTGTGCCATTTCAGAATGATAGCTTTTCGAGGAGCAGAATTATTGAAATTCTTCTGAAGATTTTACCAGACTTTCATTATTCCAAAACCACTGAGCTTTTAATAATGCCATTATCTGATAGTGACTATGAAGAAGCACAACACATCCAAGATACCATTCCCTTTATCTTCTGTTTTGTTCTTGCTGTTATCTCCTTCCTCTCTGTGTATTCCCTCCCTGCACCAGCTTGTATTTCCTCTTGACTTTGGGCTTCAGTGTTTTGCCTAATAAAAATCAGCTATCAAGTTGTTAATGAGGCTATTTATGAGTTACTGAGCTTTTGAGTCAACAGACCATTAATAGTAATTGGTGAGAGGCAAATTCATGTCTGGGTGTCAGTGCAGCTGGCTGTGTGCTTGCAGAGGCAGCTTGCCCAGGTTACAAATGGCTCACTCAGCACTGCAGAAATGCTTTGTGCAGTGGTCATTACCAGTTCATAGCTCCTTGCACAGCCCTGCACGCTCCAGCCATGCCTTCAGGCACGGAATATTTCTCTATTTTTAATATTCCTGCATTAGTACACATAAGGAAAATATACACATCTATCTACAGCCTTGATTTTCTTCTAAAACTTTCTGTTTAGTGTTTAATTAAAAGTCTCTAAATATCACCAAAGTTTATTCCAACTTTTTTCTAGATGTGGCTAACACTGCTTTTTCACATTTTCCTAGCCATGTCTGTATATACAGAGAACAGTAAATTTCATACCCAGCTCTACAATTATTTTTATTCTTTTCATAGTTTTTGAAAATGAAATTCAGACAAGATAGGGTGAAAGAAATAGAAATTTTTGACATACCTATTTTAAGGTTTTGGTAATACACTTGAAAATATCTGGTTTTTATGTATTGTATCAGATCTGCTGTTATAATAAGTTTGTAGACCGTCCTGAGTTCTTGGTAGAGCTGTAATGCTCTGTTAGAAAATAAAAACCACATTGTATTTCTGAGGCTGAGGGAAAAACCCATTGAATGTGTGACAGTGTTGTTGTTTTTCTCTGTGTTGTTTGTATGTCACTTTTCTGGGTACATGTAAAATTTCATCCTAATGATGGGCATTTTATACTGATCACACTGCACATATGTTTCCAATTGCATAATTCTGTCTCAAAGTGGGAGAGATGTGACAAATGGACATTTATACATCTGTGATAAAAAGCTAGAGCAAACATGCAGTAATTTACATATGTGCTGAAATACTGCAGCCTGGCTTTGGCAGTGCTCTGAGTCCATTTCAAGGATGTCGCCCTTAGTCCATTAGTTTGGATAATGAGCCCTATAAAGTACATTTATAACTCGTGGCACTGCAAGGAGATGGATTCTAATTTTCATCCTTTTATCCAGACACATTGAAAGAAGGTCAATGGAGGGTTCTGTGTGATTCATTGTCGCAACACAGATCAGATGACAGAGACCTGATAATGTCAGTGCACCAGTGTTTGCTGCGTGTGGAAGCACTGCTTGAAAGACATTTTCTCAGCATCATCCTTTGAAGTGAAGTGGGACTGAAATGAAAAGCTGCCTCTCTCTCTCAGTTTAAAATCTTATCACACATATGACCTGCTGCTATTCCTGAACAAAGGAGAGGAAACAACACTTAGCTGGGAAATAAAATGTGTCGTTGCTTTCGCTGGCTTTGAGTGATGCAACATGACATTTAATCAACCTTTCCCCTGCCATAATGTTTGGGGGGTGGTGGGGAAATTGTTCCATAAACAATAAAAAAGGTTATAATTAGAAATGAGCTGCGGCAGCTCAGCTTCCTTGTTTATTTGCAGTATTCAAATGAGAGCTCGAGGATGAAATCACTGGAGTTAACAGTTGGGAAAAACTTGTTCAAGTTGCAAGTGAAGCACACATTGGATAGGATTTGAAAAAGAAGAATGTTAGATGTTAAACAGTGCTAGTACTGCTGTCAAGGCACCTGTTGGATTTGAAAATAGGAATATATATAAGGGCCAGCTGCTGGGAGGTCAGCATTAGCAGTCAGTGTTACAGAAACAAGTTTAATAGTCACAAAGCTATGAGGACTGTGTGTGCACCCTTTCCCAACTCTCATCTCAGGTCATATGAGCAGCTGCTTTACCAGGGCTGGTGGGAGCTGATTCCTGTTATTTATTTAATTTGGGTTTGTAGATCATTAGAATCACAGAAGCTGACAAATAGGTTTAAATTACAGAAACGTTGTTCATTCCTAAGGCATAACTTGCATGTCAGATATTCCACAGATAAAGTTGCACTCTGATAAAACTCAGGTAAATCTGCACATGATCTGTGGCTCAGCATTGTTCTTTGGATGTTTCCCTGTGCATGCACACGTGTGTAAGTGTGTGTGAGAAAATTCACTGGTTGAAGTACTGTGTGTTAAATTGTGAAGCACTGATGAAGTCATTCAGAAAAGTTTAATTTTTAAAAAAAAGTAATTTTCATGCCCCAAGAAAAAGTTAAGTGACGCTAATTTGCTTTATTTATTTATACAGTTCTGGTAGTGTAGAAGAGAACAGGGATCACAGATGCAGAATCAGCTGTAGAGGTTATTTTAATGAGTATCTGTGTGCAGCCTCCCTTTTCTCTGTGTCTGATATATGATGGAGCTTCATATGTCATATAGAAGTGAAGTTTGTTCTTTCATAGAGAATTTTCCCCTTAAAATCTGAAATCTGTATTCCCATTTAAGCTGACTGAATGGGTTCATTTCTGTGCTTTGCATTTCTGTCCCACTTCTATTTCTGTCCTTGTTCTATGGAGAACATTTATGTCATTCTTAAAACACCAGGGCTTGGTTAATCCCTTTGTGTGTAACTCAGAGATAAAGGGTATATTTAGTCCCAAACACAGCAAGTCACTCTTGGAACAGTCTGATGCACATTTGTCAGTGAGCTTTCCCAAATGTCCTAAGTTCCTTTGCTATTTAATTTGTCAAATACTATTGTCAAAATAAACTTGGTCTTTCTGAGAAAGAAACTCCTCTGCAACAGGGTAGTACTTACAAAAAAATTCACAGGTTTTTTTTGGGTTTTTTTTGCATATTATGAGGTAAGAAATACAGAACTAAATGTCAATGTTGTAAGCTTCTATTTTCTGTAAAAAGTGATCAATTTATTAAAGTTGGGATATCATAATCTGTATTGGCATTGCATGTAGAAAGCTGCATATACCAGGCAGAATGTGTCAGTCTAGGATTTGGTGATCAGTTGAATTGATTTAGGGTTCACACATTCAAGAAATACACAGCTAAATTAACTGAAAGATACAGATATTGTGCTGTGTAAATAAATTTTAACAACTTATGCATGATTTGTTACCTTACATCAAAATTTCTTACTATGATTTGTTGAGTTTTATTTTTTTTTTAAACAGGTGCAAAGCTATTGTGGATCATTTTGGACAAAGAATAAATGCCAACTATTTTATTGTGGAAGACAGTTACCTCTCAGAGAGCACGTGCACAAACGTGTGTTACAGGTATGTGATAAAACAAAAACCACAATTTCTTTAACTAGTGCTGGGTAAAGTACCCTGCAGGTTAAACTGAGGAGCCTCCTGCCCTCTCCTTTATTTACAGTACAGTTCAGTTCTGTGCAAAGTATTTCTCTTCTATAGATGTGTATATCTATATATGTATATATATCTATATATGTACTCTAAATACACAGAATATACTGTGTACTTTCTGTAGTCAGGTTTTCTTCAGTTGTCATTGAAATCATACTCCCCCTTTCCATATGAAAAATCCAAGAGCTCTAAATGTGTTAGGAATTTCATATTTGCTGAAATGTATTGGGAAGGTGAAGTTGCAAGTTGCTGTCCTTGCTTTAAATTTGGTAAATTCAGCTTTAGATGAGAACTAAACTTCAGTGTTTCAGGCAGAATATCCCTGTAAGAATCATTGTAATCAAGGTTATAGAGTGAAACAGCCCTGGTATTACCAAAAGTATGATTCTAAATTGCTATTTTTTACAGTTCTGTTTCAATTTTGCATAATTAAACTGATTATATAATTATTTTTACCTGATTCTTTTATTTATTGTAGGCAGATCTCCAGGGCAGTGCTCATTACAGATCAGTCTGTATTGAACACAGACACAGAGCAGCAGGTACACACCAGTTCTGTATCATTGTCTCGTGGGAATATTTAGTTGTTGGTGGGAATTAAGTCATTAATTCAGTTTTGTTTGTGCTTGAATCAAGATCTTCAGTCAGATCTCTACAGTTTAATTTGTTTCAGTGTCTGTACAACTATTTCAAATTTTAGTTTAGTTCAGTGAATGGGATTTTCCTGTGTGGCTCACACTATAATTAAGAGTTTTAAGCTGCTGCCTTTAATTTTGCTTGCTTTTAATAAAATGTTACCATTACTATTCTGTTAATTATTTCCCTTGTCTGAACTTCTTTCAAAGCTCTTTTTTTTTTTTAACATTCCTTTTTGCTGTTTGAAGTTCTCACTGTACACTTTAAGATGCTACTTCAGATCTGCTTTGTCTCTCTGCAGTCCTTAATTATAAAGGATATTTATCAGTGTTGTGTTTGAAACTAAAAAAACCCCAAATTGTGTTGCTGTAGTGCTCTCCCTGAAGCTCTGCTCTCTGTCCCCAGGTTTCTGTTCTGACAGTGCCTCCCCTGGAGCAGGGCAGGGCAGCAGTGTGTGTCATCGAGCTCTGCTCCTCCACCATGACCTGCATGAAGGACACCTGTGAGTAAAGCAGCGTTCCTGCTGCCTCTGGCAGCTCTGGAGCAGAAAAATCTCTGAAAATCTCTGTGAAATCTCTGTGAAAATCTCTGTGTGTTCCTCTGCACAGGACACAGGGAGCGGTAGCCCTGTGGAGCTTCATGGGCTCATTTTCACTTCCACAGGAATAAATCCTCCTTCAGGAGATAAAAATCATAGTCCAAAGAACATCATCATTTGTCTTTTTTTTCCAAAATTCCCTTAGCTGAACTATTAAATGGAAATACCTGAAATACACTGTATTTGGGAGCTTTTTATCTCCTGAAAGGATTCTGTTGTTGGTATTTTGTGTGAAACTGAAATAAATGAGCTATAAAATGCTCATTTTGGGTATTTATTGGAATAGAATTAGAGATTGCCTTACCTAATTCTTTTTAACAAGAAATAAGTAACTGTAACAATAACCAATTTATTTTGCTGTTAAATAGGCTTGAACTCAATTCTTTGCATATAAAAGGAGAGTAAAGTAAATGATCAAGTCATTCAAAATTACATTTCCTACTAAATAACAGTAAAAAATAAGCTTGTAATTAATTAATAACTTACTTCTATAAACTGTATTGTTAATATTTATCTTTTCAATAGCTGATTTCTTTTTATTAAGGGTTCACAAAATGTATATACAGCAGGAAGTGAAGCCAATGAAGGATTGATGTCCCATAGAACTAAAGTATTGGTTTCAGGAGGATTTTCATGATGCTGAAATACTAAGATTTCTGTTATTTACTTTTCTCCATGAATTCCTTTCATTTCAGAAGAGAAGGTGCTGCCTTCCTTAATGAAATTTGTCTTCATATATTGAAATAATAAAGTTCTATATTAGGCATAGCTGAGTTCCAGTTATGGGACATATTTCATAATTTTTTAAAAAACTTTTGCATCATTATCTCTAAATGGGTTTTAACCTGACTGATTTCTCCTTGGAACAATTATTTAAGCTAAGTATACAAATAGATCTACTCTTTGATCACACTGCACAAATGGCAGGCACATCATCTGTATTGCCACTTGAGTGGAACCAAACTCCTTCACCTGCCCTAAAAATGGAGGCTGTAATGATGAAATCAGGAACTGAGCTCATCCTTCTTCTTGCTGGGAGAATTACTTGAAGACAAATGTTGGCAACCACTGTAACTAATGCAGTTATACCTGAGTAAATCAAATATAATCAAAATATATACTGATGACTGTGACTCATAACCATAACCTTAAAGATAATAAAAAAGATTTTATAGAAAGTAAATGATGTGAACTTTAGTGATTTATAGCTGGGTTTTTTGAGGAAAGAATAGATTTTATTACAGTGTTTGGGATTGGAAGCATCTAGTTAAGGTTGGGGAGGCTTTGATTATCACCTTTTCCTTATTTTAGTACATGCTCCTTCAGACAGAAGGTTTGGTCTGGGTTGAATAAAAAAATGAATATTAATGTTTGAATGGAATCTGTGTGTGCAACCTGAAAGCAGAGAAGCATGAAGAGTTAAATTTCTGTTCCTGATGGAATCACAGGGTCAAGATCTGTGTGATGTACTGGAAAATAATGACAACAAATACAGCCAGGCTTCAGAGAGAGGAGACAAAGATGTCATCTAGATGTAAAATAGTACCAGAGCTGTGCACTGCTTTTAAATGGATCAGAATTTACAGCAAAGAAGAAAAAACTGATCAGTTTAGACTTTGTACAATGTTAAATTCCTTCATGATTCTCTGATGGACACTTCTCTGGAGAGAAGTTTCCAGGAGCAAATGAATCCATGAAGATGGTTTTATAAAAAACTTTAAGGTGAGGCTTTTAAATGAATGAATGGCTGGAAAATCAGGTGGGTGAAGCAGCTGGATCTGGATCTGAGAGAGGCCAGTGGGACAGAAAAGGGTCAGGAGCTGTAGCAAGGGATTGTCCAAGGAGGCAGCAACTGCAGAGTCTGCAAAACAACAAATGAAGGAAGAGTTCAGCTATAATTCCTGCCTTCTGGGGAGGGGATGAATCAAATGTACAAAGGGTTGCACAGCCAGAGTGAACATCGTGGAAGTGACTTGGAGAATTCTGAGGTGTTGCCAGAAAATTTAATTTTTCTGAGTGCTCTACATGTCCATAGTGCAGCACTTCCCAGCCTTAAAGGAAGTGATTTTGTGAAGAATTGTGATTTCTAAAAGCCTGCTGTGCCTTAGGGAAATTGTAAATGTTGTTTATCTGTGTGTTGGTGATTGGAATTAGTTTGTGTTCTCTTTTCCCAGATTTAGTGCATCTAACCTGTCCATCAACTAAAACTGCAAGAGAAGATTTAGAGCCTGTTGTACAGAAGTTATTCAATCTAAACACAGAAAAAGGTAAAAATAAATTAATGAGGTATTATGATATTGCATAAATATAATTTGCTAAAGTAGCTCTTCTGTATCCAAGGGCATGACTGTAATTGTTTCGGACCTTTTTTATTTTTCACACTTTCTTTTTTCCATGAAATATATTTGCTGTTCAGCACATCCTTGAAAGGTGCAGTAGTGAAAAGAAATATTTGTGAAATGCTGGAAGCTGCTTGGGTTGTTCTTGTCTCATTCTCAGGCTGTTGCTCAGCCTCTTGTCTTCAAGTGTTCCCTTGTTTGCTGTTTGAGTTGAAATTCTCTGAATTCTGGAAGCATAAAGTTGTATTGTTACCACAAAGATAGATTTCCACTAATGAGCTACTTGGCCCTAAATTCAAGGAAACCTTGGCTACTTTTTTTGAACTTTTCCCTGAGATGGACAATTCCATACCCCAGAGGAAAGCAGCTGCTGATGGCGCAGTTGTTGCCTAGAAGGAAATTGTTCCTGAAATACCTACCTGAGCTAATTCCACACAAGTTTTTGAACTTTAATCCTGAGATCCTGGATGTGACCGTATTTGTGGTAGATGCTCACAGAGTGGGTGATGTGTTCTAACCCTGGCAAAAGCAGTTTGAATCAGTGTGCCCATGCTGAAGGCAGTAAATCCCATTTCTCTGAGAGAAAACAGTGCTCAGCTCCCAGTGACAGGGGCTCTCTTGGTGTAAATGCAAGTTACTAAGATGTGGGAGTACTTTTCATATTCATAATTGCTTTGCTTTACTTACAAAACAACGTGGGTTTGCAGATGGAAAACTGTACTAGACTGGAGAGTTGCAAACATTTCTCATTTTTATATGTGTTAACTTAAAGCCTGCTAATTTTCACCTTTTAATATTTAACTTCTCTCTTCAATTTTCAAGACAGTGCCATGTCTTTCAAAGGCCTGGGGAAGAGAAGATCAGCTTAGTGTCTTCTAATCATCTGGGGAGGGGTAGCATTAATCTTAATGTTTGAAGTGATCCAGTTTGGAAATGATAGATTGTTTAGAAGCTGACTGAAATTCTTCTGTAGGAACTCTGTGATCATAGGGGTCCTCAGGTGCACTGAGGCACTGAAAAGCCAGTTTTCCCTGACACACAGGCCTTTTTATCATCAGGATGAGGTAGTGGTCGTATTTTAATTAAAATGTCAGAACAAATACTGTTGGAGTTATTGAAAATGAATCACCAGATAAAGTGAGCACTGGGCCATGGCAGGTCAAAGAGGCAAAGTCACCTGGAGAAGAGGACTCCATTCATTTTCCTGCCTAAATGAGGAAGAAGTAACTTTTATGAGCAATGTGAACTTTTAAATATATTAAAGAGCATCTTGCCCTGTATTAAGGCTCAGCCTTTCACAGGCTGATGAATTTAATTTATATTTCAAACTGTTCAGTATGGACATCACCTATTTTTTTTTAACTATTTGACAGTTATAAAAAGATACTGAAGGAATAGCATAGATTTATCTCTTTTTTTGTAATTCATCTGCTTTAAAATACTGTTTTGAATGCCATAGTTATCAAGAAGTTTCTTCCTTGGAAAGAAGTAAATCTCACAAGGTCTTTTACAAGCTTCATTTACTTTAGAGGAGGTAAAATACAAGAAAGGGGACAGCAAATATTCCAAACAAATAGTATTTATTAAGCTCAGAATCTGTGTTGTGTATTCCTCCATTGCACTGGGAAGAGTGACCTTCATCTTCCCTGTGTGCAGAGGGATCATAGGAATGTGCAAAGTACAGCAGGGAGGGACAGATTATGAGGAAAAAAGTTGAGTTTGTGATAATTTTGTATTCTTGATGAATATTGCAGCACAGTACAACCCTCTGAAAGTGTAGATAAACACAAATCAGTAATTTATTTTCATTTGGTGGCACTGCCACAATCAGAGATTCTGTGCACAAGGATAAAGTGTGAAACCAGGAGAAGAAATGACACATCAGGAATATCTGTGCACTGAGAATGCAGTGCCTTGGGAGCCCAGGGTGGGCTTGGTCAGTCTGTCCTGTGCTCTGGGAGTTTATCCCCAGAGAAGGAGATAATGGGAGAGGTTTAAATTTAAACCAGGCTTCTTGGTAGGGTGTTGGCAGTGCTGACTGCTGCTGGTGTGTGCAGAGAGAGGAGAGCTTGCAGAGCTGTGCTTGGAGAGGAAAGGGGAAGAATGCTGAAGGAGAATCTCAGAAAGTTAAACAGTTGGCTTTTTGAAGAACAAAAATAATCCATTACAGTAATTCCATGGTAAAAATTTGATTTCCAGTATGCTAGATTGCATTTCTGCCTCATCACACAACACTGATTACTGCAAACACTCTTTTCCTTTTCAGAGACTGGAAATGAAGAACTGGAGAAGCCCAGAGTGCTCTGGGCAGTCTACTTCAACATGAGAGATTCTTCAGGAGTTGAGAAGAGTTCCTATGCTGGCTTGCCCTCCAATGTTTATGTCTGCTCTGGGCCAGACTCTGCTTTAGGAAATGACTGTGCTGTCAAACAGGTTGGGCATTTTGGTTGCAGAACTTGAATTTTAAAGAAATTAGTCTGATACAGTCTGGGTTATTCTGCTGTACAAAAATACACATGATGACTCTGCAAAACTATAAAAGCAGGCAGATGGAGAGGCCAGGATAGAGTCACAGTTACCTGGAAGGTAAAGGAGGTGCAGTACAAATCAAAGCTAGAAAATTCTGCCCACACTTCAAGTTGGAAGGATCACCAAGGAACTTGCAGCCCATAGTCACAAACCAAAAACTTCCTGGGGAAAACCCAGCACAATGAATGTGGTAGGTGAGGCCTCCTGCCTCAGTTTACCTTCTCTTTTCCTTGGTATCTCTGTAAAACAGAATTTTCCTTTCAGAGATGCCCTGCATAAGGAAGGGACAAATTCTTGGGCAGATTCCCCCAGCAGCCCCTGTGGGGTCAGGACACTTCCAGAGACAGGAGAACACTGCTCAGCTTTGCAGGGTTAAGTGTCACCAAGCATTTTTAAAGCTGTGTTTTTAATGGCCACGTTCAGACAATGTGCGTGCCATCTTGTAGCCAGTTGCAGGATTTTTTATGACTAAGTCATAAACCTCTTAAAAATAAGATTGTGCAGTGGAAAGGCTGACATAGCCTGAACTGCAGGGTCAGAGCAGTGTCATTAAGGACTAATAGTAGCCTTCATTTTGCTTTACAAGGCAATAATTTGCCTCTCAGAGGGATAAAAAACTGTAAAGACAAAAAATAATGCAAGAAAATTATTATGGTAGCAGTTTTAAATTGTAAATGAGTTCCTTTCTAAATTTGATTTTTTCGAACTGTTCTTTAAAACAGGGTATGTTAAAAACTGCTTAAATATATTAAACCCCACCTATTTCTGATTCTGACATTTCTAACATTCAGGTTTGTCTTCCCTTAAGAGTTTTTCTTCCTACCAATGAACAAAGATGGGACAGATCAAGCCCTGTTTGAATGTTCTTGGTGCTGCATTCCAGCCTCTGTGTTCAAACTGTTGGCCATCAGTGAGAGAGGTGCTGAGCAGATCTCTGAGGAACAACTTCAGAGCAAGTGATTTATTTTGCATTTTAGACAAATAAGAGAGAGGCTGCATTTTTTTGAACCTGATTTAAATTTTGCAACAAATGGTCACAAGTTAAAGAGGAAAATATTTCAGTGTAAACGTGTTCATAGTTAGAAGTTGTGTGTGAGAGCAAGGTGAAGAACAGGCTGAAGGTGAAGCAGGAGTCACACCCGGCAGGGTGGACAAGTGGAGGAGGGAAATAGCTGTAATTTGTGTGTCTTCCAGTCCCAAATCACTCTCACCCTCCTAGGAATGGGATGGGAATCTCCAAACAGAGGTATTTGCAGACTCATGGACCAGAACAGCTTAAAAAAAACAGTGTGTGTATTAGTCTTGGAGATAGCTTGGAAAATTATATCTGATTTCTGTAATCATTTTGGGATTAGTGTTTTAGTGATACTTGCTGTGATTTATTTCTTCATTACCATCAGTATTTCTGATTCTGACTGTCATGCTGTGTGATTGCTCTGCTGATCCATTATTGGGAAGGCCAGAGTACAGCTCTTACAGACAACTCTCCATCTACACCTCATGAACAAACGACTGCCCTCCTGTTTGATTGTAATTCTGTGTTCAGTTCCTGGTGTGATCCTGAATTAATGCTGATGGTTGCATTTACTTGCCCTGGGGACAGGCTAAATGAAATGAAGATGCCATTTATGATCCTTTCAAACTCTATATATGTGGATTCAGTAAAGCATCTGGCTTTCAGTTTTCTGTGTTTTCCCTGCTGCAAACTGACATGAATTATTATGAGCTAAAGTAATATATTCCTTGACGTATTTCAGACTTCTGAGGCATCTTCATGGTCATGAGAGGATGTACTAAAACTTTCAGGCCAATGTTTATTCTCTGTATCTGGAAGGATTTCAGAGTTAATCAAGTGTTGTTAATTGGTTCTGGTCCCTGTAAAAGCTGCTGTGAAAGTCCCCAGGGTTTATCCACAAGTTGGGCTGGAGTAAAGCAGGAACAGAATTCAGTTTTATTCACTCCAGCTTACTGGAGTTGCTATGCAAGGGCTTTATGCTGTGTCTTAATGCTGGATTCAGCTGGACACACATTTCTCAGCTGAGACACTAAATATTGAAGGAGCTATTGTCTACCCTGATTACTTACATTATATATCAAAGTGTAATAATGAAGGAGTTGTTAAATTATTATTTTATTCTGTATTGCTGGATTTTCTGGAAAAAACCAAGGTCTTCCCTGTGCTTTGCCTTGGACTGCAGCTAGGGATAGTTTTATAGTGCAAAATACCAGTTGGCTTCCAAAAAAATCCTCTCCAGTTGTTCTCAATGCAGCATAGAATGACCAGCATTTTTTACAAAGCCCCATGCTGTGACTTCCTAGTAGAACAATGTAAAAAGATAAATTGCTTTTTCTCTTTCGAGGTCTGCAAGAAGGAATGGATTTCCCATGTGTTTACAATACTGTCAAAGCACTAAATCACCATTGATTTGAAAGAACAGAGGTTAATCTTAAATATCTGTAAAATATTGCCTCAGGGTGTTACATTTCAAGGTAAAGTTTATGTTATTCTTCTTTTTCCTGAATAGGCTGAGACTATTTTCCGAGATATGTTTCCAGCAGAGGAATTCTGCCCCCCACCACCGAATCCAGAAGATATTATTTATGATGAAGATGAGATTGAGCCAGAAGAGTCTGGATTGAATAATTCACCAGAGACAAAGCCCGAATCCTCAGCTGAGGAGAGCAGTAGTGGAGATGGTGCTGCTGTTACAAAGGAAGAGTGAATGAATGAATGAATGAACACTGCTCTCTTAGGAGGTTGACCCAAACTAGGACATAAGAGTAAGAAAAAGAGGTTTAAAAACCCCCAGAGATGTCTTATTTTCCATTGCCTTACTTCTCTTAGCTTGGATCATCTTTTTAAAGCAGTTTCATTGATAGCTGAGGCACTTCTAAACAGTCATAGGTCCATCAGATTCAGTGGGGTTTGTAGCTAAACAAAAAAATACAGAATGAAGCATCTGGATTGAAAGTGCTAAAATAGGATTCATGATTTATTGGAATGATTTGGTTTTGTTTTACATCTTGGAAAGAATCCTCCATCTTTTAAAGAGGCAACAAGTCCAAACTAAGCAAAAGAAAAAAGTGCAAGTTTGTTTACCAGTAAGATGATTTCTACTCAAAATCCTTGGATCTCTGCTAATTAAACAGCTGAAGGTGAGGTTCACCATCTGTCCTTCACAGTGGACTTATGAATGGAATTCAGAGGCAATAATATTGACAGTTCTGGAGTGGCTTTGTTGTATGGTTTTGAAACTGATGCCATAATCAAGTAGGAAATACCATCCTGAAGATGTTCCTCACATGGAACTATTTTACATTCAGTTTTTTAGTAAAATCTAACAGATCACACATTTTACTAGTGACTTCATTTACTGGAGTCAGGAAAATGGCAGAATTCAAACTTAATGCCAGATTTCCCAGCAAAATTCAAAGTTATAAATGGAGCATTCCTGTTCTTAGTCTCCCTGGATTTGTTGCACTGTTTGGGCCTTTAGTAAGCCAAAAGTTACTTTTTGAAGTTTGGGGTCTGAGGAGTTTAAATGACCATCAGCTGAGGAGGGGTGTGGTGGAGAGAAGGTTCAACTGATAATTCCAAAGGTCTGTATTGATCCCAGTTAACAGGATTAAAATTAGTGTGATAGCAGTAAACTATGCATTTTGTAATGATAAATCATGAAGCATTTATACAATAAAATTTACTGAACTATTTGTTAACCTAGTTTGTATGAAAAAACTCCAAAGTGGGAAAGCTGTTATAAATGACCATGCTAAACTTGCACTTCTGAACCTTTCTTGAAGTCTGATATGAAAAACATTTGTCATGTACTTAAAGATTTACTTTAAAATGCACACCCAGTAGATCAGTAGTATCTCTAGAGTTGATGAGTTGGGGTTTAAACTTCTTCATGAAGGTGGAGCCAGTTCCAGCAGTGCTTAAATACTGTAAGTAAATAAAAATGCCATGGAGTCGTGACCATAGAGCTCTGTACAGTGCCTGTGCCTGCCCTGAACCTGGCTCCAGGCCAGAGAGGGGAATTTATTTATTTTTTTACAGCATAACTGATACTGTTCTCTTTGTCTTACATCGTGTCCACTGTCCAGTTTGCATTTCAGGGTTAGTGTTTGCACCCTTGGTTGGATAGGTGTGTCTGTGTGTGCACAATCCCAAAGTCCTCAGAAAAACACATGGCTGGAATGTTCCCAGTGTTCAACAGCTGTAACCTCTGGATGCTTGTGATTGAGCAGATATTTATATATATATATAAATATATCTATTAATAAGCAGGCTGCCTCTTCATTTAGCTGTAATTTCTGTGTATTGGGAAGCATGAGTGTGTGCTGGTTGTATTTAACATCTGCAGATCTGTGAAAGAGCTGAGGGAGAGACCTGTCCCTGTTTGCCTCTCAAAAACAGGGATCAGAGCTGAATCTCATCTGTGTTTACAAGGAAACTGCTTGATGAAAATTAAAGGTTTGCTTGCAAATGCATTGTCCTGTGTTTTCTTTCAACTTTTTTTTTCAAAGAAATCCTGGGAATTGTCTTGGCAGCTTTCAGCATGAGCACACCTGGAATTGCCAGTGTGGGTACCTGTGTTACCAGGTTTATTCAGTTCATGTCTGAGTGTCCATGTGAGGCCAGGTTTGGGAATGGTGCAGATTTGATTTGAGATCCAGTGGAATGATGTACACGTTGCAGCCTATGGCTTTACACTACATTGATTGCTTAAAAACTGTTCTCATGTCTCTTTCATAGGGTGAATGGAAACATTAAATGTTTTTCCCATGGTACTTGAGTACCCAATAGCTCACTTGCAGGAGCAGTGGATCAGACTGTTCATGTCGGTATTTTACAGAAACCATGCTCTGAGCTGCATTTTGTTCTTTCTTTAAATGATGTGAGTATGCAAAGTGAGGATTAGGCTTATTTGAGGTCGTTTTTAAGCCTTGTCATACAGGATGTATTCAAAAGATAACATGACTTTTTAAAAACTGGCAATTTATCTGTAGGATTATTAATAAATCAAGTTAAAGAAAGATAAGGTTAATTGAATTTTTAAACAAGTAGCTGTATTATCCTTCAAGCACCTTGGAGCTCATACAATATTCACACCTTTTTTTTCCTAAGGAGTGCTTTGATATGTTTGAATTCCTTTTTTAATGAGTACTTTCTTTTTAAGTTGGTTAATTGGATTAACCCTTCATATTCCAAGAATCCATTTTATTGTATTTTCCTCTCTGTGGCATTGGCTGGGCTGCAGGGCTGCAGGTGGTTACTGCATGAAGCTGCTTCGTCTGCTTTTTCTGGTGATGATGATGCTCAGGGCCATTTGACAGGTAATCATTAGAACTTGGATCCTTGCAGACTATGGGGTCTTTTCTGCCATCATTGCAGGGGGATTTATGTCAGCAACTCCTATTAATGTTAATGGGACTTGCATGTGTAAATCCTCCTTGCATCAATGGGAAAATTGACCCCTGAAACAAAATATCTGCATGTTAGACTTGCTGATTCAGAAACATCCAGGCACTGCTGCAGCATGTGATGTTTTACTGCAATGCTCTGGGGCCATTTTCAGGATTTTCTCTTTTTCATTGTATTCTATATTTTCCACAGACTGACTTTTGTCAGAGTTCCCCCAGTGATTCTCTTTGTGTAGCTGGGAAATGCAATTTCCCATTCCATACTGAGCAGCTTGGGTTGGATCTCATTTTATTTCAGTCTTTGTGCTTCAGCAGTGTGAGCTGCAACAGCCTAATTTCAAGAATAATTTGCTAGTGAAGTATTGATTAATGACAAGTCAGAAGTATTAATGTACTGTTTTCACACAATAAGAGACTGGGTCACTTACAATCCATAATCTCTTCTGGAGAAAGGATAAAATTAATTTCCTCAACACTCATATGTGCTTCAATAGCTTGGCAGCACAAATGAGAATGTATTTTATCTGTGGGGAACTTTATTCATTCTGTATGGTGGTGTTCACTCAGTTACTTCTGTAGATATTTTATATAATTTTTGGGTTTTTCTTACCTGGTGATTTTATATCAGTAGCAAGTCATCCCTTGGATGTAAAAAAGTCTGGTGTGGAACTACAACTGTGCTCTAAACTGCTCCAGAGATCCCTCCTGGCTTTTCTGCCACAGTGAGTGCTCTCTTCAGCCGTTAATTATCAACAAGCTCTGCAGATTCTGGTGGGTTGTCTTCTGTTCATGTTCCTTTCTTCATTATGTCTGAGAATTTTCTGCCTGCCGTTAATGCAGTTGGTAATTTTCCAGCAATTTGCTGAGATCACATCATGTTGATCTGTGTGTGTCTGTAACTCCTAACAATTTTTCTCTAATGGGTATTTATATGAGTATTGTATGAGAAAATTTTTAATTCATGGAAGTTCATCAGTTCAGCTTTTGAAGAAACCAACCACTGTAGAACATCCAAAAGTTAGAATTACCTGTGCTGCCAGAATTGTTAAAAAAATGTGGGAGAGTTGTGGTGGCAGAGCAATTCTCTGCATTCCTTGGGTAAGCAATAATGCCAGTGTGGTGAGATGTAGAAATGGTTGTGACACTGGAGGTTTGAGACACTGATATAAAACATTCATTTATTGCAACCCAGTTTAATACTAAACTTGCTGCTATGACCAGGTGGAAATCTTAGCTTAGCTGTATGATTTCAAAAATTCTTTTAATGTGATCAAAAGTTGCCACAGAGGGATTCCTGGAGCTGCAGAGGTGAGTGGCAGGAAATGGTCAGCCGTGTGGAATTCACATTGTCAGCCTCATCTCCAGCAACAAAACAATGGAAATGCAGTTTATTAGCAATTCCACCATTGTGTTTATTTACAGGCTGCCAGCTCCTGTTTGTGAGAGTGAATGGTTCTTCAAAATCTGGCTGGGGAGCCCAGCAGGAATGCTGTAAATCTCAGTGGCATCTGAGATTTACAAAGTTGACAGTGAAGTATCAGCAAGATGCAGTTGTTGACTGCATGGGAGTTCTGATCAGAAGGGACTTTAATAGAAAATACTCTTCCTGTCACAATTCCAACAGACAATTTATTTTACACTACTTGCATACATCGACAAAAGAGATGGAAAACATCAACCTGGGTGTATATCAGAGCCAGGTGGGTTTGACTAAACAAATCACAAAGTCTCAGAACACCCACATTTTTAGATGGAGCTTTTCAGGATCTCATACTTCCTTCTGAAGTGCCACCCCATAATTCATTGTCAGTTTGGGTCTCTGGAGGCCTCAGTGCTGTTCCTAAATTCTGTAGGGTTAGGATCCAGGGGTGGGGCAGGCCAAGCCTAAGGAGCCTCCCCAAAACAGCTCAGGCTTCTCTGCTGGGGTCACACAAATGCACCTGTGGATTTTGGAGGTGCTTTTGTGCGGCTCCAGCTTCAGGAAGCTTCTCCCAGGAGCTCTGTCTCCTTCTGGATGAGCATGAAGCTGCTCAGGGAAATGGGAGTGAGGGTTGGCTCCATGCTGGAGCTGAGATCAGAAATGGTAAAACCTCTAGACCAGAGTGCAGCTCACCAGCACCTCCAAACCAGTTCACAAACCATGCAACCAGCTGGATGTCTGGAGTGAGGAACGAGATTGTAATTACTGGAAATTGGAGTCTGAGAAAAGATGCAAGAGTCTTCTCTGAAAAACCAACAGATCCAAACCCTCCTGGGCTGTTTTAGACTCTGTGTGCATAAGAAGCTCAGTGAGGGCTAATGTGGAATTCTGCATCTCTTCTGCCTCAAAGCCAGCAGATTTCTGGAGCTCACCCAAGGGAAAGCCATTTAATCACACGGGAGACCAGCTGTCAGCCCAGGGCAACCAAACATTTCCCTGCTCTGGGAACTTCTCCCTAGCGTGAAAGTCACTGCAAGTCATGGCTGATTCCTTTGTTGTGAATAAATTATCCAGTGAATTCAGCCTTTTTTTCCTGTGCAAAAAGTAACTTCAGTGAATCATTTTTAGACTGTAAATTATCCAGGGAGAATCCACCATGGGATTCTTACAGCAACTTATTAGTTTAAGTCATGGGCTATTTCCCTGCTCCATATTTGGATGCTGAAATAAAACATAATAATGAATACACCATTTTTAAAATCACATCAGAGATTTTTAAGAAAGAAAAAAATGGCTTTATGAAAAATATAAGAAAATCTAATTTTAAGGAAGCCACTGTAAAATGGAAAAAATAAATTAAAAAGACCCTCTAATTTTGGTGACATTTGTACATGATGTATTTTCTTTCCATGGAAGTTTTAAGCCAGCAAACATTTGATTTCTTGCCAGACTCTCAGTCAGATTCCAAAGTGAAAATATGAGCCTGGTAAAAGCCAGCAGCTCTCTCAGTTGCATTGTGAGGAGATTCCTGTCTGCTGAGGGATCACTTGGCATGCACAGGTCTGAAAACATGAGTGTCATGGGGGGACAGAGCAGGAATAACAGCACCAATGGATTATGGATCCACTTGGGACTCCAAAACAATTTTTTTTTGTTTTTGTTTTTGTTTTTGTTTTTGTTTTTTTTTTTTTTTTGTCTGGCACTGCTTTCCGCACTGAACGTGGTTGAGTCATTTCCCTTTAATGCTGTAGTAAAAAGGTGTAAAATAGTGACAGGTATTTTCTGAAGCCTTTTAGGAGCTCAGAGAAATATAAAAGTAAATGTATTTGAGAAAGAAAATGAATAGTGGTAATGATAACTGTGAAAATGGATAGCAGGAATATTTGAGTAGAGGGGCAAATGATCTGAGGAGAAAATTCAGTGTAACTCTTGTAACGTGGCTGGGATAGCAGATGTTTTATTATTCAGCTCCCTCATTCCATCCCTGACATTTCCCATGTTTCTCAAGTGAGGTTTCACCAATCAGCACAAACTCTTTGTTTACTGCTTAATAAAAATAACCAAATTATCCTTATTTTATCAAATCTTTTTCTGATTATGCATATTTTGCTGGCAGATTGTAATGCATATTGCTTCATTGTTTAATTAGGACTTAATGCTAATGTCATTAACATTCTAGTCGATAATTCAGTTGCCTATTTATAGACATAATGGAAGTCATAACTTTTTGTAGTGTAGTGCTTCTGACTGTGCTATTAAATTAAAAATAAACTTACTCTAACCTGACATGAGCTTTCAGTTTCATTGTCCATGGTCCAGTGAATCTGAAAAATGCTGCTGCATGCACTAAACATGGGGGGATTTAATTATTATGTTTTTGGTTGAGTCTAAGTCATCCTTTCCTTTGAGGGGGGGAAAAAAAAAGAAATAGACCAAACTAAGCAAGAATCTCAGAAAACTGATGTGCAGCTTGAAATATTGTCCTTGAAGATAATTGGGATCTGGAACACTGAATTTAACTAACTGGAATCTTCTCCAAATTTTATTTTGTGATATTGCTTCTAAATCAAGTCATTAGCACTTCACCTCTCAGTTTCTTACCACAAATATGGATGTGTGCTTTATTTGTGGTTATAAAGTGCAAAATAACTGCTGGATTTTGTACTCATCCCTTTAGTAGAGATAATGAATTCTATGGATTTCTTTCCTTATGGCATTCCCCTAAGCATTTGTAAAATATTATTTGCATAAACTATCTTTTCTAGGGAGATGTACAAATAAAAGCAGTGAGTTGGGTGTCTGTGACAAGAGTCAGAAAGCACAGCCCTGTTTGGGTATTTCACTGTTGTCCTTAAGTCCTTAACTTCTAAATATTCAGTTTATATTCAGTGAGCAGATCGTGCACATTCTTACTTTAATTCACCTTTTTACAGCATGAATTCTGTGTATTTATAGGCTCATTTTGTAAACTTTGTCACTTGTCCCAGTTTAATTACAAGGGTATTTTTATTGTGTGCTTTGCACTCTTTAACCTTTGAGTTAAGGAGGTTTAATGGTGCCAGGCCAAGAATAATACTGGAGAAGTGAAGAGAAAGTGAAAATCCAAGTCCTGCTGTGCCCTCCTTTATGTGCTGAGTGGGGAGAGCAAAATCTGAGAGGCACTGAAATAACTCCTGCTGCCAGCTTTGCAGTTCTGGAGGATTTTCTGTGAGCAGAGGAAGGGACAGCCCAGCAGTGACCAGCTCATCCTGCCCTGGGACAGCTCTGCATGGAGCTGCACAGCTCAGAGCTGAGAGGAGCAGGAGGTGAGTCTGGAGCTCCTGCTGGTCACTCCTGCCCTGCCCTCCTAGAAAATCCTGCAGGGAAGAGCAGCACTGAGCAAGGTGGGATTGCTGGAGCCTGGCTCTGGGAGCCTTCACTCTGCACTTACAAAGCCCCTTGGAAAGGTTTGTAAAGGATTATTGGAATTTTTGGATTGCCACATTCATTCTCTTTCACAGAACTGAATTACAGCAGCTTATCTGTTGCTGCTGTATTAATGAAATGTCTGAAGGCAGCCTGAAAGCACAGCTCCTTTGTGGAGGGGCTTTAAGCAGGAAGGATTTTTCCAAGCTGCATGTTTTTCTGAGTAATGTTGCATGCAGACTGGAGATTGCTTCTTCTATTGAATTGCATAATGAAAAATCAATCAGTTTAATGGTTGACAAACTTTGACATTCAAATGAAAATGCTGCTGGTATTTTCATAAAGACCTGTAGGCATGACTAGATTCAGCAACTTTAATTTATGCAATAGTGAATGTCTGCCAAAACATTGTACAAACGACTGTATAATGAGGCAATAATAACCATGAGGAAAGAGGGAAAGCAAACAGGGGCCAAATCTCTCAGTTTTTACAGATTATATAATTTCACAAAGCCTTTCAATGTAAAATATGTTCCTATGGCTTCCTGTTCAACACCACGTTCTGTTTTGAAAGCAATTGCTCAAAATCATCCAAACAGATTCATCTGAGGCTGTTGTGCAACATTGATGACAGTGCTGAGTTTTTTACAGCGTGGTGGTTCTGACTGTCGGGGGATTTTTATTTTCCTTGATGCAGAGAGGAGAGAAATCCCAGTGAGGGAAGAGGACACCTTCATTCCTCACTGACTCCTCTTTTAGTGTGTGCCACAGCACAGCGAGTGCTGAGCTGTGGTTTTGGGGGTTTTTTTAGCACTGCTTTCTCTCAGCACCAGGTTGCCTAAGAAATCTCCCCAGCCTTGCCCAGGCTGCAGGATTTCCAGTGTCCCGCAGCCCAAGAGATCATCCTGCTGCAGTCACCCTCACTTGGCTCTTCCTTGCCCTGTGCCTGCATTTTCCTTGGCAATTTCATCTCTTGTGTGAGCTCTCAGACTGTGCCTCTCAGGAGGAACAGAGGTTGAATTAAGAACTGGAGATGCTGGTGTTGTCTGGAATTGAATACAACTGAAGTAGAATCTATTCTGTTGACCAAAATCAATTCTTTTCCAGCCATTCTTGGCTTCCCAAGCAGGTGGAGGTGTTGGGATTTGCCTAGCACAGATTGTTGGGCTCCTTTGTTGTCTCCAAGGTAGTGCCTGTGCCTCTTTCCTGTTTCACTACTGTCCAATAAATATTATATTAAATAATGTGCCAGGGCTTGCACATTATCCCTGTTTAATCTTGCCTTTTCCCAAAAGAAATAATCTTTCATGTCAGGAGAGGATTCCCTTTTTTTCCATGGGATTCATGACAATTATGCTTCTTTGCCACCTTTAACACTCCTCTGATTTTTGGCTGATATGATGACTGATATTTAGTATCTCTGTTTCATAACTTGCAAAAACAAATGGAAGAAGTTAATTGATTTCCCTGTGGAATAAACAGTGGAGCACAGATTAAAGCATTGTTCCCATGTTACCCTTCCAGCTCAAATTAGAGCTAAGTTACTCTATATCTTTGATTTTTATAGTCATTTGTGTGGTGAGCTGCCAGCATTTCTCTGTCAAGAATTCTGCAGTTTATTTTTTTCAGGAACTTTCCATTCCCAGGGATGTTAATGCCTGCATGGAATCTAGAATGGCTGTTCCCAGGTGTAAAAAGGTTTGGGTTGGTTTTCTTTTTTTTTTAAATATAACTGCCTGTTTATATTTGTGGGGATTTCTTTCCCTGTTCTACATGTGTATGAACTCTTAAGTTGTGATTTAGAGAAGAGGCTAGTGTCAAATTCCTGCTTCTGCCTGTGAAAATTACCCCTAAAACTCCTCTGTCCAACAAAGTGATAAACACTGGATAAATTGTGCCTTTTTTAGGGCACTCAGAGCTGCTCAGTTGCTGATGTTCTGCAGAAAGTTGGTGGGGAAAGTCTCCTCCATCTCATGGTGGATCTCCTAAACTCTCAGGGAACCAATAAAATTGGAGCCACAGAATGCAAAAATGTCAATTTAAAGGCCAAAATTCCTAAACATGGTGATTTGCATGTTCCTGTAGCTTACATTTAATATCAAGCTCTGAATAAGGAACTTGGCTGACTCAGAAACAAGACTGATACTGCTGATCTGAAAAATGGGTCTGTGGATGGAAATACGTAAAATATTTGTGAATTTGTAAAATATGAGTGAACTGAGGCTGCTGCTGGCTTCACATTTATAAAATGCTCAGTGCCCCAACAAATAAGCAGTGGCTATTTCAGATATTTCAGATATTTCAGATATTTCAGACAATGGATGAGTTGCTGGTTACTTTTCCTCAGTGATGGAGTTGTAGGGTACTCAATAAGATTTCTGTAATGTCAGACAGTGATTAGTTTTGTGAAAAATGAATTGCAGTGGGTTTTTTGCATATCACCATCATTTTTTGTTCATTGCTCAAATGTCAACTAAATTTTCACACAAAAAACACATCCTAATTGCATTTTCAGTCTAATGAGCTCCTAGGTGAAGCTTGCTTGCATTTTACTTCTATTTTACTTTGGCTAAAATTAATATTTTATTAATTGAAAATTCAGAGACCTGTGAGGGAAGGTTTCTAGCTTTAAAATTCTGCCAGAAGATATACAGAACTTGCATTTTTTGCTAAACACATCTTCAATTTTGGCAAGGCAACCAAGGCTACTCTGGAGGTAACGCTGAAGCTGGAGCTTCATAACTAAAGAACCAAGTAATTAAAAATGAAGCCACAAAACTTTCTCACTTCTCCTGACTAAAGCATCCTTCCTCAGCAATAGAATTCAAACAGTTTGCTAACCTCCAGCACTTGTGTCAGCAGCAAAATTGAAAGTATTTTTTGTCACCTGCACTGCTGTCAGCAGAAAGGAAAAAAAAAAAAAAAAAGAAAGAAAGTAGAGGAACATAATTTCAGCACTAACATAAGTATCAGAATGATTTACCTGTCTGTTCTGCTTCACTTTCATCTCAGCTTTCAGGGCTTCATTCATCAATCTTTTATTTACACACGCATATCTCATTTTTACACAACTCCTCTCTCCCTGGCCAGATGGCTGCGCTGGCTGCTCGGTGTTCATCAAAGGCAAGGAGAGAACACACGGACGCCTCGTGTCACATCTGGGCAGCTCTGCTTTTCAGCAGCAATGCTCTAGGTATCCACACAATGAAAAAGAAAACTTCAGGAAAATACCACAAAATTCTCAGCCTTTAAAATGCTTTGCTGACTTTTACCCAGCTGAAAATGTTCTGTCTCAGCCAAGGTTTCTCCATCACATGCAGCCTCTTCAGGGGCAGTAGCAGGATTAATATAAAACAGAAAGCTGCTTAAATAAAATGAAGAATAATTTTAATTTTTAAAAATCATTCGAATGTCATAAACAAGTGCTGTAGTAGTTCCATTTATAACTCATCGTGCCCGTTTTATCTTCATACACTTCTGGTTTTAGCACAAGCTCAGTGCTAAATCAATCTCAGACTTTGCTCCCAATGAGCTTTTCTTTAGCAACAAGCTTTTTCTGGTCATAAAATGCTTTCAAATCTTCCTCTAGCTCTTTACCAAACTGTTAAATTTAACACAACCTGTCCTGTCTGCAGTGTTTCTAACAATATTTTTTCCTAACAATATTTTGTTGCATTGTTAGTATCTTAAGTGCTATTCCCATAAAAGCTCAGTCTATGGAATTTAGCTTTAGTGGAGTCCATTCAGTTTTGCAGCTTGTTCAAAATTTAATAGACACAGAGAAATGAATATTAGGAACCATGTTTCCATTTTTTATGAGTCTCATCGTTGTAAATTAGGGATTTTCCAAGTGTGTGTTTGCTCTTTTTCTACCAGACTCAATTTCTAGTTTTTATTTGATATTAGGGTTTGTGATGATTACTTCTAGACTGATTAACTTCAGGAACACCAGGCAAGGAATAGAAAAGATTTGTAGGGAATTCCAGTCCTTTTGCCATTCAGCATTGTATTATGGATGACAGGAATCATTAGATGAATTTTATTTCATTCTTCAAAAACCATCTTCATAAAGACATTTGCACAGATGTATATTTTAGGTGCGGGTTGTGCTACAACCCAACAAATGAGCAGAGTAAAATGTAAAATGGATCTGAGCCCTCAGCCAGGAGCCAAAGATGGGAAACACCCTTGGAAAGGAGCTTTTCTGCCAGGCTGGAAAAGTCTAATGCCTTCAATATTCTTATCAATAATGCAACACAAATATTGCAATGGCACTGACAAAATGATTGTGGTTTAATCAGCATTGCCAAGGACAGGGCCATTCTGCTCAGCCATGGGAGCTGTGTGTCCATGCTGGGGAAAAGAATTCCCAACTGTGTCCAGGCAGGGAGTGACTTTGAAAATCACTACATAACTCAACAGAACCTCCCAGCAAATGCTGTGCAATGCAGGATAAATTTAACAATAGGAATATAAAAATTGGGTTGTGCCCTGCCGAGGCCAGGGAGGTTTAAGTTTTGATTCCCCAGGGTTTTCTCATTAATTGTGGTGTTGAAATTGTAAACAGTGCTGAAGAACTTAGAGGGTGTAGAGAAGAGCTCCAAGAGTGAGTCAGGCTAATGAAACAGCATCTGAAAAAGAACTTAACACGATAAACTGTTTGCCTGCAGATAACCTCACTGGATCAAGGTTTGTTTGCTGAAGCCCTTCAATGTAAGGACCAGAACCTCCAGCAAAGCCATCACTGAAAACTGTGAGCAAAGCACAGGGAAAGTGATGGCTTTTCTTTCTCAAAAAGTCCTCAACATTTGAATTTTGCTGAATCCAGATAAGGCAGCAAAAAATTATTGCAGTTAAAGGCTGAAATCCTGTGAGTTCAATATAGAAATCAGAGTATCTCATTTAAAGGGAATTTTTGCTCTTAAAGTTAAAAGTGTGTGGAAATTTTTGGATATTAATGCTGTGATTACAGAGCTGTGTTTTAATTGGTTAAATTACTGCCAAGTAATAAGAACACAGAGGTCCTGGGAGCAACTGGAGGGGTTGAAAGGAAAATGCCCAAATTGTTTGCTGAGGTGATTTAATCTCTTTTCCAACAACCTATAAAGTGTTTTTACTTAGGCTGGGGAAGAGCTGATGGACATAAAAGAGTGCAAGAAGCTGAGCAGCACTGAAAGAGATTTGATGCTAAATGAGAACCAGGAGTGAGGCTAAACTGAAACACAGCCCCCTCCTCTCCTTTCCAGCCCTGAGAGCACCAAAAGCTCTGCTGAAGCTGGAATGTAAGAGAAAGCTGCACTTAGATCATTTATTGGATTAAGATTTTTAGCAGTTTTTATCTGCTGCTGATGATGACTTTTGGCTCTGAGAACTACTTTGTCATTTTATACCATTTAATACAGACTTCCAGAGGGAAAAAATTCAAATGCTGAAATGTTGTCAGAGCTGAAGCTGGATACATAAAAAATTATGGCTCAGGGCTGAAACTCAGAGAGAAATACAAAGTTCTGAATATGAAACAAGGGGGGAATGGAGGTTGCAGCTGGCCAGTGTCAGTTCTACCATTTCCCTTTCAAATTGTCCATCTCTTGATCTTTTTGACTGACAAAATAATGCTGGGACCATGGGTGCTTAGTTTGGCTTTTAATTACAAGCACTTTTAAAGTTCAAAATTAAAAAAAAAATAGAAATTACTTCAGCTGTAGTTGTACATAATCACAAGATCTGACTGTCACATCTTCATTGCATCTATTTTTTCACATTATTTCCATGGGAAGACTATTTAAAAGAAATTATTAAAGCTAACAAAAAAAAAAAAAACACACTTTTTTTAACCTGTGTTGCAGAAACGCATTTTTCTTTCCTACTGCTGCCAGAACTGGATAGTAGCTGTAATACACAGGTTTTGGAGTAAAGATACAAGAATTTAGAACACTTTTAAAGGCTCTTTCTGCCAGCAGAGATGCAACAGCCCGATGAAATCCCTCCTCCCCTGTAGGCAGAGAACACTGCCATCTGCAGAAAAAAGGGGAGCTGTGTCACACCTGATGGCAGCAAACTGCTGAAAATTCCAAATTCCCCCAGTGACAAGGGACACATTTCCCAGGGCCAGTGTAATAGGCTGTGGGGACAGCAGGGCATCACTTAGAGCAGAGCTGTGATTTCCTTGATGGAGTGTCCTGAGCAGGGCAGCCTGGGGGCCAGGGATGCTGCATGCTCACAATAAATGTCCTGCTGAGCCTCTCAACTGCCCTGGAAATGAATACCAGCCCTTGCAGCATAGAAATGAGGAACTTCAATTTCTGCTGAATCATTTTTCTCTGTCCTGGAGGAGAATAGCTGTGATGGATGCACTGCAGGGAAAGAACAGGAGCTTCTGGAGTTCCATGCATATCAACAAGTTCCCAAACTACAATCCCTCCATCTTTATTATGATATAAAAGCTATCAAACCCCAAATCTCTCCTCTCCCACCTCCTCCCAGCATGATGGGGTTTAATTCATGGCCGTGTTTGTTGTTTGATGGTGTTTCTGTAATGCTGCAGGTGCACACTTGGACAGCTCAGAAACAGGGCTGACACCCTATTTTGGGAGCAAACAAAACTCCACGAGGAGGCTGGGACCTGCCCAAAAATCATGTCAGCTTTAGGTGTCTGGGGGATCAGATTTACCACTGAAATGAAGAGTTCTCAAGGCAAAAACTGCCAGAGTAAAACTGTGAGGGAGGGAAAACTGAGTGAGTGTTCAGGAAGGTAACTCAGGTGTGAGCATGGAGGCAGAGATTTCATCCTCTGGAACCCTGAGCTCAATGTCAGCAGAGATTTCATCCTCTGGAACCCTGAGCTCGGTGTCACTGCTGTGCCTGGAGAACAGTTGTAAAGAGAAACACTGGAGGGACAGAAAAAACAAAATCAAGATGTTTGAGACAGCCCCTACAATTTACAAAGCCCACTTGTGCCTCAGCTCAGGAATAATGTTATTTCCTAAAGCGTTTTGAGAAGCTGAGAAGGTTTAAATGAAGAGGGAGTGCTTTGGAAGTGCTTGATTTTGTGCTCTTGGTGGGTTGATAATACAGAGTTTGCATTAACTTCACCCTCACCCTTCTGCTTTTTCTGAGCTGCTTGGTATCTGCTCAGATGAGGATTTTCCAGGGCTGTAAAGGACTTTATGGAACCTTTTCCCCATCAGGTTTCAAACCCCACCAGACTCCTTTGAACAGCCCATTCTTATTGAAAAGCATTTTTCTGTATCTCTGGATGTCTAGAGAGCTCTTTAAATACAAAAGAAATCATGTAAACAAGTATTTCTTTTAAGGATTCATTCAGTATTTGGGCCCTACTTATAAATCTGGATATGTATTTTAACTCCATTGCTTTCAAATGGAAGAATTTATTTTCATTTTATTATTGAATATTGTGAATAAGTCTGGATATGTATTTTAACTCCATTGCTTTCAAATAGAAGAATTTATTTTCATTTTATTATTAAACACTGTGACCATTGACTTTAATTGTACAGGGATGGTTTTCATGTCTGGAGGAATTACTGAAAACCTCTGTGAGAAGACAGAAGATTTTTCACAGTTATTAATTCTATAAATTACTGCCAAGAAAGTTCATGAAAACACCTCCACAGAAAGCTCAAACTGAGCCAGTGGTTATGGTCCAGAACCTTCTGTGGGCTGAGGCCAAGGGGTCCCATCCCCCACAATTACAACCTGTAATTAGTTTTGTAATTAGCATTTTGTAATGCTGACTCAGGTAAGAGTCAGGAAA
>VRYO01002184.1:19405823-19431144 GCA_009812075.1 Sialia sialis | reverse complement strand
CTTTGTCAGTGTTTGGGGTTTGTTCTTTGTAGTACTGTATTCTAATTTAATTTTCTTAGGAAAGAACTGTTATTCCTAATTCCCATATCTTTCCCTGAGAGCCCCATAATTTCAAAATTCTAATAATTTGGAGGAAGGGGGTTTACATTCTCCATTTCAAAGAGAGGCTCCTGCCTTTCTCGGCAGACACCTGTCCTCCAAACTAGGACACAAAGGCAGACTCAAGGTGCTGCATCTCAAGACAAGAACCCCCAGCTTTTCCTCTTCTTGCTCGCTAAACTCTCAGATTCCTTGGCAGTGCTCATGTCCATCACTTTACCTCACCTGGATAGGAAATAAGTATGAAATTTTCAGAAATATCATGTCCAGGAGAGCTGGTAGGAGAAAACAAAAAGGGTTTCTGCTGAAATCCCAAGGCCAGTTAGGAATGCAAGGCTGCATCCCATTTCTGCAGTTGCCATGACTATGGATGTGCATTGGATAATTGCAGCACCGATGGCTGCTGGCATTTGCACACACATTTATCCAATTAGGATGTGCAATCAGAGGCATTTCATGCACAAATTAGCTGCACAATTGTGCATGCCTCCTGCACATGTAATTGTATGCCTAATTGGTCTGAAAGTCTTGCTCGCAATGTGTGTCTTGATTTTTATTGTAACATGACATAAAAAACAGTTTCATCTGCAGAAATGCAAATCTTGTATAATGTTAGCGTTTAGAAATAACTCCAAGTTCTCTTTATAGATTTCACAAATTAAATACTTCTCTGTGTGCTACCTGTGGGCAATGTGAGCTCTCAATCCACAAATTAATGACAGTGGAAAATTTAACTTTCTTTTTGGTTTTTGATAATTATAGCCTTAATAAATCCTGTAAATACTCTATCCTTTGTGTAGAAATTGGGCCACAAAATTGCACTATTTTTGCTTCTTCTGTGGTACATATAAAGAAAAATAATAATATAGTAGGAATCTATGTGTGGGCACATTGTTAAAATATTGCCATGGTTTTATATTAAAAGAAAATGTATTAAGTAATATATTTAGTTCATATAAACATGAAAGAGAATTTTCTATAGAATTATATAGAATTTTCTATAATTCTTAGGTTGTAGAAAAAAAATCTGGAATCAGTGGAGGCATAATTTCATTTGATGTAATAATTCAACATCTCGTGATATGCTTGAACCAAGGCTTTGTTAGAAGTGGATTAATTTGGTTTATAACCACATTTACTGAAATCACGGGGTTTTATTCTTGTTTATAACACGGAAATCAAAAGCTTAGGAAGGGAGACCTATTAATCTGCTTTTTCCTGATTTCTTCTGTTCTTCTCCCAGTGTGAGCTCTGAGCAGGCTGTGCCCCATTCTGCCATGGCAGGGACACCTTGCACTGTCCTGGGTGCTCCAGCCCTGTCCAGCCTGGCCTGGGACAGCTCCAGGGATGGGGAATTCCAAACCCTCCTGCCCTGGCTCCTCACTCTGCTCTCTACCCACAAGTGAACCCTAAAATGCTGCAAATTCCCATCTCAGTCTCCGGAGGATGGTGAACATCTCTCCATGCTGCACTTGCAAAGCAAGGAACCAAAGCCTCAGGCAGGGCTTGTTTTTTTTTTTCCTGGACTACATCTGAATTAAAACATTCTCACTCTGTAAAGCCATGGCTTGCAGCATTCAGACAAAGTTTAGTTGCTGACCTTCTGTTCTCATTCACTTTTTAAAATGGCATAAAGCAGGAATACTCCCAAGCATCCACAGGTGGAGTTTTGCTTATTTGGAGCAGGAAATCCTGAGGAGAGCTGCCTCTCTCACTGCTGGTGGTGTTTTTTTAAATGAAAATATTTCTTTCTCCCTCTCCCTGAAGGCAGAGAACTGTCATTTCTTTTTGCTTGGTTTTTAAAGTGCTTTGGGGAGTGCCTATCCCAGTAAAACTCAGCCTGCTTGTACTCGTAGAGATGAGAGCATTTTAATACCTGCATTTGACCAAATTCTGGTCTTTGTGGCCACTGGTCAGAGCTGAGAGCATTTTAACACCTGCATTTGACCAAATTCTGGTCTTTGGGCAGCAGCAGAACGTGGGGAATGCAGGAACTGAACAAAGGGGGAGCTGGCCCTGGGCACCTGGGGTTATCCTTTATTATCCTGGATTTATTTCTACTCCAGAACGATTTTTATTTTTTTTTTCAGGGAAGCACCAGCAGAGAGAGCTGTTCTCTCACTTTCCCACCAACAGCAGTTCTGAATTCTGTCACCTGTGGAATCAGGTTTCACACAGAATTTGGTGAATCTCTGACTCCAGCAGCTCCTGCAGTGCTTTGCACATTTTGTGTCTGAAAACAAGAAGTTGTAAATGTCCAGGATACTCAGCATTTGCTTTGGGACTGAATTAGAACGTTTTGGAGGTTTTATAGACATTCAAAGGCAGAAATCCTGCTCCTGTAAACTCAAATAATCCCACCAAGACTCACTTTAACACATATTTTAATGGAAAGAATTTTAGCATGTTTTGTGGATTTTGTTATCTTGAAAACTGTGATCCTCATGATTATTTTTAAATTTACTTTGGAAGGCCAGGTTAATTTTTAAAACAATTCCAAATTCTGACATCCTTGCCGCTTCGTAGGGCTGGTGTGTGTGTTCTCATCCACCAGGATGTACTGAGCTGCAGCTCCTTGTCCTCTTCATTGCTGTCCTGTTCTGCTTCCTCGTTCTTCTGTTGTCCCAGCAATCCAGCACATCCTTTCCCTCCACTTTACCCACTCTGTTTTCTCTTGTCTCCCTGCACTCTGCACCTGGTTCTTCTTTTGGACACTCCTTGTTTTGGGGCTCAGTCTCTCTCTCTCCCCCTCTGTACCATTTCCCATGCACAAGGATCCTCGATTTTCTTTATTCCTCATCTCCCCATCCAGCTCCATGTTCTCTCTGCCCTGCCCTTGCCGTATTTCCTAATTCATTGAACCAGAGGGAAGCAGCATCACCTTGGTGCGAGGTGTGTGGTCCCAGTCCCACAAAACCACAAGTCCCCCTGAGCCAAATGCTCTCAGAAAACCTGCCACAGGGTGTGATAAACCAAATATTGACACCACAGTGGCTGCTGGTGAGGTGGCAGTGTCTGCACCTCGGGATGAGGTTTCTCTGGCAGTCAGGGGATGGAATCTGTGACACCAAACACAGGGTTCCCTTCCCAGCCACTGATGCCTTGGCTTTTAGCTTTTATATTTTTCAGAACCTCTGCTGCTTAGTGTGTGACTCTGAAACTTCATTTTAGGTGTCAGTGAGTTCTCTTCACAGGGTAGTGACAAAACAATTCCTTTCTAGCTGGAGAATCAAGGATACCTGGTACCCAAAAATCATAAACAACATTCAGGGAAAGGGGGCAAAGCCAGGGGCTGAGACTTCAGAGCCTGGGGCTGGGGTTGGAGAATTGACCCCAAAGTGCAGATGAACCAGAACTTACAAAAGTTAAAAGTCATGAGCAGGATCCAGCTTGGAATTGATTTGGGTGTACTTTTGCACTGCCCAAGGTGCATCCTTTCCATAAATTCCTATTTTATCCCTTTTGCTCTGCCTAATCTCTACTCCAGCTCAGCCTTTCCAGGCAATACCACTTCCTAAAGGGCTCTCATCCAACCTCCAAAACCTCATTTATCAAATGGGGGAACAATGCCTGCTGCCTTTGGGGGATTTGCTCAATAATTGGATCTTTGGAGCTTGGGCTCTTGACTCCTGTCCCAGAGCTGCTGGCCCTGCTGAAGGTGTTTGATGGGGCTTTGTCCCTGTCCCTGCAGTCCCTGCATGGGCAGCCATGTGTCACCATGGTTTCTGTGAAACCCAGCCCTTTGACAGAGATTTTTCTTTCAGTTAACTGGAAATTGTTGGATTTTCAGCAGCAGTGTGAGAAGTGTCCACTGGTGGGTGGAAGGTGAAGGCTTCAGGAGCCACGAGGTGAGGGAGTGGGACAAGGTGATGTAAAATGGGCACAAAATGTGAGACCCTGCATTAAAATTTGTCAGTAGCATAGAATCATGTACCACATCATGTACAAATCATGTACAATGAGTGCCATGATGGATTTTATGGATTACCAAATGATTGCCTTTGCTCTGCTTCCTCAGAAGACAGAAACAAAATCTTAGTTGACCTTGCTAATTCTACACCCCCTGATTGTTTTATATCCAAATTACAGTGTGACATTTATCTTCATCTTTCCTGTAGGGAATCACAGAATCCCAGAATGGTTTGGGTTGGAAGACATTAAAGCTCACCCAGTGCCACCCCTGCCATGGCAGGGACACCTCCCACTGTCCCAGGTGCTCCAAGCCCTGTCCAGCCTGGCCTTGGACACAAAGATATTTAGGACATATTCTCCTATTAATTTGGAGGTGTAAAAGTATGAAAATTATTGGTATAGGGATGCAGTTTATCTCTGTAGATTTATAGCAATATAAAATCAGAGTTTTTTCCAGTCTTCAGCCACATTTTTAGTTTATTCATGCTATGCTGTTCTCAGGATGAGGGTATTGATAAGTGCAGGTGCCTGAAGCAATGTTCCATCACTTTCATCAAGAAATGAAGTTTTGATTAAAGTATTTACAGCATAGAAAGGATAAATTATGCAACTTTTACTGAATTAGTAGTATATATTTATAGGCACATTAATAGAGAAGTGTCTACTGCTTCCTGGGATTTTTGCATTAACTTTAGTAAAAATCCACATCAGTCATGCCAAGAGTCAGCATTCACTGCTTTAGAATGAACATTGCACTATTTTGTCTTGAAAACCAGCAGATAAATGCCCATGATGCTGATTGCTGACACGTGAAGAAGGGATATTAAATACCAGGAGTGTATTTTCATGGAATCTTCATGTGCAGTTATTTAATCTAGGATTGTAGTTATTGTGTCTGTTTGTATCAAGCCATGTAATTGCATTGTACAGATACACGTTCAGACACAATTTTTATTTGCATCCAGAAAGAAAATGTCATTAGGGAAAATAATTTCAGATCACCTACTTTTGCATGTCTTGCTGGCACATTAGTGGCATTTGGCTGGTATGGAAAATCTGCTAATTAGCAGAGCAGCATCAAAGTTGGAATTAAAAATCCACCCCCTAGAATGAGTAGCAAGGTTTATAAATGATGGAAAATGAACTGCTGGGGGTTGTCTGGTGTGCAGTCAGTGAATTTATTTTTCATTTCTGTGATAGTTCTATGGAATCTAAAAATTGGTTGGTTTCTTAGAGGAAAAGCTATCAAGAACTGAGATTTAACCGTGTCTCTCCCTAGTCCTTGATAAATGGGATTATGTGTGGCTTTCAGTGCACTTCATTTAGAAGATTTAGTGAGGACCATGATGTGAAATCATGACTGAGTGGCTCATGAACAAATGCTCACTGCCCAGGGGAGGCTTCTTGATCTCACAGCTTGTTAAGGAGAAAATGATCTTGGATTTGAGTGTAGCACCCTGGTATGGTCCTGAAGAGCACCAGGACCATAAAACCTGCAGGAAATAAGAAATTTGAGCCATTCAGCTTGTGGCAAGTTTTCCTTTTCCATTCCTGTGCTGTGCAGTGAATTGCTCCAGGTGGAATCATCCCCAAATCTTCACTGCAAGAAGGCAAATTCCTGACCTGGCCAAGAGTGACCACTGCACCACAAACCCTGAACAGTTCAAATCAGCAAACAAAAATGGTCACACATTTCCCCAACATCAGCTGTGTGGGAGCTCTGGAGCCCCAGGCTGGCACAGGTTTGTTCCTCACGTCTGTCAGATCAGAGAGGGCTTTGTGATGTCAGTAGAACATGTCATTTAAGTGTTGATTTTTAGGGAGTAAACACTAAAAAGTGAACAGGCTTGCTGCCTGCTTGCAAAGTATGATTGAATGGCAGCTGCTCTGTTTTCTTAAATTTCAGCAAGCAGAGTAGCTTGAGTGTTCAGGAGCTAAATCTGTCAGCTTTCTGATACAAAGGGAATTTTGTGGGGGTGGAAGCACAGTGACAGAACAAAAATCAGAAATAAATACAGCTTTACTTTGCACTTTAATTTACATTATTGCAATATTTTGGAGCCCAAGGCAGACACACTTTAGGCCACTGCTAGTGAACAATATTTCTGAAGGGCTGTGGGTGTTTGTGATCTCCCTTGCCCTGGACAGCCAGAGCCAGGGCAGGACTGGGAAGGTGAGGCTGAGCTGTCATAATGACAGAATAATAATAATGACATAACCCCTCAGCACTCTCAGTGGTGCATGGCTAGAAATTAATAATGCTCAGGGGGGTATCCTATCTGTGTTTCTGCTACTGGAAACACTCTGTGTGCAGCTTCTATTTAAATTCCCTTTTTCTTTTGATGTCTCTGTCGGCATTTGAAGTTGACTGATATTTATCACAGAGTGCTGCCCTGCTTTCCCCAGTGCATACTCCATGGCCCTCTTGCTAAAAGCTGAACTGGCAAAGATGTTGGCAAGCTCCAGACACAAACTAAGGACTTAGGCTGGCTCCTGAACCAGCTCCTGAACCAGGTCCTTTTTTGGTGCCGTTTTGGTTGAGATTGGTTTTTTTGTTGTTGTTGTTTTGATTTTTCTCTGCAAAAGGTAAAGGGTATTACCCCCAAAACTCCTCTCAGTGTGGAAGCAACCACTGAGCTGGGCAGGCAAACAGGTTTAATACTTGGTGAGCATTCAATGACACGTCCTGGAGGCCTGAGTGAGTCCAAGAAGAAGTTTAATTCATAGTTTTCAGTGCATTTCTCCTGCTGGTGGGTTATTCACTTGAAAAGTGGCCATATTTCACTGTCAGTACCATTGGAAAAGAAATAGTGCTCGTTTCAGTAAAAATGAGAGAGAAGTGTTACCACAAGACAAATTTTTGACGAGTGTTCTTCTGTTGGTACAGATGGCATCTGTGTATTTTTATCACTATAAATCACTCACAGTTGGAGTCATACTTAGTCCAATATCTTGCTTTATGTTTATTGACATAATCACAGTTTTAGAGACGATATTAATCACTCAGTTCTTTGGAAACATTTGGATTGGTAAATGAAAAAACATATTTATTTTGAGAAAGCAAATGGTACAATTAATTTTCACATATTTGTACATTTACAAATAATAAACAAACTATATTGCAAAGCAGTGAATTAGCACATTGAAACATTGATTTGTAAGCCTCGTTTTTCTCCTTCAGCACTGCAGGTGTGTGATAAATCAGGACTTCTATACCAGCAGGAAATACATCAGGGAGAGTTTCCTACATTTAAATGCAAACTGGATTTTTGCAGTTTTCTCCAAAAGTCCCAGCGTGTCAGTGAGATTCCTAAGAAGTCTTGAATTTATTTTTTAGAATGTTATAATATTTTTCCTGCACAAGCTGCTAATGGTAGATGGGAGGGGAGGGTGGGAGGATTACACAGAGCATCAAACCAGCTTTTTCCCTCCCTTCTTTTGGGGTTGCTGATGTTTTGTTTGGCTGGCAGCAGAAGCAAAGCACAGGTCCCCCTGCCAGGGTGGGGGTCAGTGGTGTCTCAGGAGCTCCAAGTGACCACCTGTGTAGTTTAAAAATCTCTGTTTCCCAGCCCAAGAACCAAAGGAGGAGTCAGGAGTCATCTTCTGCAGTTTCCAGAGTTGTTTATTTTATCTTAACTAAAAAATTCTTCCCCTGTCCAGCCTGGGTCAGTTCAGTCCCAGGCACACTGCCCACCCCAAGGGCGGTGTTGTGTTTTTATGCTACAAACTACTGAACATTATTTACAGTTATCTTCCAATACCCATCACCTGTGTTGTACAGTCCAGTTCTGCTCTAAACCAATCCAGAAGTGCCACCATCACCCAGGAGATGGATGCCAAGAAGAAGGAGAAAGAAGGACAGAACATGCCCAAATTCCTCCATCTTGACCCCAGACCCTTATTCTAAAGATTCTTAAAAACCTACTTTTCCACCTTGTGATAATCTAACTTACACTCTACTTATTTTTTTGTGACTTTTAACCCTTCATACAGAGGTGGTAATTTTTCCCAGGGGTTGAAATCAAAGGCACAGGGGTCTTGAGCCCCCTGCCAGGGTCTGGAACCATCCAGGGCAGCCAGAGGGATGTGCTGCCTTCCCACAGGTGGGAGCATCTTCTGCAGAGCCCAGGAGCAGAGAGGGGAGAGCAGAGCCCAGAGCAGCACTGCTCCCACTGCTGCTGCCCTGACTTGCACCACGAGCTGCCCGTGACAGGGACTGGGAATCCCTGCTGGTGATGCTGGAAAAATTCCCAGCACAGCAGCAATGGGCTCTGGGCTCTGCTCCCCTGCACCTTGCAGAAAGGTGAAGCTGGCTCCAGGCTTGGCAAACAATGGGCTGCAGCCTGAAGAAAACAAGAATAAATATTTCTTCATTTTCTCAGTGAAAAGCATTTTGTCTGTCCCCTGCTTTCCAGAGCTGGCACAGCAGATGTGAGGTGATGCCAGCTGGTTGTATAGCCCCTGTGACCTGATCAGGATAGACTTCTTACAGGTTTTTTCACAATTAATGCAGTTTTCCTCTTCTGAACCTCAGCAATTACCCAGTAGAATTAACTTTGAAAGAATGGTATTCAAATAGCCAGACAATTTTGCACCAGTAGCATTCACTGAAAACTATAAGAAAATGTGTGTTTCTATAGGCAGACACACCCAACCTAACCAGTTTCAAATTTGTACACACTTGCATTAGCAAATTGAAGCTTGCTTTGCTCAACTGAAGCATGAGTCATAAAGATATCAAAGAAAATAACATCCAAAATTCCACCTGAAGAGTAACACATAATTAAAAATTAGTCGACTCAAAGGAGCAGCCGTGTTCATGAGCAGAATTATCTTCAATGACCTTGTCTCCATCTAAATGTGCTTCACACAAAGGGGCAGCACTCGCTGGCCCTGGGAGCCTCCAGCACCTCAGCACAATTATTCCAAAAGTCGGGATAGCTCTGGGGTGCAGGAATGTGGGAGGTGGATTTGTATTTGGTTCTGGTTTCTGTAGTACTTTTATCAGCTCTGTTCAGTGACTCTGGGTGGACTAGGAGGACACGGAATTTTTGTTCCTGGTATAAAATCAGATCAGCAACTCTTCCCCATCTTCACTGGATCAGTGAAATTCAGTTGCCACTGTGAAGGAGAAGGGAAAAATTATTCACTTACATTTTTCTGAGTAATTCCACGGAGTCCAGGGCAGTTCCTCTGTATTTACTGCCCTGTGACTGAGGTGACCACGTCCCCCCCAGATCTGAGAACTCTCAGAAAACAGCTGGGAGAGGATCATGCTCTGGAGGCTGTAAGGGGAGAAGGGAATATTGCAGAAAATCATTTGCCTAATCTATTGTATAAATCCATATTCCCACATCCATACATTTCTATTTAGGTATTTACACATCATAGCAAAAGCGACATCAAAAGTCCCCCAGCTGAAGCTGCTGGATCAGCTTTGCCTGGAGCCTCTGACGTGAGAAGGGATTGTTTACTACAAGCACTTGGAATTCTGCAACACAGTGAGGCAGGAGCTAGAGATGGCTTACCTTGGATAACCTAAAATTCCTAGCACAGCCAGAGAGAAAAAAGCCTGATCCCATATAAACACATTTTTCTATCTTCTCTGCCTTACCAGGATGGGTCTGGCACACTCAGTGGGGTTTTGTGTAGGAATGGCTCATAATAATTCATATACTGAGGTGTTAATAATGTTTGGGATAACCCAGATGTATTAAATATCCAGTATTAACCATGTTTGCAAACAGAAATTCCTGCCATTAAGAGATAATTGGGTGTGTTTGTAATTAACATTCCCTATGTTAATGAGATGCATGATACTTCCTATATCAAATCAAATGTCATTAATATTACATACAAGATTTCCTTCAAAGGAGCACCAGGCAGCTGTAGAAAACCTTAATTTTAAACAAAAAAAGAGTCTACAGTGGAGTTACTTTCCTGACTAAAATCTCTGTGAGCCTGCAGGGAGCTGAGAAGGAAGAGCTGGAGCTGTAAGAGCTCAGAACTGAGGCTTTAAAGTGCAATTCTTTGGGAATTTCCCTGTGGGAGATGAAATGCAGACATGTCTGTAGTGCCCTCACAATCCCAGTGACCTCAGGAAGGTTTTTACTGCTTCACTTCTTCCTTCTTCCACTGGGTCAGAGGTTCCAGCAGCTGCTAAGTTCTTATATAATCTTTAGTAATATCATGATGCAATAGAAAACACAAAACACAACGGGAGCTCCATACCAAAATACTGTAATTATTTCTTGCACTTGGTTGTAATATAGAACAACACTAAACCAACAAAATCATATTTAATTCACATGTATAAAAACTATTGCTGGAGTTACAAACTGGGAATTGTCAGATATGAGAGAGCAGAAATTGTTTCCCCGCATGTGCAGGAATGCCCTTGGTGAGCTGATAAGGCAGATTGTGAAATTTTCCTATCAAATTTTGTAAGATTGCTGCTGCAAGATTCCTGCCATCTGCACCTCGTTTCAGTGAGACCAGCTGTGCTGCTGCTCCTTTGGCCACATCCATTTCATAGCTGCAAAATTCATCTTTTTGGCTTGGATTTCATTCAAAATAAAATTTGTAAAGAAAGAAGAAATCAAAAATTTCAAACTGCACCACCAGTGCCTGCCCTGCCTGTCCCTCTGCACTTTGCATCAGTGATTTCCATGTCACCTTCTCCCTCTGTTTAATGGGAATAAATATCCAAAAATACCATCAGAACCCTTTTATCTGAGTTGTGGTGGTGTACAGAGAGCAACAGGTCAGACAATGGCATGGAAGCAAAAGATTAGATAGCACTGAAGCAAGGTTTTATACATCTGTCTCAGACATCACATGTGGAAGAGATATTTAATAGATGGGATTACAACTATTTCTAAATATTGAGGTGATTTTAAAATTCTTCTTGATAACTTGCTGACTCGAGTCAGAATGAAAAAACAGAAATTTACTGGCATGTATTTATAATTTTTATTGATAAAATACTTGTTTAGATACTTGATGTAAGAGAAATATAAAATATTGGGCATGGAAAGGTATTAAAGCCTGTAGGTGAAGTACATCAAAATAATTCAAGCAATTAAACCTTGCAGCTCCACTCTTTAACTAAAATGTTATTTCTATAAAGAGTTTCCTCCCTGCAGGTACTAAGACTGTCCTAATTATTTATCTTGACACGGTATTTAGATCAAGACCTGTAATAATCTGTTGTTTGCTAGGATTATAACCAGATTTTACAGTTTCTATTTGTGTACACAGGCTCAGCTGTGAGAAGCCCTGTTGGCAGGTGAGGACCATGGCTGTTCCTACATCTACTTCGTGGTTTTTGACAAGTATCAAATGCAAATGCCTGACATGAACCAATCTTGGCCTCAATTTCAGCCTTGACATCCCTGCTGCTCTGGGGAGAATTTGGTAGCTTTGAATGTCCTGTAACTGGCTTGGAATGTTATATATTGAAATATTCTACATTGGCCATCTCAAAAATGCAACCTGTGTGTTTTCAGCTTCTCTAGCTGCTGAAGAAAGGGAATTTATCAGATGGAATAGTTAATCCAGGGACTGGCTCATGTGTTTGATAATGCAGCTTGCTCTGCAGTGGCTGTGGACAGGTTGCAGCTTGCCTGTAATTATAGATCACATAAACACATTACAGCAGGAGTTTCTATAGGCACGGTGCCAGGAACAATCTGGGCTTGTTCTAAATAACAAATATAGCACCAGTGCAAAGTGTGGGAATGGGCACAGCACATCCAGTAAAAATGCTCCCATTTGGCTGCTCTGCACATGAGAACACAAGGAAAAAAAAAAATCAGTTAATTGGGGAGTGTTGGGAAGCTGTTTTGCCAAATTAGTAGTCTTGATGATAAGACCAAGTTCACAAGAAAATTCCTTGCTGTCACTGCTTGGCACAAGGATGTGATGTAAAGGGAGGTTAATTGGCTGTTCCTTAAAATCATTGAAAATCATCATTTTTGTGGAGGCACCTCCTTGCTAGCAGGCAGTGCTCCTGGTGAGTCAGGGAGGGATGGAATGTCTGCAGAACATGCAGGAGCATTTTTGGGTGCTTACCTGGGACTGCATTCCTTCCCTTCATCGCAGAGGGAATTTTCTGCCAGGGTGGCTCCAGGAATCCAGGCTGGCATTGCATCCTGCACCCAAAAATGATGATTCCTTCTGATTCCCCTTCTGATTCCCCTTCTCCTTCTCCTTCTCCTTCTCCTTCTCCTTCTCCTTCTCCTTCTCCTTCTCCTTCTCCTTCTCCTTCTCCTTCTCCTTCTTCTCCTGTTTTTATCCACATTTTAAAACAAAAAATGTGGCTGGAACATAATGGGCACCATCCTTTTCCAAGAGCTCTTTGTGATGTCCCAGGAAGGATTTTCTAACCAGCACCAGGATTTCACTGGTGGTTTTGGTGCTTGTTGGAAGTGGCTCGCTCAAAACCAAACAGGCAAAACCTCACAACAAAAGAAATTTGCTTCAAATAAGCCAGCTGTAAAAATTGCCTAAGCTCTAAAATCTGGGAATGCACAAGGAATAAGGTACAAAACCTGCAGGAGGAACTGAGGTCCGTGGACTCATCCTTTCTTTTTCACCCTAAATATTTCAAAACGTCCACCCTTTTATTTTGGTATTTTGGTTGGTTGGGTTTTTTTTGTTTTTTACTTGGTTTTGGGGTTTTTTTTGTGGGGTTTTTGTTTTGATTTTTTGACATTTCTGTCATCTTTTCATTGTTTCCATGTTTTCTCCAAAGACCTGGAGGACAAAACACCCATTTATTGAATGACAATTTCTGTGTTCCTGTGCTACAGAAGAAAGGAATGGATATTTCCAGTACAGTTTTTTATGTGGGGAAGGAAAGTGGTAAAAATCAGAGAATAAAAGTCAAGAATCTTTTCTGGGGTCTGCAGCTGCAATATTATTCATACCCTGTGATGAATCATTTGCCATCCCTTTACTTGGCCTGCCCCTGTAATATGGTGCTAAATGATATTTTTTCCTGAACGTGTCCTGACTAAAAATAAAAACAAAAACCTATTTCACATCTTTATAGGGATAAATAGATCCAATGCAGAGGATAGCTGTTGTTTCATTTGGTGAGTAGGAACCGTGGGATTCTTTGCAAAAATTCTCATTAAAGGATGAAATTTATCAGGATACATTCCAAGAAAATATTTTGGACAGTACTGACACTCTGGAATGACTTGTCTGTAAGAACTTTTAGAGATACTGAGCATGGGATCTCAGCTGGTTCTCATAATAATTTGGTGATGATTCTTATCATTCTTATGACTATTATTATTTTTTTATATAGCTGATTAAATGTCATAACACTTAGCAATTAATGTCCTATTTAATTACAATAGGAGGACAGCTGGGAGCTGCAGTGATGACTGGCCTTTATTTCACCGCCTTTGAAGTTTAACTCCACCCTACAAAGCACCTTATTCCTGAATTATACCCATAATTCTCTCTCTAAAATGCTTGCACAAGACTCAGGTTTGTTGCCATCCACTCAAAACAACACCAAGGTAACAAACCAAAATTTTCTGGGTCTGAGCCACTGTGAAGTTGCCTTGTCACTTATCTTTCCCAATGCCCTGGGCTGAGATGACTCTGAAATGCATCTCTGTTGCAGTCCAGAAAGAAAATTTCACAGCTTGGTCCATTCTGTTGTCCTAGTGTTACCAAACATTTGCATAATTAAACTAAATTGCATACAAATATTTTATAGAAGTAGCCAAATCACTTATGAGAAAAATAATTGTAAATGTTCTGTACTTTCCTCTATAAACTCCTTTCAGCTCACTCACTTTGCCTTTGCATTGTTTTTTGTTCAGTCTCTGGCTCAATGAGTAGTGACAAAGCTGCTCCCAATTCAAGATTTCTTTTCAAATGTTGTTCATATTTTAAGAAACCCAGAACCAGGCAACTTCTAGAAATTATAATCCAAAATCCATCTCGGTGAGAGAAATAAGGTATAGAACATAAATTGTAATTAATAATTAGGAAAATTTAGGAAAAATGTTGAAGATTCTCAACTTTCTATCTTTATATTTTTAAATCTGCCGTCATTGCAATGATGCTGTGTGTTTGAATTACAGTGTAAGATTATTATATAGAGATTCAAGGCAGTGTCCTGCAACAAAATCCTTCTGAAATAATTGTAACAGCAATTATGACAGCCTGAGGGTCAGCAGTGTGCAGAGCAGCTGGGGCTGCCCCTGGATCCCTGGAAATGTCCAAGAACAGGTTGGAAATGGGGACTTGGAGCACCTGGGACAGTGGAGGTGTCCCTGCCATGGCAGGGATGGAATGGGATGAGCTTCAGGGTTCCTTCCAACCCAAACCATCCTGGGATTCTGTGAAGGTTTTGAATCCTAAATCTGAAATTTAGGGTTTTCTTTCCCATTCTGCAGAGTGAAGCTGAGGAGCTCTCTGCTTTGGTGCTGTGGTGGGGCCCTGGTTTAACAATCCCAGGAAGGGAACATCAATCAGCTCCCAAAATCCCTGCCTGGCCTAAGGGCACTTTAACTCCTTGGCCAAACCCAAAGCCCATCTCTAAGAGAAGAGATTTGGGGATTCTTTGGAGTAGTTTTGCAACCCTGACTAATTCTGTGTGTGTGTTTGCTTTGCCCAGACAGCGAGAGCCTGCCAAGAGAGTGATTGCTCCTTCTGTCAGGTATTTCCAGAGAGTCTCTCTGCTTTCAGTTTTTTCAGTGGAAATGTCTTTGGGATGATTAAAGGTGACATCTTAGTCTGTAAGAGAGGAAATAGCATTTTCCCCTCTGTTCACCACAAGCAGCTCTAGAAATAAAGGCCTTAGGAGGCAGCAAGGGAAATGTAAAGATAATCTTGAGGAAACCAATGACAACAATTAAGCCATGGAGTGGATTGCCTGCAGAGGTTCTGCTGCTGACAAATTTGAAGATGCATTCAGGTGAAGCTGATCCCTCAAGATCCTTCCAGCTTGCCTTGGGAATGGGTCAGGAGCAGAAATGAAGTGTGCCTCCTTCCTTTTCAGACAGAAATTCCTTTCCTTGTCAGCGCAGGAGTTATGACCCTGACTTGCTTTGACTCTCTTGGTTTATTGGTTTGTTGCAGTTCAGTTTGTGTGGCTCAGGGAAGCAGATTTAGGAATTGTGCATGGCAGAGATTGTCATGGTGCTTTGTAGTTCTTTCACTTTTTCCCCAGACTGATAAAAGATCTTTACAATAAAAATGGAATTATAGCAGACAGTCTTACAGGCTTGAGCTGTCACATCCATAAAAATACACCAACAAATGTAAGTCCACACAAAACTGCTAAAGGACAGAGAAGACATCAGGATGTTGGAGGAAATTATAAAAAACGACAAAACCTAAGTGTTGTCTCTGATACTGCATTTTCCTTTGAAATAACTGTCATAGACAAATTCAGAGTTTGCAATTTCAACACAGAAATTCAAATTGGTGAAGCCAGGACAGCTTTTGCAAGTGGAAAGGTGTTTAATTCCCTGGGATGGGAATGTTGGTTGAGCTCCTTTGACAGAGCTCTCTCGGGTTTGAATCCTAGAATGAAATTCCTTGCACGTGTTGATGCGCTCGGTGAAATCAGAGGTCTTTGTGCTGTGTTTACTGAACAGCTTTCATGAGATATAAATACCAGCACATTCTGGTGGGTTTCTAACAGACAGAATGGTCTGCTCAGCCCCAATATGGTGCTGTGTTAGAGCAGATTGGATGGTACCCCTCGATGATGGGAAATGCATTTCAATTCCATCCAATGGCATGTATGGCTTATAAATTTAGAGAGGCTGTGGGTGTAGAGAAGCTGATTGTATGGCACTGTTCATTACGTGCCTTGTATCAAGTTTTGGCTCCTATTCTGTTCAATGATTGCACATTAGCATTCTTCTTGATCTTTGGTGCGTGATGCTTCCTGCAGAACTGGTTTGAGCCTGTCCTCCTGCTTGAAGAATATTCTTTCTTCTGCTCCTGTCATTAGAAAAAACTTATTATTGATAGTTGATGATTTTCCAGAACTCTTCCCAGTTCCTAAAGCTACAGGCTGGATACTCAGAGCCCAGCCATGTCTGTGGAGCACTGATGGGTGGATGGGTGAGGGGCTGCTGGATCATTTAGGAAAAGCTCCTGCTGTCACCTTCTACTTTGGCCACAGAAAGAAGGTTCTCCTGACTGATCACTTGGGTTGGCAGCTGACTTGCAATTAAAATAAAGAGGCAATTATTGACTTCTGGGAGTGATAGTCTAGATTGCACTGACCACAGAATTAGTAGTTTGTGAATTAGTAGCTTGTGAGGAGCAGAGTTCTCTCTGCTCACTCTCACTGTCTGCAAAGCACATGCCTCTGTCTATTACACTGAGTTTATTTTAGCCCTGTGCTCTGTGGTGTAAAATGCTTTCATCCTGCTTTGTGGATAGCCTTCCTTAGAGACAGAGAATTTGGGCTGCAGGGAATGGAGAACATCTTTTCTGATACAGTTATATGGTGGTTTATTGTCATTATTATCAGACAAGACTTTTAACAGTAGCTTTAAGAGCTGATAAGTGAATTTGTGCCAGGCATGGCCATGTCTGATTTATCCTTCTGGTTTTAATTTAGGAAAAACAATCCAAAATTCATGTATTAAAGTAATACATCTTGGTTTTTAGATGATGTGAAAGCATGGACGAGCAACACCTCCCTTGCAAAGGAAATAAAAACATTTCCAGTTGATTATCTACATGTCTCAAGTAAGGACCCTTCCCACTTCCAGATATTCCCAAATATCTCATGTTGCCTTTAAGATTACATGCAAACAGAGCAGCCTTTAAACACCCCCCTTTAGCTGCAAGTTTTTAAGCCTCTCTTCATTTGTCTTAAAGCCTGAATGTGTTCATGCCTGAAGATGCTAATTGTTCCCTGGTCCAACAGCAGCACAGAGCAGGGAGTGGGTGCTGATGAATATTTGTATTTGTCAGATTTTCTCTGGTTTGTGAGGGTCAGCATGAAGTGATTCTGTGTCAGGGCCATGCACAGCTCTGGGGACTCCTCCTCACCCCATTTAGCACTGCCCCAAACACCAACATAGGGAGAACAAGGCTCTAACATCTCGAGAGAAGCAGAGAACTCTTGTTAATAACAAAATAATTTACCTCACCATAAATAGAGATGGAAAATGTGACTTTCTGAACACCAAAGTGTGCAGAATGGAGCTGATGCTTCGAGCTCCAGAAGGTGCTGCTGCCTGAGCAGTTGTAGGAAGGGTTTTTGTTTTTTCCATTGTTTCAGGACAAAAGGAAGTGAGTGTTAAAGCAGATGCTTTAGAACTGAACTAGTGCAGCAACAGCACATCAGGCAGAGAGGCTTGTTGAATATCTCTGTGGTGGGAGCTGCCTTTTTAGCCTGTGTATACCTGACAAATTATGCATGTGGAAACTTCTCTTGAAAAATATAATAATGCACAGAAAAAACAATAAAAGAATAGTAAATACAGTAATAACAGTGAAAGAACAAACAATTATGTGTGAAAAAGACAGCAGAGCAGGAAAGCTGAAGTATTACCAGTGTGTGAATGAGGTAATGTAGAAAACACAATCCAGTGGCATCTTAGTGAGATGGAAAAAATGTTTAAGGAAAACATAAATAATCTGATATAAACATAAAAGCAGCAGCTAATGCAATACCACAGGGAACGTGGGTATTGTGCACATGTGGACTCACACACTGGGGTAAATCATCAGCAGTCCCACCACAGGGAACCCCTCAGAGCAGCCAATACCAGGGTGCCTGGAAACCACTCATTTGCCAAGCTTCTGTACATGAGGAAACAGAAGGCAATTAGTGGAAGCCAAGCTCTTTAATCTCTCACTGCTCCCTGGACTTTGTTCTTGCTCTGGAGCCTGGGTGAGTGTAAAGACCTACCTGGGAGGAAGGTGCAAAGTATAACCTTGTTCATTATAGAGGAGGAACCTCCGTATCCAAAGGGTGTTTAAAAACATCATTCACAACCCACTGCCTGTGCCTGGCTGATCCAGGAGGGAATTTACAGCAGCTGGGAAAAGAGGAGCCTGGTGGAGTGGTTAAAACTGGGAATCCCCAAAATGATGAGCTGTGTGTTACCCCACTGATTCCTGAAGTGTTAATCAGGGTGAGATAGAGAAAGAAATAAATCTGCTTCCTAAAACTTCTGTGCTTCCTAAAACTGGCTGCATTTTGCTGGCTCGGGGCAGTGATTGGTTTTTCCAGCAGTGTTGTACAAGGTTAGCTTTACTGGGGTACAAGTCATTCTTATATTCTAGTTTGGGGGCAGAACTCTGCTGTGCTGGCAGAGTAAAACGAGTCAGAGACTAGACAGTGGAGCTGTGTCAAAATAAAAATCCAGCAGTTGTGGGTTTAAACTGCAACTGTTCTAATTGTGAAATTAAAAGAAAAATCAAAATACACATTTGACTGGAATGTTTTGATTTTGACTCTTTTCCAACTTGAAACATAAATAAAGAGTAGTTATAAAATTAAGTGCAACAGCACACGCTGTCCCTATCAGCACAAGGATCTCACTTTTGGAAGAATCAGTTAGAACTTGTCAGGTGGCTTGTGGGCTTAAAAAAAAAAAATCCAAACCACCAAAAATCATGCAACACAATCAGGAAACCAGATATTCATCACTTTACATAAAGCTGCTATCTGAATTCTTTCTTGTGTTAAAAGGTTTTATAAGATAACGAAAACTTTTATGCTCAAATGGGTGATAAAAGCCATAAAAGCCTCCCAGTAAATGGAATTCTCATAAACAAAACAGCAAGTCCCATTTAAAGGAACTGCTTCATGTTTACACTGCCAAGTTGCTGATGGGGCATAAAGTTGTTCTCTTAATAATGAGTTGGGTAGAGGAACGCCCAGCATCCAAAAATGTGTTACCTCCTCAGAGATCTGCATTTTAATCAGCTGATGAAACAGATGTGGGAGGATTGTCAGGAGCTCTGGCTCTGAAATCCCAGAGAAGCAACTGCAGATCTTATACACTTTTATAGGAAAAAAAAAAAATAAAATCAAATTAGTTTATTGCTTTCTACCTCTCTGGTAATAATCAAGTCAGAAATGGAAGCTTTCTCAGCGGTGGAAAGAGCTCAAAATGAATAATTTTTTTCAAAAATAAATTCTGCATAACACTTTCCCTCAGCAAAACCAAAAGCCTGCTCAATGCAACCATAACCTGGAAACTTTTCCATGTTGTACTCAAACAGCATAAACTCTGTACTCACAGAAAATTGAAATTTCAGGTGTAAATTGTAGGAATAAATCAAAACTTACACCACTCCAAGAGAGAGAAACTATGAAAAGATATCCCAAATTTCATGGCAGAAAGATCTATGTTAAAATGCTTACTTTATATAGCCAAATAATATGATGCAGAAGAGAGGCTCTGTGGGATCCAACATGGGACAAGGATTTCAGTCAGGATTTTCTCTTTGGCTGCTACAACTGCAGCAGTAGTAATGGGTAGCTAAAATCTAGAGTTAAAACTTAGTAGTTACTAATGGTCTAGAAGTAGAGGCAGGTTAAAATATTCCAATTTCTGTGCCCAAACTCCTCAGATATTCAGATATTTTGTTTTGGTCTCTGTACACCTATGATACACATTGACCAAAGAACTGTTCAGTACACTTGTTATTTAAAATTACACCCATCCTTCATCCCAGCCACAGAAATTTCATAGCAGTTGAATAATGGAAATGATGATGCATCAGAAATTAAGTATATCCTAAGTCATTCCTTCATCTTGAGAGGTTTTGGGGTGGAAAACCAGTCTCTAAAATCTATAGCAGATTTTATTTATTGATGTTGAGAACTTACTCCCTCACTTTTAATATTTTATATTCTAAACACTTATCTGGGCTACTTGCTTAATGATTTCAGATTTTCTTTAAAGAAAGGCAGCTGTGTCTAAAACACATTTTTAGTCATGTACAAGTAACAGCAAAGATAAACCCCCAAATCCCTGTCTTGTTCTCCCCAAAACCACCGAGGTACCAACATTTATTTTAGTGTGCCACAAGCACAGCTCCTTTATCTGCTTTAATGAGGAGCACTGCTCCTCAGGCAGTCTGTCCAGGAGAGAGAAATGCAAATTGTTGCTTTGGAATTGAACTGGTTTCCTGCTCTTTGGTCATAATGAATGTGATATCTTTCCACAAGTCTGTAGGCCCTTTCCTTCATCATTCCCTTCCAGCATCCCTGAGCTGGAAATGACAACTGGCAGCACAACAGGGATATCACTGCTGGGCTTCTGCAGGGTCAGCAAGAAAGTTTAGCATCATCTTTTTATTTTGTGCTAAGCCTTAAAATGTTATGTTTATCATGCAGTGTTGTGTTCTGAAGGGTTTATTTTTATTTTTTTTTAATTTGGTATTTGGTAAATGGTAACTGGCAGTGTTTCACTCAGCTGAGGCATTTACTCCTTAGCATGCTGAATAAAATCTTTAATGGGTAGGAGGAAAGTTGTTCAATGAGGGGTTTTTTGCTTGATCACCAATCTCCTGCACAGTATTAATTATCTGAAACAAAGTAAAGTGACTGCTAAATAATCCTAACAATTCAAACAGGAAAATGATTGGAACAAAGGAGTGACTTCTGCTTCAGGGTAAGTGCAGCACTGTATTATCTCATTTCATACCATGAAATAAAATCTTTTGAGAAGTTGAAAATACTGAGAGCCATCACAAACCCAGTGTCCTTATAAAACAAAGTCATTTATTCTTTCTTGGTACTCCATGTACTGCACTTATACAATAATGTAAAGATGATTTTTCCTCTCTGGTGGGACAGCAAAAGTGTATTTGCATGTTCCTCAATAATTTTAGATTATAAATCATCCTAGCAACACTAATCAATAAATGCAATTTTAAAATCCATAATATTTTTTTCATATTCCAAGGATTTCCGTTTCTTTTTAAAATTTATTAACTACAACTGATATCACAATTTATTATAAGGAACATATTAATGGGGTAAGAGAGCTTTCCTTCACTCTTTATGGTCTGATCATGAGCTAGTGCCAGCAAGGTAAATGAGAGTCTTTAAACCATGCCCTAAACTCTGTTCAATCCTTTCTGCTCACTGAATTTTCTTACCACTGAATGTAAAAGGAGAATTATAATTCTGAACTCACACAAGAAGCATTTCAGATCCAATCCTGCTAGTTATGCATCGCAAGGCACCTTGTTAAAATAAATTTCTAAATGAAACCTGAGATGATGCAGCAGATAAAATCATTGTGGGTGAGCACACAGAAATGCTTGTGGGGAGCAGTGGGGATGATGGGCTCTGAGCAGCCCCTTGCTGCTCTGGTGTAGGACTAGAGTGCTGCCCTAAAACAATTCCAGATATTTCACCTCACAAGGTTTTTTATTTTCTTCTAGTGGGAAGCAGAGCATGTTGTCATTGCAGAGCCATGGACCACAAAGACAAAGGATCAGGCAGCACCAAACCCACGCTGCCATCCTTTCCCTCAGCATCCTCTGCCCCAGAATTGCTGTGCAGAGGTGGCAGATGGGGCTCCAGGCGCTGCAGAGCCAGCACTCCAACACTCCAGAGATGTTCCAGACCTCTGCTCAGAGCTCATCTCTTATTTCCACCCTCCTCTCCCCTGCTGCTGCTCCTCCAAATCCCCTCTGCCCCCGCTGGACCCCAGAGAGCAGAATCTGCTGGTACCAGGCACAGCCACAAAGCCTCACCTGCAAAACTGGGCAGTGACCATCCTGAGCCATTTTTGCTATAAACACACACTTCTGAACAGAGCTCAGTTTTCAAAAGCCAGGGATGTATTTGAGATTTGAACAGCCAGTCCCAGACATCTGCTCTTGTCTGAAAATGCCTCGCTGCATCTCTGTGGCAATTCCTGGTGCTCAGCTTCAGCTGGTGCAGGAGCAGAGCCTGGCAGCCAGGATGTGCCAGCCTTTGGAGGAGGAGAGGGACATCCTGCTTTGACTCCCTCTGCCACTGCTGTCCCACTATCCCACAGCCTGACCCAGGCAGCCCAGGGTTAGTAGGAACAGACTGGGGGCACTGGATCAGGTCACTGGGATGAAGTGGGGGCACTGGATCAGGTCACTGGGATGAAGTGGGGGCACTGGGCTGTCTGGATCAGGTCACTGGGATGAAGTGGGGGCACTGGATCAGGTCACTGGGATGAAGTGGGGGCACTGGATCAGGTCACTGGGATGAAGTGGGGGCACTGGGCTATCTCTGGCACCTTCCACCAAACCTCAGGGGCAGGATGGCTCTTCAAAGGGAGGATCACACGAACAAAGCCTCTGCTCATCAGCTGGTTCTGACTTCACTTCCAGCTCTAAAGCCTTCCTTCACTGAAAGCAGATTTTTATCTGCCTCATCAAGTTGCTTATGGGGTGCTGCTGCCTGCCAAGCTTCATAACCTTCTGTGCCTGAGTCCTTCAGAGAGCTTCCCAGCCCCATAAATAATGTAAGTATAAATGCTGTAAACACTGTTCCTGGTCACGGTCTTCCCAAGGGAGTATTTTTCTATTTTATATCAAAGCAGTTTTGTTCCCAGCTGTCACAGCCAGAATTCCAGAGCAGGTAACACCCTGCACACCACAGCGCAGCACCATCCCAGGCTTTGGATGTACATGGAATTTTGGTCACATTAGAATTCAGAAGCTTTGTTTGAGGCTCTTTTCATTACCTGCTACAGATCACCATGCATGTATTACTTACTGTTGTTATTTATGACTCCAATAATCCTCACCACATCTACAAAGCCTTCAGGAAGCTGTTCTGGATTTCCATTACAATGGGATGACTTGGGGCCTGCTTTCTGCTGACCCTGGTAGAAACTTCTTTATTAACAGGGCAACGTGCTGCATGCAGGTAACATTCCTGAGCTGGCAAACCAACAGTGCTCCCACATTTTTTATTACAGCACCTTTTTCCCCCAAGGAGTATTACTGCAGTTTCTGTAGTTTCCTACTGGAGCATGAAACACTTATGGTCTTGGCAAAACAGAGGCTGTTGTAATCATATTTTACTGCTTTCTAAGAAATGATCTTTTTAAAATTGTTGGTTAGAAGCCACTTACAGCTTTTCCAAGCTGGTGAAGCAAGAATGAGGTTTTATGACAAGATTTTCTTTGCATTTAGTTGCTTTGTAACCAGTGGGATAGAATTTACCTGAAATACTTTTTATAAACGCTCTTATGTAAAGCAGGGTGTCTGTTTGGGTTTAATGCCTGGAGGAAAAATTAAACTTTTTGTATGTGATGAACGTCTCCAGATTTCACAGTGCCTTAAAAAACTGGACTGTTGTAGGCACTCCCCCTAAAATTCAACCTTTCCAAACGCCTTTTGAGCAGATTTGGTGAATATTTTTTAATTTCAGAGACAGAGCTTTCAGTGAGTGGCCAATGTAGAACAGTGCAGAAGGTATTACTCCATCGCCTCAGAGGTGCTTTGCCCTAGCATGGTACTACAGAAATCGGTTTTATTCTGTGTGACTGGCTGTGCTATGTGTCCTTGCAGCACAGTAAGCATGCAGGGGAAATAAACTGACTAAATTAACAATTTCAGGTTTATCATTAAGAAGAATATTCATTACATAAGATTCTACAATTATGTTATTGCTACATGACCTTGCAGAACAAAGTTATGTTCTCAGTTAGGGCTTGCCTGGCGCTGCCAGAGGAGTCCAACTCAAAATATGCTGGATTGAGAAACCAAATTAATGTAGCTCTCTGCAGAGTGAGATTTTGAATAAGTAACAAACTCCTTCCTTTCTAGATAACAGCCATGTGGTATTCCATGCATAATGCTGAGGGCTGGGAATGACAGGACAAGGGGGAATAACAGAGACTGAGATTAGATGGGATACCGGAAAAAATTCTTCCCTTTGAGGCTGTTGAGCCCCTGGCACAGGTTGTCCAGAGCTGCTATGGCTTTTCCACCCCTGGAAGTGTCCAAGCTCAGGTTGGACAGGGCTTGGAGCAACCTGGGATAGTGGAAAGGGTCCCTGCCATTGTCACAGCATGGAACTGGATGTGTTTTAAGGTCCCTTTCAACCCAAACCATGCTGGGAAGCTCAGAGCAGTTGGTCACTGCTGGCAGCCCATGCTCTGCGGGGCAGGCGCAGGGATGCAGTGATGCAGGATGCAGATGCAGGATGCAGTGATGCAGTGATGCAGCGATGCAGAGGCAGGTGTGCAGGGTGTAGAGATGCAGATGCAGGGATGCAGAGGCAGGGATGCAGATGCAGGGATGCAGGTGTGCAGGGTGTAGGGATGCAGGTGCAGGGATGCAGGTGTGCAGGGTGTAGGGATGCAGGCACAGGGATGCAGGTGTGCAGGGTGTAAGGATGCAGGTGCAGGGATGCAGGTGTGCAGGGTGCACGGATGCAGGTGCAGGGATGCAGGTGTGCAGGGTGCACGGATGCAGGTGCAGGGATGCAGGTACAGAACGAGCTCCTTTCCCGGGCAGGGCCCCGCGAGCCAGCAAAAGCGACCGCGGCTCCTGCAGGTGGGAAAGGCTCTGTGGCCAAGCCCATAACCTCCCGTGAACAGAACACTTAAATTAATTTGAGCAACAGCTAACTATGAGTTCACACTCCCCCTATACACCTTGTAAAGAGAACAACAGCAAAGGGCTACTGAGCAGCGTGGGGCTGTGCTTTTCTCCCAGTGTTTGGTGATGTTTCCCTGTGGTGCTGTACCGGGAGCGCGGTGGGTGCGGAGCCCGTTCTGGGCAGGTGAGGGTGTCGGTGCCGGTGTCGATCTCGGTGCCGGTGTCGGTATCAATATCGGTGCTGGTGCCGGTGTCGGTATCAATATCGGTGCCGGTATCGGTGCCGGTGTCGCGGCCAGGCCCGGCCGGGGCGGGGAGGGGCCGGGGCTCCCCGCCCAAGGCGCGGCCCGCGCAGGTAAAGCCGGAGCGGCCCGGCTCGGCCCCGCAGTCCCGCCGCGATGTTCGGGGTGCAGCAGCAGCTGCAGCAGCCCGTGCTGCCCCCGCACCTCCCGCAGCAGCAGCAGCAGCACCACTACTACCGGCGGCAGCAGCACTACAGCACCCTGCCCGCCCGCCGGGCCTGCCCCGAGCCGCCGGCCTGCCCCGAGCCCCCGCCCTGCCCGGAGCCGCCGCGGCCGCTGCCCTGCCTGGACCCCGCTCCGCACCAGCAGCAGGATGTGCCCTACGAGCGGATCCGCACCTACGGGCCGGGCTGCCGCCGGGTCAGCACCTCCTGCTCCTCCCGGGCCGCCTCGCCGCTGGACTGCGGGCTTGCCTGCGACCCGCCCCAGGTACGGCGGACACGGAGCGGGAC
>VRYO01002184.1:19365535-19404823 GCA_009812075.1 Sialia sialis | reverse complement strand
GCGGCCCAGCAGCGGTCCCGTCCCAGGCCGGGATGTCCCCGCTCAGCTCCGCTGCTGCTCGTGTAAACACAGCACCGAGCCTGGCTGCTGATTAATTTCCTTTGAATCGGCGGTGCTTAGTCCATTCAAACCGAGCTTAGGCGCTCAGTCCGCGGCTGAGGGGTTGGGAATCCCTCACAATGCAGTTCAGCAGGTTTGTTGTGTGTGGATCCAAGGCATGGCTTCAAAGTTTTGTTGGAATGTAATGTCGTTTTAACACATGCAAATAATATTTTAAAACGAGAAACCAATATCTTAAGAACATATTTCACTGCAGAACTAGCAAGGAGATGGGAATTTATTCTCAAACCATTTTTTTCCTTGTACAGCAGAATATCATTAACATCGATAGGATTGCTCTGCTGTACTCAAATGGCAATGTACATTCATTTCAAGATGAAGTCTTACTGAATTTTCTTTCCTGTGTTATATTTACCTGTCAAAAACAATCTGGATTAGGACCAATACAAGTTCTGAATTCCTTTCAAAGCAGTATTTGCATAGTTTGAGGGCTGCCTTCCTCTCCAGGATGGTTTATGTAAATCCTGGGAAGTGAGGGAGCAGCTGTGCTAACACAAGGACAAAAGGAAAGAGCCTCAAGTTGTGCTAGCAGAGGTTTAGGTTGGATATTAGGAAAAACTTCGTGGAATGGATGGTTAAACACTGGAACACACTGCCCAGGGAATTGGTGGACTCACCATCCCTGGAAGTGCTCAAAAATGTGTGAATGTGGCACTTGAGGACATGCTTGAGTGGTGGCCTTGGCAGCGCTGGGGAATGGTTGGACTCGATGATCTCGGTGAGTTTTCCAGCCTGCATGAGCCTGCATTGGCTTTGTAGGAGCTGGTAGTGGCAGAGCCATCCCCTCTGTATCCTTAATCCTCTTCTGCAAGATGTAGGGCAGGAGTGTAAACACAGGTCTCTCACCTCGCAGATAAGTGATCTGCTCAGCTAGGCTGGATGATAGTCTGGATTGCAGTTCATTAATTAAATATTCATTGGCATAAACACTGCAGTCCAGGCTCCTCTGCCTAGATAAGTACGTGAACAAGGATTACAGACTCGAATGCTGTCGCTGCTCTATGGAGGTTGTTTAATTTTCAACATCTGTTTTAGTCACCGAATCCATTACGTCCTGCTGATGAAAACTAATTTCTTGCTGAAGTGTTTTGCTGGACGAGACTTTAAAGACAAGAGGGTGTAGCTCAGGCAGGCTCTGTGTGGGTTGCAGTTTCAGTGGTAGAGAAGGAAGGCGCCTAATACAGATTATTAGGAAGTTATTAAAGCATAAAACAGTAACAAACAGGGAAGTCAGCTGGGAGGAGGCAGAAGTGGCAGAATGCTGAATGGGAGTTGCCAGAGAGAAGCTCTGGGAGGGGTGTAGGACATTCCCAAAGAGTGGATCAGTTGCCCTTTGAGCCCGTTGTGTAGGGCCACATAAAGTGAATAATGGGCTGATAGCAAACTCACACCTGTGTTTGTTGTAATGGAGAACTTGGGGTGAGTGGCTGCCCAGAGCTGCAGTTGGTAAAGCAAAGCAATATTTAATTTGCTTCAGCAGAGCTTGTGTGGATCAGCAATAACAGACTTGTGCATCCCTGTTGATGGTCCCCAGTCGTGGCTGGGCTGTGCTCTCGTGTTTGTGTACACTTCTAATGAGCTGCAGAGAGGGAGAATTCGAAATTGGTGTGTGCACAGAGCACATGTGGTTCAGGTTTCAGGGTTTTTTTGCTTTCTTGGTGTAACTTTGTTTTGTCCTTGGAGTAATTCACAGCAATTTTTGCTCTGCTTGATCTAAATGAGAAGGGTTTGGAATAAATTTCCTTCCAGCGTGGCTTATGTGTATGAATCCCTTCTCCATGGTCGTGAAAAGATAATTTATGAAGTAGCACATATAAAATGTTTGCAGAGGGGAGAACCCTGACAGGCTTTGTATGTGAGAAATTTTGGGAGTCAGGTGTTTGTGTGGCTGGGCTGAGTTCTGTGACGTGCAAAGGGCTCCCATGAAAATGGTGTAATATTAACCAGCTTTAGGGTTGGTCTGTGCTGTAACACAGCCTGCCATTTCCCCATTTCACCTGCCAACTGGAACTCATAAATTATGAGCAGATGACTGGATTGCTTGTAATTAGCAAGACAATGTGTTGTGGATAAAGGCTTTTGACATAGATGAAATTCTCACTTTCATCTCTGGGTTGGCTGAATCCAAAGGTAACCTGTTGACATTTAAAAAAAAGACTGAACTGATTGCTTCTACATAAAATTGGCACACAGTAAGGATAAATCTATCAAATGCTTATTCTAAAATTAAAACATCTTGTTTAAAAATCTGAAAGACTAGCAAAAATGTTCATGGAAGTTTTAGTGTTACCTTTTAAAATTCTCCTTATAAGCCCTATGGTGGCGGGGGGTTGGAAGGGGAAGAACTTGAAAATCCTTTCCAACCCAAAGCATTCTGTGATTCTGTAAAACAGACCCAGACTGACTGGTCAGGCTGTCAGAAATTCCAGACCCAGTCATGCCACTGAAACCCAAACAGCACTGGGCTCTCCCTTTGGAATCCCACCTCCCCTTCCTTCTCCCAGTTAGAAAACGCGGCATCTCCAGATGCGGCATCTCCAAACGCGGCATCTTTGCTTGGAGAGAGCAGCCTGAGCTACACCCCTTGGGAACGCTGGAAAATGGGTCCAGCCTGAGATCCCTTCCCATGGCAGTGTCCCCACTGCTGGGGACAGCTCCAGAGCCCTGGAGGTGGCACCTCCTCGTGCAGAGCCCCGAGCTGTGTGTGGGCAATCCAGGCTGGCACAGACACAGCAGTTCTGCCTCTTGGTCCCCTCCCAGCCCCTGCCAGTCCAGCCTGCTCGGCTGGAATGGGAGAAAGGGCAGGCAAATCCGAGTTTGTAAAGCAGTTCTTTGAAAATGAAAGAGTTTGGGTATCTCAAAAATAAGCATAATTTTATCCAGGCAAAGCATTCTTAGCTTCTGTATAATATTGCCTCCACAATGAGACTGTCCTTGTGAATATTATAAAGTCTGGTTAACTTAAAATGCTCCAGACTCCTCCGTTGTGGGTTTATTCCTGAGACACCCTGGATGTGTTATCCTCCCTAGGTTTTGAGTTAGTTCTGGCACTTTTGTCCAACCTTTCAGCGAATTCCAGAGCTGTTGTTGAGTGTCACACAATGGCTGTGTTGTCCCTGTGCTGGAAGGAAGCTGTCTCTGCTGTCCCACGGCTCTCTGGTGTCACAGCTCCAGCACGGGCACCAGGCTCAGGCTGTGCCTGCTCTGAGACCAGGCTGAAGGAAGGAGCGGTGGCCATTCCTTTGCTGAGTATTTCACTTTTTAGCTCCAGTTCTGCAGGATTGGGCTGCATGTTGCACCTCTCTGTGCTGTCTCTTGTCTGTGTTGTGTCCCCAGAGCCCTGATGGCACATGGGGTGGCAGCAGCACTGAGCAGCTCCCCAAGTTTCTGCAACTGTTTAAATTTTGAAATTTTTAAATTACTCTGACTGCTACAAAAACAGGGTTTTTTTAACTTCTGTTTCTCGTTCCTGGTGCTGTTGTGATTCACTGTTGGGAGGTTTGGAAAACTGCTCCAGGCTTCCTAAAATTATGCCACAGTTGTCAGGAAACCTGACCTACTTCAGAGCTGCTCTCACCTGGCTGAAAATGTCTGAGACTGAACTGCAACAACATAAACTTCCCACTGGCTTTGGGGAAGAAATGATTCCTTATGGAAATGGGGGGGTTTGTGCTGTGAGGGAGAATAAACAGAGCTGCAAACTCACAGATTGCCCAGTCCTTAGTCTGGGCTCAGTGGGAGCTCTGCTTGTTTGGGTAAGGACCTGGATGTGAAGAGCTGAAGCAATGTGTGATTTGTTAAACTGATCAAGGACAGTGTCTGCAACTGCTTCTAGATAGTGCTGGGGCAAAACTGAAGAAATCTGTTTGAAAACAAAGCTGCTGCCAGGGACAGATTTTTGTAATTCAGAGAGGCACACCTCATTTTTCATTCAGGAATGTGCAGATGCTCCATGTGAGCATCATTCCCAAAGGTGGCAGCTGTGGAATTGTGCACTGGATGTGACCCAGGGGGCTGTTGGGCAGCTCCTCTACCTGTTCACTGCTGAGTTTAAGCAAAATCCAAATTTTCATACCTTGGTGGAACAAAGAGTACGATGCATCTCCATCTACACCAGCTGAGTTTGATGTGTAGTGTGAAAAAATGAGAATAAAAGAGAGGGACTGGCACAGAGACAAGGAAACCTCATGCAGCTTTGATTTGTAGCCTGTTGTTCTGCACTTACAGAAAATATGGACTGATTCCCTGTAGAGAGGGGATTGAGACAAAGCCAGCTGTTAAAAAGCAGTGATGGAAGGTGTCCTGCTGGGCTGCACATGGACCAATTCCTTTGGGGTGGGAAGGCCCTGCGTTTAAAACATCTCCAGGTGATTGTGGCCAGTGGATCCCAAAGTATTTACAGCCAATTAGCAGATTCCTCTGCCAGAAAAGGTGGTGGAGCTTGAAGTGCAGCGATCTCTGAGCTTTTTTTCCTCCCTTGCAGGGCACCATTCGCAGGATCATTATTGAGAACCCGGATCAGGTAAGGAAACTGTGCTGGGCTTCCCCAGCTCCTCCACAGGGATGATCAGTACTCAGGGCACACAGCTCACACCTCTGAGGCTGAGAGATGGAATTCTGAGGGGTTGAAAACATTGCAGGGTGGCCACTCAGGCTCAGCAGTTAAATCTTTATTAATATTAATTAATTGCTACTGCATTTGTTTCACATAGTCCCTATGCAGGCACAGCCTGTAGCCAAATGTTGTTCTCAAATGGACCCACACTCACATGTTCACATCCTAAAGGACATCTCACAAATCTTTAAATTATCTGTTTTTAGTGAAAATTACCCTAATCCTGAGATTTCTGTTTATGAGATTTATGGATTTTTTTTATTTACGTGTTTTACAGGAGCCATTATCCCCTTTTCTTAGAGGGGCCAGTTTCTCTCCTGGAAATAATGTCATCTATGAGAAGACAATAAGAAAATATGAGCTATTAAATCCTCTCCAAGTAAGTTGGATGTTTATATTATCTATTGTGAGAAAAGAATTGAGTTGGTGGCAGGAAATTGATGTTTCTGGGTTGGGTTGGTTCTGGGTTTTTTTCTTATTTTTATTAGGAGTAGCTGCCAACTTGAGAACTTTTGATCTAGGACACAGTCAAAGAAAATGGAGCAATATTTAAGGAGAACAGAAGGTGCAATATTTATCATGTTTTTCCTAAGAATTTTTTATTAACTAGCTGCTGTATCTGTAATACAGTCAGTCTCTATCTGAATAATGGCTGTGAATTAGTTTCTTGCAGTAACTTTACAGCAGAACAACAAGATGCATTTTTAGGAAAAAAAAAATTAAAACTTTTTTGTTTACTAACTCCTCAAAAAATATATTTGGCAAACCTGTCTGCAGTTTCATCTCACAATTGGTGATTTGTCAATAGCTAAAATATTGCTGTATTTTTTTGCCCTGAAACACTTCCAGCATATCTCAGACATTTAGCATATCTGAGTGATTTGCCTGAGGTTTTTTTTACTTCGTTTTTTAAAACTGAACTTTTCATGCCTCTCTGGATTTTAGACAGCTGAATTCTCTGTGATATGTAATCTCTGAAGTGGAAAGGGGAAAAATGTAATTATAAATAACAGCTTCTTTCTTTCTGCAGATAATGTGCAAAGAAAAGAATAAAAAATTGTGGAGTTTAGCCCTGAGAAACATAGTTTTACTTCTGTTTTTTGTTACCTGGGCTATGTTTAGATTTAGGTCAAATCAGGAGTGTAGTTTTAAAGGAAGTTTTCACATGTAATGGGACATCCACCTTGGGAAAGGTTTTCCCCCTGTGCTTCTCAGTGGCAGTTACTAAAATTGAAAGGAAAATTGGTGGATGTGTCCTGGAGTACAAAAGTGTGAGGCAAACTCGCATTCAGTTAGATATAAAAAATTTTATTTGGATTATTGAAACATCCAAAACCACCACCAGCACTGCCAGTCACAGACACCGTCACACTCACATTGGCTAGTGAGGCTGATTTCCCTTTCTGTGCAGAGTGTCCAGCACTGACAGGTCCTTTGGTGTGCCAGGAGAGGAATTTCCCTTTCTGTGCAGAGTGTCCCGCACTGACAGGTCCTTTGGTGTCCCAGGAGAGGAATTTCCTTTTCTGTGCAGAGTGTCCAGCACTAACATGTCCTTCCTTCTCTGTGCCAGGAGAGGCATTTCATTCACTGTTGAGGTTAATTCCTCACTCCATGCAGAGTGTCCAGCACTAACAGCTCCTTCCTTCTCTATCCCTTCTCTATCCCAAGAGGGGCATTTCCCACTCCATGCAGTGTCCAGCACTAACAGGTCTTTTTGTGTCCTTGGAGAGGCATTTTCAGGTGTGCCCAGCAGAGCAGTGCCCACCGCTCACCCAGCAGTGCCAGCAGACAAATTTCGTTAATAATTGAGGTTAATTCCCCACTCCATGCAGAGTGTCCAGCACTAGCAGGTCCTTCCTTCCCTGCTCCAGGAGAGGCATTTCCCGGTGTGCCCAGCAGAGCAGTGCCCACTGCTCACCCAGCAGTGCCAGCAGACACACTTCATTAATAATTGAGGTTAATTCCCCATTCCACACAGTGTCCAGCACTAACAGGTCCTTTTGTGTCCCAGGAGAGGCATTTCCCACTCCATACAGTGTCCAGCAGTAACAGGTCTTTTTGTGTCCTTGGAGAGGCATTTCCAGGTGTGCCCAGTGGAGCAGTGCCCACCGCTCACCCAGCAGTGCCAGTAGACACTTCATTAATAATCGAGATTAATTCCTCAGTCCATGCAGTGTCCAGCACTAACAGGTCCGTTTGTGTCCCAGGAGAGACATTTCCCACTCCACAGTGTCCAGCACTAACAGCTCCTTCCTTCTCTATCCCAGGAGCGGCAGTTCCCGGTGTGCCTGGCAGAGCCGTGCCCGCTGCTCCTGCTCACCCAGCAGTGCCAGCAGACACACTTCATTGATAATTGAGGTTAATTCCTCACTCTGTACAGTGTCCAGCACTAACAGGTGTTTTTGTGTCCCAGGAGCGGCAGTTCCCAGTGTGCCCGGCAGAGCCGTGCCCGCAGTGCCCACCCGCGCCGCCCCCTGCCCAGCAGTGCCAGCAGACCCAGACGGGCTCTCCGTGCGAGCTGTGCCCGGGCCCGGGCACTGACGAGTGCCGGGGACACCCCGTGAGGAGGGGCACGGCCCCCGCCGAGCTGGTGAGGGCTCCTCGCTTTCATCTGGGCGCAGTTTGTTCCTAGGTGGAGATGGAACTCCAGGAATTGTGTTTATTTTAGCGGTTTTATGGCTCTGCAGTCTCCAGGGGTTTGTGTTGGACTCTGAGCACCGCAGCCTTGTGACTAAGCACGGTCTGTGTGTCTGTCTGTCTGTCTGTCCAAGGCTTTGCTGTTGGGGGGGAAAGGCTGTTTGAGGAATAGCATTTCTCCTTGTCACAGATCTGTGCTCAGGTGTGCACTGACTGAGATCAGCCCGTGGTGTTTAACTGTGCTCAATCTCACTGGGCTCTTTGGTTTTGTTGTTCTTGACCCATCAGTTCGGTTGGGGTGCACAGCCTCTGCTTTGGGAGGAAACACACATTGCTCTAGAACCTCAGCAAACATCAGCTCAGGGTTCCTCTCCTCCCACACTGATCAAGCAGGGCTTCAAATATATTTCAATTTGATGCAAAAGTTGTTGACACAGATTCCGGGGAAGCACAAAAGGAGCTTCCTGCTGTGCCTGTAGCCTGTTGGTGCAGCTGGGGAGGGAGAGCAGCAGGTCCCTCCTGTGCACCCAGTCGGTGTTTGGGTGACAAACAGCCTGGGGACCTCAGTGTCAGACTGTGCAGAACCTTCTGGAGCCTGACACTCCCATCAGCCAGCTCAGGACACTCAGCTTGGGCTGATGTTCCATGAGCAGAGGATGCTGCTGTGGAAGCAGGACTTTCCTGTTTCTTGTTGTTCTAAAGGAAGTCATTCCTATCTGCAGAGTTTATTGAAAACCAGCAGACATGGAAGACTCACTACCAAGAAAAGTGTAAATAAATTGTAAATTGCTAGGAGCAGCCAAACCCAAATCCATCCTACCTGTAGCATTTTCATCCTGAAAAGGGATTCTGTTCTGATGTGCTGTGTCCTGCCAGGTGAGCTGCCCCCAGGACACCCCTGAGCAGCTGGACTGTCGCTTTTTTGGGGAGCTGCTGGCTGAGCTGCACCGCAAGAGCAACGACCTGTACAGCTGCTTGCTGCAGCACGTGGAGAAGATTGGGACAAGGTACTGCCACTGATGTGTCACTCCTGTGTCCCAGACATCCAGCACTGCACAACTGACAGGGACAGTGCTGCTTGTGAATTATTTGTGCTCTTTGTTTCTTCCTGACAGCTAGAATTGACTGGATGTTTTACACATCCATCTGATTTGCAAGTAACTGAGGACATAGAAATGCTGTAAGCCAAGGAAATTTATTGAATTTGATGCTTAAGAATTGTGTAGCCCACATGTGTTTGAACATTGAGCAAACAAGAACTTACAGCACACTGACATGTATTTCATGACACAATTCTATTGCTGTGTCCTGAAGAAACAACCCAAACATCCAAATTTCCTCTGTCCTGTTGTGAGGCTGTGTCATGGATTAAAGGACAGCCACCACCAGGCACAAAGCTCAGTCTCCACAAGCAAATGAACATTAAGCACATTTTCTGCAGGGCCCTGCAGACCATCTGTGGGAAGAAATGAGAGTGACAGCAGGCAGTGCCCTGCACAAGCTCCCCCTTTCCCTCCCAATCATCCTCAATCCTCCCCCTCACTCCCAATCTTGTCTGGTGCTTTCCAAGGTCACTGAATAAGGAGAGTGGTCCTGTAACAGCGGAAAAAGGGAATTTAACCATCACAGAAACACTAAAAGTGCTGAGTTAACACTTGGGGCAGGGCAGTGCGTTGCAGCAGAGTTGTGGCAAACCATTACCCAGACAATTAAGGGAGTAATTGGGATAACTGCCCATAACTAGGATAACTGCCCAAAGGAGTGGGGAGAGCCAGTCCTGCTCCTGCAGGACTCCAGCCTCCCCAGGAATTCCTGCACAGAGGGAAGGTCATGACTCCAGCTGATAAAGGCCCTGCCTTGCTCTGCATTGTCCAGATAATCTTTTATGATGAATACAGGCGTGAACCCTGATAGTGTTCAAGCAGCTTTGGGTTAACAGATCCTTGGATTTTGTGTTTTCCAGGAACCATGACATCGAATTCACGTGCCAGGTAAGGCCAGGCTGTCCCCTGACACCTGGGGGGAGGGTTCAAGCAAATTAACCCAAATGAAGGAGGCTGGTCTTCGTTGGTTAATGCTTCCTGCATGGTAAAATCACTCAGAGCCTGAAAACTACTGCCAGGCAGGTATTTTCAAATGTGGTAATACTGACAGGAGACTTCAAAAACTTGCATTATTCCAGTATGAGAGTCAAAATTTGGAAGTCTCTCCTGCTGTTCTAGTAATGGTTTCACTGGAAGATGACTTGCACAGGCACTGTATTTTTACAGTGTGTTTTTTTCACTCCCTGGCCAGTGAAGCTGCTGCTGAGCAGCAGGTGCTGCTCCTGAAGGCATTCAGTGAAATACCTGTGCAGGGCTCACCTGCAGGAAGCAAAGCCACTGAAACCTGGCAGCATCTCCTGGTGGTCATCTGGGGTTTGTTGGCAGCCCATTCAGAAACATGAGTTTTGCCCCATCACAAATTGCTGGGAGTTGTAGCATCAGCTGTTAATTCGTGTGAGAGGATTGGTTTGAATAGTGCTTTTAAATGTTAAATTTAAGGATTTGACTATATGCTTCATGTATCACTTTATCTCACTTTGTACATGCCCCACATATAAAAGACTTTGCAAGTTTTCTGGATAGACTTTGATCTATTTTTGTTCTTATTTGCCTTGTACTAAGGATGTTTTTCATAGCAGAGCTGTGTAATTAATGAAGAAACCACATTCCTATCTACGAGGCAAAATTCTTAATCAAGATGTCTCCCCTTTCCTCCCCTTCTTTGCTTAGACTGAAGATATTGAAGAATTAATTCCCAAAGGACTGTCTGAGGCAACAAAGCAGCAGATTCGTTATCTCCTGCAGGTATGGAGCTGGGAGCAGCAGGAGCTGGCTCACACACAGCAGGCTTTGAGACACAGCACCCTTCACTTTGCATTCCCTCGTCCCTTTGTTTCCAGAGTGAAGGGGTGGAATGGTGGCTTTAAGGGAACTGCCACAACCCACTTGTGTATTTTAACCTGAGTTTCACTGGGGCTTTCCTGCAGTTTCACTGGAAACTCTCTGGGCTTTGGACCACTGGCAGGAGAACAGAGACCTTTCATCTTCCTGTGTTGTGTGTTAAGGCTTAACTTTAAAAGCCAAACACAAATAGGAGGTGCTAAACACCCAGAAGCAGAGCCTGAATCCCACCTGCTCCCTCCCATGGAGCAGGGAGGGCACTGAAGAACCAGCCCAGGACAAAACCCTTCACACCTGAGCCACAGCAGGAATGCTTCCATTTGCTGGCAGATGCCAAAAGCACAGCTCAGCACTCAGAGCTGCCTTTGTCAGGCAGGTGTGTCAGAGCAGGATCCAGGGCAGCCTCAGCAGGAGTGTCCTGATCTGAGTTCCCTCAGGTAGGGGGAGGGTGATCCTACCTGGGAGCTGCACCTTGGAATCACTTCCTGGTAAAAAAAATCCAATGAAATGAAGCTGGGAAGGAGCAGCCTGGTCTGAGTTCACAGCTGCCCTGCTCTGACCTCCCCCATCCCTTCCAATTAGAATTATTCTGTGCTTCTCTTACAAGGAATTTGGACATCAACCCCAAATAGTCCTCATGCTGGCACTGTCCTGGGAGGCTGCTTCAGCTCCAGGTGACAAATCTGGAACAGGCATTTCCTGTTGTCCCTGTGTCCAGCTGGTTTTACATCCTTACAGATTAGAAACTGCAGCCAGAATGGCTTTTGGGAAGCAGGTGGTGTCAGGATCAGAGTGGCTCAGGACAGAGGCAGGGAAGGGTTTGCACAGCTCAGGTTCCTGAGCTGGGAATGCCCAGAGCTCCTCTAAGGACACAGAGAATTCCCACTGGAGCAGCACATGGCACCTCTGGGATCTACCACCTCTAGCACTAAGCAATTGCTGAGGGGGGTTTACTTAGGTTTTTATACTCTAAATTTCACCATGTGACTCAATTCCTTCTCTCAAACTACTCTACAGTGTATTATACAATAAAATGAACAAAACCATGAGGCAAAATTGAAATTCTGCTTTAATTATAAACCAAACAAAAAGGTGAGTTACACTGGGAATGAAGTCTGTCACACCATGGCACTAGTGGGGATTAATCAAACAGTGGGGACAAATCCCCACATGGTAGAGAGCATGAGAGCTCATTCTTCAAGTTGAGGGAACACACAGGAGGTTTCATTTTTGTCTGGACAGGAAAAAAACACCATTTTTGCACAGAATATTCAGTCCTTCCACCAGAGTCATAACTTGAGCAGTTATTTTGTGTGTCCAAGTCTGTTTTTCTTCTTTTAAATATTTTAAATGTTTCATGAAATGCAACCATTTATGTTTTCACCTGAATCAATACCCAGCTATTAGAGACTTTTAAATTAACATTCCAAAGGAATGTTGGGCTGTGGTCACTTCTGGTTTTCTCTTTCATCCAGGTGACTCCTTTCATCTTTGGATCTTTTTCCTTTTAAAGGGAGGAGTTGGCTGTATGAACTTTTTTAATTTAAATCTTTAAAAATGTTAATTAAATTCCCTCACCCTTGAGCCCAAAGCTTTGCCAGATCTCAAACATGACTCATTCCTCTGCGCCTTTTCAGGCAGGGCAGTCATTTTTAAAAATCAGTGTAAGCACAAAGCTTTAAAAGCTCCAATAATTGTGCAATATGAACACATTTACTTTTCCCTTTATTGGTGTAGAAAGGCAGTTCCTTACCCTGTTGTTCCTTCCACTTTTAACAGCATTGTCCTGTGTTCCAAGGCAGGAACTGGCATTTGCAGAACAAAGTGCAATGGAAATGTTTCCTGTAGAAACTGTGGGCACTTCAAAGGACGTGCAATGGTTTTAGAAGTTACTGTCAGTTTCTGTTCTGCCTCTTGTCAGGCATATTGTAAACAAAGCTGCCTAATTAATCCCAATTATCCTTTTAATTTCTCCCCTCCCAGATGAGAGCGACATCAGACAAATCCCTGAGACTTGTGCTTTCCACCTTCAAGAATCTGCGTGAGGAGCTGTGCCATTTGCAGGATGACCTGGGGGTGAGTCCTGTTCCTCCCTGCCCAGGCTCATCCAGCTCTTCCCAGGGCTGCATTCCAGGCTCTGGCTGTGCTGGTGCCAGTGGCTGCCCTGTCAGTGCCTTGGGCTGGATGGACATGGGTGCCTTTGGGTGCTCCAGAGTTCTCCAGCTGGATGGACATGGGTGGCTTTGAAAGCTCCAGGGATTCTCCAGCTGGATGGACATGGGTGGCTTTGAAAGCTCCAGGGATTCTCCAGCTGGATGGATATGGGTGGTTTTGGAGCTCCAGAGGTTCTCTGGCCTTCACCCCTCCCGGCCCTGTGGCTGTGGATCAGGCTGCAGACAATTCCTGTTGGGGAAGCAGCAGTGCTCCCCACAGCAGCCCAAGTGCTCAGCACTGCTGGGAATGGGACAGCATTGTCCTGGAAAATGCAAAGTGAGGGAGGAGTTTGAACTTGAGCACAGAACGAGGCTGCAGTAGGCTGTTTTGGGGTGGTTTTTGTTTTGGGTTTTTTGTTGGCTTCTATTTGAACGGTTTCTGGGACAGACTGGAAGGGCAATGTCCAGGATCCCAGCACAGGCACTACAGTGTGTGCTGTGTCAATAAAGCTGAGCATTCTCTCAGTTCTAGAACATCCCTTTACTAATGACTGAGTGTGCTGCACTTCATGGGAAGAGTTTACTGAAAAGTTGCAGCTTTTGACTGTAAACGTTTCACTTTTGTCCTGCAGAAGCTGGAAACCGACAATGTCTTGCTGAAGAAGGATTTGGCTTTTAAGGATTCTCAAGTAAAAGAATATGAAACAATGCTGGCTTCTCTGAGGGAGAACAACCGTCAGCAGCAGGTAAATCGAGAAACATTTCCAGTGTCATTCCAGGCAGCCAAAATGGGGCAGTTTGCTGCTTTTGGGTACTCTGATGTGTGTGATGCTGCTCCTCCCCTGAGGAATTCCTTGTGCTCATTCCCCCTGTGCTTTGCAGCAAGGGCTGAGGGACAGCACTGCCAGGTGCCGCTCCCTGGAGGAACAGCTGCTGTCCCTGCGGCTCAGCGAGGGGGACAAGGAGTGCCAGCTGAAGGAGCTGGAGTACAGCAAGAGGGCCCTGGAGCAGGAGATCCAGAGCCTCAAGCTGCAGGTGAGGGATCAGAGGGATCAGTGGGGGAAAACTAATATTGAAAAGTCTGTTTGTAAAATAAGAATGGGTTCTTTGGTGCAGAGCTGCTCCAGCCCGAGCCTGCAGACCACAACGGACGAGCTCTCGAGCCGCTACGTGGAGATGATCAACAACCTGAGGGAGGACAAGGACAGGGAGATCCGCAGCCTCAGGGTAAGGGCACTGCCTGGGAGCAGGGACAGCTGCTCCTGCAGCAGCACAGATCTACCACTGGCACTTTTTGGGTGTCTCCTGGTTGTGCAGTTACTTAACTCCTAGACACTGGTGCTGGTTTGAAACCTTTGTAGTAGAACATAAAACTGTGATTGTAAAAAAACCCCTATTGTTCTTTACATGAAGAAATTAGGGATCAATCTGATTAGCAGGCTGTCTAAAAGGATATTTTGTGTGTCTTGATAACATAAGAATATAGTCAAAAGACACTTAATAGGAAACAAAAATAAATCCCAGTCACAGCTGTATGTAGGAAATGTGTCTCATGGAAATCAGTGGTAAAAGTCTCCAACCCTGGAAGCCAATTCAACTGTTCAGTGTTGGTTTGGCTTTAGAATTATAAAATCATTAAATTAATACTGGGTAGAGTTCAGTCCAATTAGCACTTTCTGAATTTACTGTGTGGCTCAACTTCCTGAAAATCCCTGGGTGTCTCTGTTGCTGGTGTTAATGAAATGCCACCCCCAGAGCCCTGGGTCGGTGCTGAGGGGCCCTGCCCAGAGCCCCCCCACCCCTGAGAGCTCCTGCCTTGTTCTGCAGTCCCAGCTGTGCCAGTTCCAGCAGGACATAACCAGGAGAGAGGGGAGCAACAGTGACTTGCAAATGAGGCTGCACGAACTGACATCGCTGCTGGAGGACAAAGAGGCTTTTATTAAACAACAGCAAGAGGTAAAATAATACAAGTTATTTCTCTTCTAAGGGTTTTTGTGTTTAAGCCTCCATGTACTGTGTAGGTGGAACCGTACCAGGAAGTCCCTTGTCCTCTCCTGGCTCAGGAAAGGGGGATAGCATTTATTTTAACTGAATAAATATTTTGTTGTGGCTTTAGTGAACTGATAGTTCAAAAAACATTACTTCACATCAATGTTTGCTTTTGGTTTTCTCAGGAGCTCTTCAGACTGAAGCACGAGAAGTTATCTGGCAGTCAGTCCCCTGGGGTGACAGCCATCATCACTAAAAAGTAATGTGTTATTCACCTTTTTAAAAACACATCATTTGAGCTTGCCTTTGTTTAGGCTGTAAAGTAAACTGTTCAACTCTCTGCAGGTACAGGAATCAGTATCCCATTCTGGGTCTCCTGTCTGATGACTACAAGGTCACATCACCTGTCAACAAATCACAAACCATTGTAATTGAGAGGACTGGGGAGATCTGGAAACACGTAAGTTTACCTGGAGATGGATTGTTCCCTCTGCAATCCCTAAGTGTTCCATTGAACTTCAAAGCCAGTATTACCCAAACCGAGAGCTCAGAAATGCCCTCGTGGTAATTTAACTGCAAAAAGCACAGTGACTGACTGCAGCCAGGGAATTGTCCTGGCTCTTGGGTGCAGGCAGTAATTGGTGGGTGTGGTACAAATAAAACCTTTTGTTGTTTTTCTCTGGCACGTAATTACCATGAACAAAAGCAGCAGCGTTGCTCTAACCCCGGCCCCAGGGTGTTGCTGTGCTGGGCAGGTAGGCAGGGACTGTGTCCTGCTGTGCTCACAGGTGAGGAGGGATTTGGGAGGGCTGTGCTCCTCTGCATTAGAGCAGTAATGACTCCAAGCTATTACTAAAACAAACCAAGCACCACATCCCTGAAACTCACCTTGAGCCAGGGCAGTGACAAACCCAGGAATGCAGAAGAGTGGTGACATTTTAAGGAGTGATTCAGAGTAAAAACAGAAAACAGGGCTGCAGAGCTCTATTTCTGTTACAGGCAGGGCTCGTGGTGCCAAGTCTGGCTACAAGGTAAAGGCTGGAGAAGTGGCCAAGCAGGGGTGGTGGTGGCTGCAGGCACAAGGTCACTGCAGCACCTGGACACAGCCAGGGGACAGTTCTGTGACAGCCTGAGCAGATGCAGGTAACACACCTGGCATGCTGCTCAAGGGGACCTTGCCTGCAGCAGGATTAAGAAAGCAAAAGGCTCAGGTCACTGGCAAAGAGTAGATTTGGATTTTTATTACTGATCCCTAAACCTCACCCAGGTGCACTGCAGCCTAGTGAAATGTCAAGCAATGAAACATCAATAGAGAAATGAAAAAGTGTTTGGTACAGAGGAAAGGCTCACAGGTCCCCTTGGACCCTGTACAAGAGAAAACAAGTAGGTAATTAAATGAGATGCTTTATGGGAGGCAATTTTGTTTCACAACAGAAACTGGTTTGTGTATTTCTTCTAACAAGCTGCTTGCTTCTTTCAGGAATGAGAGAAACCTCAGAGCTGCTCCAAGGAGTTCACAGCCACTAAAACTGCTTTACTTTCTGCTCTTCTGCATCCACAAAAGGTTCAGTCTGATAGTGAGGAAAGCTGGGAAAACATTAAGGACTCACTTTTCCCTCGGAAGAGTGGGATGCTCTCCCTCTGTGGACTTCAGCTGTTCTTGACTAGCTCCTGCTCTTCAGCCAGTCCTGAGGCAATCTAGGAGACAAAAGGAAGAAACCTTTTCCTCTTGGTCCTTGTAGCCATCTTGTGTCTCCTCATGCTGAGAGTGGGAATGACCCTGATGTCAGTTCCACCCCTCCCACAGCTGCTTTCAGTGCAGAGTCATGGGAACTTCAAAAATACCTCACTGGGAACTGCTCCTTCCTTCCCCCTGCCTCTGTCTGGGAAGCTCGGACACAAAGGACAAAACTTACATCAAACCCAGCTTCTGACCTGGCAAATGCCAGCAGGACCCAGATCAGTGAAGGGCTGGGCCAAGGCTCATTTTAGAGAATGTTTCTGACCTCAGAGGTGATGTATTTTCAGCCCCAAACCAGCTGTAAGTATTTGCTGTGCTTCAAATTTTCAAGAACTCGGTATATTTTTATATGGAAGAACTTTGTGTGAAATAACTCATGGACTAAATTTCCTTATCAGACTAACCTGCCATTTGCCATTTCTGCTCCTTGCAGGACTACAGAAATTCTTTCAAACTGATTTGGTGTTCATGATTCAGTAGTTGTCTGAGCAACACAGCACAGGGAAAGTTTGCAGTGCTGCAATCCAAAGGTGCTCTCCTATCGCGGGGTTCTTGCTTTGCTTTCCTGCTGCAGCCGTGTATTTCTGTTCTCAGATAGAGACCCTAGGCAATGTTTAATGGGGAAACAAAGCTGGAGGCTACCTGTAACATGAAATAAACCCAAGTCCAACTCTCTGCATCATTGTCTGTCTGTCCTGGAAACATCTTGTGCATAGCTGGAGGGGGTGGTGGTTTTGTTCCTCTCCATGAATTCTTACAAGTGAAGGAAAAGGGCTGGCTCCTTTTTCTGGCTGCTGCTGCCAGCCCTCCCTCAGGAAATGCTGGATGTCCAGCTGGCCTTGTGCTCTTCAGGCCTGGGCCAAGAGCCTCGAGTAAAACTTGTTCCTGCTGCTGCTCTTTGAGTGTGTCCAGCCTGACATGGTCTGTAGTTTCACCAGCCTGGCTTTACAGAAAGGTTTTAATGATTTAAATACCTCATTTGAATGAGGAGTGCCTTGCCCCTCTGCATTCTGTAATTATTCTAAAACAGATCCTAAAGCAACCCCTTTTCTGCAGAGCAGTGAATACATCTACACTCAGAGCTAAGGGGCTTCTGTCAGTGCAATAAATACTTTTAGTTACACCGCCAGCAAAAGACTTTTCACCTTTGGTGATCTTAAACACAAGAAGGACTAACAGAGGAAGAGCCCCATGCTTGTTTAATGCCCTCAGTTACCTGTGCAGGTGTCTGGGTGCAGGTGCTCCTCGTGCTCCCACCTGGGCCAGGGGTTTCCCATAGCTTGGACAAAGCTACAAAGAGCAGAAATGGGAGTTGTTAATGGCCACAGCTGCTGCTGGCTCATCCCAGCCCTCAGTGACACCAACCTGTGTCTCCTCCACTCCCTGGCACAGCACAGGCACACAGGAACTCCCTTAAGGAGGGGCAAGGCTCAGGCCAGGAGTTGCTGGGCTTGATGAGGCAATTCCATGGCAAAAGCCATCAGCAAATGCTCTTCTCAAATCCAGCTGATCCATCCCAGTGCAAACACCATCCTGGAGCAGCCAGGAAAGCTGCAGCCTGCTTTGGAAAAGCCCAGGTTGCTGCTCAGGGCAGCCAGCAAGGACAGCTCCTCTAAGACTCTGAAGATCACCAGACCCTGTAAATGCTACAGAGCAGAGGCTGTAACTCCACTTGGTACTCACAGAAAACACAAAGCAATGAATGGCTGTCAAAAAGCTGAATTGGACTAGCAGATAAAGCATATGGCCATTTATTTATAGGCTGGTTTTGTTTTCATACAATATGTATTTAAAAAGCAAATTTAGCATTTTTTACTATTAAGTACTTGTTGCTGTGGGCTCAGCTGTCCCCTCATTGCTGTGGAACTGGATCTGATTTATCTAATGTGGTTTCTGCTGCAGTTTTCAGAAACTCATTTTCTCATTTACTCAGCTCTGTAAATCCTGGTAAGAAGAATTTTACTTTAGCTCATTTCCCACCTCAATTTCAAGTAGGTCCACCATGACTTCAACATTTTCTCCAGGAACAAATTAGGAAAAAATCAGACACTATTTACTTTACATAATTACAACAACATACACTCTGCCCTGTCTTTATCTGCCAGAACGCAGAGTCTTGTTAATACTGAAAAAGAGAGACCTGTCTTCTTTGTTTTGACTGACCTTTCTGCAGTATTGAAGTTTCTCTGCCTCAGCTGTAAAACAAAAGCCCTGGCTGGGAAGTCCCTGACATCTGCAGCAGCCACCAGGCCACACCCAGTACCTCACCTTCACCTGCTGCAGCTCTTCCGTGTTTCCTCTCTCATTTATTACCTGTAATTGTGGGCAGTTGAAACCTGAGGAAAGAAAAACACAGCTGATGATGAGGGTGTGAATCACTTTGAGCTGCACCAAACAGATCTGACATTTCAGAGCGAGCCCTGCACACCTTTGTGAGGCTCTGCTTGCTCAGGCACCTGTCACAGCTCAAATATTTACTGGGAAAGGGCACTGAGAAGGATTTGGGAACTGTCCCTCAAACTGCTGAGGATTCAGGTAGCATTTCATCCTTGCATTTCAGAAGATTTAAAACACCACTTTCTAGTAAAATACTTCGTTAAGAACAACAACTGCTTTCCTGCTTTGATACAGAACAATTAATTACCTGATAATTTGGTCCATCTGTAGGGTGGAGAAATGAGCCAGCAGAGCCAGGGATCCTCAGGCTATGAAGAAACTCCTTCAGTCCATGTATTCACCATAACACTCAGGAACAAAGCACTGACACTGTCAGAAATCCACAGCTGTAAATCACTAAGAGTTTTCTCCTCTTCTGACTGCTGGGCGTGCAAGGAAAAGCAGCAACAAAACCCAAATGAATTCATTCCTGTCTGCTTAATTTCTGCAAAAGCTTCGAGTTCAGTGGTTCAAAGCCTGCTGGAAATCCTCCAGGAAGGGTTCATTTAAGAGCACATGTTCTTCTTCAGCTTTTAATCTGTTACTGATGTTGAAATTCAGGTATTCTAAAAAGAGAAGGAATTTAGGATAGCGGTATTTCACTCTGCAAGCCGTTCCATTACACAGGCTGATAAAAAGACAAAAACCTACCTGGGTTTTCTCAAAGTGTGTAAGAAGTTTTTCATTCTCTTAAAGGAAAAAAAAAAAATCAAAGGGAGGTCAGTATCACATTTGATGATTATTTCAGAAATAAGCAAAACAAACACAAATACCTTACCTGCAAGTCCAAAGGGTTAAATCAAACCCAATGTTCTCTCCTCAACAGGCTGATAGATAGACCTGCAGGACCTGTTTACTTGAAATGTGATTACATATTCATTAGTGAATAATGCAATTAAAAACATCAGGCGAATTTACAGAGAATGGGACTTTTCTAAACACCAGAAATGAAAAGGAAACTCCAAAAAATCTGGAGTGCAAGAGATGCATTTTATTGTATGCCTGTTACGATGAGTAACACATTTAGAAATAATAATCCCACAGAACAGTGACAATCTTATTTTACAGCGTGTACATCATTTTTTACAGCCACATAAAACACTTATTTGTCTAAGAGATTTCCCAAATTTTAACTTTCTGAAGTTTAGAAATATAAAAAAAATTTATTCTCAAGGAACTGATTCTCATCTGGTGCAAAAACAAAATATGAACATTATCTGGAACACAAAGCCACAATATAGCATGAAGTTACAATTTCTCATGTGAACAGCTGTGTGCAAACATGAAGCAACTAAAAAAAGTAAAAAATACACATTATATGCATAACATTTATGACCAGGTTTTTCATTAAATAGCCCTAGACCAGCTCGTTATATAAGCGCCATTGGATTTGCAGCATGCTAACACAAAGCATTTTTAAAGGGATGCATATTTTTAAATGTATACACTGTAAACTCAAGATCCACCTCCAAACTCTAGTGGCAGCAGATTTTTCTGGTTAAATACTGCATATATACTTTCTTACAGATTGAAAATGCATGTTTATAGCATGGTATAGATCTTTTTTTAAAAGAATTGATTAAAAGGTGCAATTTTATGTCTATATGGAAAATTTCATATTAGGAGGTAGGACAGTAACTGTCATACCTGTTTAAGAATACTGCCCTAAAGAACTTCTAAGTACTTTGAATTTTTATTAAAAAACCCCTACAGTTTTCAACTGTTTTTAATATTCTTTTTTAGAGAAGACTTTAAAGTAGCGAGGAAAAAAATTAGTGTTGAGTCACAACACTATGAGCTGCATCCATTTTTATCCTTTAAAAAAAAAAAAAAAAGTCAAATTCAAAGTTAATTTTGTTATATGTGCCATACTGAACAACATTCAACCGTAGTTTCAGGTAAAAAAAGGGAAATTATATACATATACATCTTTAACCCTAGCACCAGAACACCACCTCTGAGACCATAACATAATGCTCTATTTTAAACATCATATCCTGCAATAAAATAGGTTAGCAGCTTTGAAAACCAGTAAAAAAATGCTTCTTGGACCTAAACTAATAAAGGAAACCAAAAAGTTTCCCTATGAAATGTTTAAAAAAAAAAAAAACAACCAACAAACCAAACCGAACAAGGGACACCTCCCCCAAATTTTGCCTGTTCTGGAATTCGATTTCTAGGCACAGTTGAAAACGTTGTGATGAAGTGTCTGACTAAAACTCCCCGTTCCAAACTGCACAAGAAGGGAAGAGGGGGCTCCTTTGCAAACCCTCTGCAGCTCACCCTCCAGGGCTCTGTTTCCATCCTGGAGCCGCCTGTTGGCACTGACAGAATGGCTCACACAGCAGCTCTGCCCTGTCCTCTGGAGCCAGCAATGGCCAATACTGCTCACTTGGAGACATTCATCCATCTTTCTGCAAGGTTAAGACATTCATCCATCCTCTGCATTCTCTAGTGCTCTTTAGGTTCTGATCAGCAACAACCATAGGGCTATGAGATTCCCCTGCCAACCCTAATACTTTTTTTTTTTTTAAGACTTTTAATACAAAGAATGTAAAGTTATGGTTTAATATCAAGCTTTGAAACCAGGAGAAACAGTTCGTGAGATTTATTTTTTTCCCCAATTAGCACGTGACAGTTTCTACTGCAATCCTTCAGGAGCTCACCTATCACAGGATGGCCTCTTTGTGGTGCCTCATGATGTGCTGGTTTTTCTCGGAGGGCCGGCGGAAACCCTTTTTGCAGTACTCACACCTGTGGGGGTAGTCTTTGGTGTGGATGGAGATGACGTGGCGCTTAAAGCCCGACGCGTCCGTGGTGCTGTACTCACAGTACTGGCACTGGTACACCTTCCTGCCACTGTGGGTCTTCATGTGCTTCTTCAGTTCGTTCTGCTGCCTGAAGCCCCTTTTACACCTTTTGCATTTAAAAGGCAGGTCCTTGGTGTGAACGGAGAGGATGTGCCCACTGAGCACAAAAGGGTCGGAGGTTTTGAAGTCACAGTGCCGGCACTGGTGGATCTTTTTCCCTTTATGGGTCTCGCTATGCTTTTTGAGCTCCGAGGGCCGGTGGAAGCCTTTCTCACACACCTCACACTTGTGGGGAAAATCCTTGGTGTGCACCGAAATAATGTGTCGCTTCAGGTCACTGGAGTTGGTGCTCTTGTGGTCACAGTGGGGACACTGGTGAGTCTTATGGCCCTGGAAGAGCTCGGTGTGCTGCTGCAGCTCCTTCTCGTCGGCGAAGGCCTGGGGACAGTGCTCACATTTAAAGGGCAGCTCGGTGCCGTGTTTGGTTTTGATGTGAGTTTTCAGGTTGGACTGGTCAGCGCACCGGAACGCGCAGTGCTGACACTGGTATGGCTTTTCCCCCGTGTGGGTCCTCATGTGCTTTTTCAGCTCCGAGGGGTGGCGGAAGCCCTTCCCGCACTCCACGCACACATGAGGGAAGTTCTTGCTATGGACTGCCAGCAGGTGCCTGTTGAGCAGCCCCTGCTCTGCAGTCTCATAGTCACAATATTTGCACTTGTGCAGCTTGGGCTCCTTGTCCCTCAGGATGAGTTTATTGGAACTCAACGGGCTCGCCTCTCTGTATCTTCTCGTGTACTCTGTAAACTCGTGTGTTTTATCAACTTTATTTATAAGTTTATGGCTTTCCAGATGATTGTGGAAACTTACTTTTTTGTTAGTCGTAAAGTCACAGTCTGTACACTGGTATTTCTTCTTGATCATATGATCGGGATGGTTCTTCATATGCCTTTTCAAGAATCCTCTGGATTTAAATTTTTTCCCACAAATATGACAAGGGTAAACTGTTAAGGGCTGTCCATCAGGACCTATTATAACAGCTGTTTTTGAACAAACAAAAACAAGTTATGAAGGAAACACATTTACTGAGTAAGAAGTTTTAAATCAGCCAAGTGCTGTTCAGATTCATGCACTTACACTTGCAGCAGAGAGAGAGTGGCTCAGTAGTTTAAAAACAACCAATCCACAGCACCTATAGTTTATATAGTTCTGTTTTAGAAACTGCTCAAACACATCAGGAATATCACATGTGCACTGAATATAGCCATGGGTACTTTTTAATAGCTTGCAGCATTCCAATGAATTGCATCAGCCCTGAGTGTACTGACTCTGAATAGCAAAATATGACATTTCCTAGGCACAGAACTGGAGGGGGGAAGGACACAGGAAATACGCAAATCATCATTAATAGCTTTTAATTCTGCATCAGCTTCAAAAAGAGAAAAGGAATAGGACAGGAGCAAGTGGCACTCCGTGACAATACCGTAACCATCCAGTGTTTACCTGTTTGCCATTGCCTGGCCTCTCCTCTCCTCCTTTTCTTGGTTTTTTGTTTGAGCACTCTATTAGTGCTAATGCTATCACAAATCTGCAGGTACTGTGTTGCATTACCGTTTTTGTTTTCTAATCGTGTATCCAAGTTATTTCCTAGAAACAAAAATTAGACACCATAAAAAACCTTAAACAACTTGTTTCTTTGGGACTGATGACTGGAATTGCACAGCAGCATTATCTACTTTTTAAAAACAAGCACTGCCCACTCCTCTACCACTAACACACATTAAAAAGAAGTGTGCTAATAGGAACCACTAACTATGTCTCCTGGCAAAAGTTTAAACACTGATTAGTGATTGTTTATGATTGTTTAAACACTGATTAATTTCTAAATATATTACTTGATTTTTATTTAACTTGTTTTTACTTCTTAACAATGCCATTATCTCTTTTCTATCTGCAGAACTACATTACAAACTCGGCAGTGCCTCCCAACTTCCCCACCCCCTCCGAAGGCCTACAGACATCTAGAATTGTTTTCATTCAAAACAGCAGAGAAAGACTGTGGAGTCCTTCAATATCTAATTCATGGCTCATTCTTTGCATGCCTGATTAGGAGCACTGACACAGAAATGTCTAGCTTTTCAAAGACAGTTTTAATTTTAATGCTGTTAAGAGCTCTCACCTGCCGCTTGACCATCTTCGTATCTTCGGGGAAGCCTTCTTTCATCTCCTGCAGAAAATGGTATTTTAGTCATTACAAAATAATGTTCTTTTTAAAGATGTTGCTTTTGAAAGCCTGATAATGAGAGAAAACTAACTTAGCTAATAAGCAACAGGTTAACACCATGCAAGTGGAGATGTGCAGCTCGGTGCTGTGTAACCATGAGACAAAATCCCATCTCTGGGGGGAGTTAAAATCCACCCCATCTGTGTCTGCATGCTTACCCTGCTGGCTCTCCTGCTTTCCATTATTAATGTGCTTGTTTCTGCAAACTCTTAACCTCATCTAGCCCCTCAGATAGCAATGCAGAGGTTATCTGGAGTGCACACTTTGCTCCTGAGATAGAAGCACGTTATCTGGCTGGAGTAGAAGCAGGCAGATAAGAGGACTTGGTCCTTATCAGCCTCTCAGCAAAAGGAATTTGGGAGATGCACAAGGAATACCTCAGGAGCACATTGCTCATTTTGCACTGGAAGAATTTGCTGCTTTGTGCCAAAGCTCTGTGGTTCTGAAGCACTTTACCAGCTCAACTGTTGGGCTCTCATGACACACCAAGGAAATTTCACTAACTTGCTTAATTAATTGAAACAGAAACTATGGATGACTTGGTACCTTCTTAACAAACACTGAACACACCACAAACCAAGGAAATTATAAAAAAGAATAGACAGAATTCACAACAGATCCTAAGACACTTCCACTCTTTGAAAACAAATCATGTTTTTGTTTCTCACCTGAAGGACTAATAAGCTTAAAACATGTATATAGACTGAAATTATTAGGAGCATATTTACACATTTATTCCTACTATTCCCTTTTTACAGTCTTTCCCCCTTCCTCCTACTATTGTAAAATACTTAAGACTGTTAAGACTTTCAACATGAAGCATCAAACCCCACAAATTCTGTACATCTGGGCTGGGATCTGAAACAAAATCAAAATTCTAACAAGCTTTCCTTTCTACTCCGTGAAACTCAACACACAGCAATCCCTGGGTGGCAGAGACCAGGAGCTGTTTCCAAACCCAAGAACGAGGTGAGGACATCCCAGAGATGCTGGCAGCTGGATGAGGGAGGAAATCATGGCAGGGATTTTTAGGAAAGAAACACAGGTTCCTACCGTAAGCAGCAGCCCAAGCAACGGGGACAAACGTTTTATTCACGCCAGAGTCCTCAAGCTGGGTGTCTGGAAGGGATGTGGCTTCTTCTTCCCCTACAATAACTTCCATATAAACTTCATCTGCTATTTCAGCACAGCCTGGGTGAAGGGAGGAGAATAAATCTTTAATTTTATTCTGCCTGTCTTAACTTTTCCTTCATTTAATTTGCTCTCGCTCTAATTTATACCCATTATAAATTAATTTTCTTCCTTTGGCATTTAGGGGATCATTGCTTATTCAGATATTCCTTAAAGAGAGAAAACATGTATCAATAAATATTAATCCAAAACAAATGCCCACAAAAGTTCCAATACACAAACTCATGAAGTTGCAACGGATGACATTTGCCACTTTGTCAGAAAGCTGCTGAATTCACAGTAGGAAAATAGAAAAATAAGAAGTTTGACTAACCTCATTAACTTCATCCATGGACATGTTAAATTTAATATAGATAATGAAATGACTGCACACAGTATGCACAAAGTGCATTATCCACACCACTTTAAAATAATTAGAGTTTGCTTTTAATTTTAGGGAAGATGAGCTTAGTTTTCTACTACTTCAGGCTGAAGAATCCTTCAGAAAAAAATTAAAATTGTCCTTGAAAATGATGGCTATATGGGTGCACAAACAGCATGAGAAACAAAAATGTTTCTTATTATGCTTACTAATATCTTCATCTTCCTGAGAAGAGTCCTTTACAGCCATGTAAACCATTTTTTCTCGCTGCATTCTCCCAACACCTCCTTGTTCAATGACTCCAGCTACAGAATGGCCATTGTGAAAGTCACTCTCAGTGACAATTTCTGTCCCACCTTGAACAAAAAGAATTTACACACATAAGTCAATGTCAACAAAGCCACTGGTAAAATTAATTTCAGATCCAAATTTTTGACTTGCTGGGAGAGCAGCTCAGAGAACAGCCCTGCTGGGAATTACTCCTCATCAGAGATTCTGGTTCTCCTTGCTGCTGCTGCATGAGCAGCCTGTCCCTGCTGTCCCTGGAGACCGACAGCCCAGAGGAACAAAATGTATTTTGGGAACAGGGCCTGGGAATGATCCAGAGGTTTCAGCTGCAAGAACAAACAAGAGGGGGATTTTGGGGGGGATTTTGCTTTTCAGCAACAGACACAGTGAGCTGTGCATCCCCTCAGAGCACAGGGACTGCTGGTCTGTCCTTGGGGAAAGGGAACTGCAGAGAATTCTGAGTCCCTTGGTTCACCTACAGCCCCAGAAATCCTCCCCACTCTCTGCAAAGGCCACCAGAGGCTCCCACCAACAACAGGGATCCACTCCAGAGGCTCTGCTGTGCTGACACACTTGTGTCTTGCAAAGTCAGAGAAAAGCAGCAGCTGAAAAAACAGCTGCAGACACACAGGCACTTCTACATTTGGCTGCCTGAAAATAGCCCTGCCAATCAAAAAAGAACTGGAGACTAATCCACACTCAGCATTTGCTGCGTCTGGGCAGCCTCCACAAATGTCACATTCTACAAAACACTCCAGTCACTGGATTACGTGGAATGAAGAACAAACAGAAAGACCCTGAAACACTTGACACCACTAAAAGAATAAGCAGCATTTCAAGGTACCTATTTCAACATCATCTTCAGCTTCAGCTTTAAATATGTAGACTTTGATAACTTCTGAACCAAAACCATCATCTTTAGCAACATCATCATTTGCCACCTCAGTGCTGATCTTCAAGGGAGTGCTTCCTATGTGGTCCAATTTCTCTCCCACATCATCCACTGCAAAGAGAAGAGAAAAATAATGAGGTTCAAAGACATCTGCAGAAGTCAGAGCAATCAGTAGCATCATTTTCTCCACTTTTCTCCCCATGCACAGGAAAGGTTTGTATTCATAAGTGGCCTTTAAAATCAGCTCAAGAAACTCAAGAAGCTTAAACGAGATTCCAGAAGTTCAGTGTTTTATTGCAACTCAGGAAACACAGCAGGAATTACAGAGTGAAGGACACAAGAGGGAGCTTGTCAGCAAAGGGAAGGAGGTAACTGGTGATGGCTGAAACTATTACTCTTACAAAGCAAAAATGTATCAGTAACTAAAATGACATATCTATGCAAAAGTGTTAAAAACTAACCCAGAATTGCCTGTTACAGTCTAAGAGTTCTCAAAAGTTTCACTCTGATGTATATTCACTAAAATTTGTGGAGTGTGATGACTTGGAGTATAGTCCCAGCTAAAGAAGTGTGCATCAAAAATCTGACTGTATCTTCTGCCTAAAATCAATGTTTTTTTAACCACTTTATCCCTTGAAAACATACACATTAATGAAGATTGATGACATGCACGATATACAGCTGATTAAAAGATGCAGTGACAATAAATCCAAATACAACTATGAGAGATTGGCTTCTCATTCTTTACACAACTCACTCACTGATTATTTGGTTTATACATTCAGAATGTTCATTTAATTTCTAAGAAAAAAAAATACATCCAAACTATTAAAAGCAACATATTTTGATAAAAAGGGCATTCCCAGAGATGACCATAGGTGCACCTCAAATTGCCAACACACAGGGCACTGAACTCAGCAGCTCTCTGACAAATGTCCTGACACACTTCTCACTGAGGATAAATTTAGCTCCTGTGCAGATGGCCAGCACAAACCTGTGCAGTGCTGAACGCCCACTGAAGTCCTCTAAATAGAGGAGAACCCCAGCAAATGTAGATAAAATCTGAATGAAATGCATGCCAGGGAAACAGCATCTTGCTGCACGCGTAACATTAAAACGTGTGTGCACTAAATAAAGAAAAACTCCTTGAAATGAGCACTGAGGTGAGAGCAGAGCTTCCCTCTCCACGGGGCTCTGATCCTGGGAAAAGCTGGCTTACCTGGGATGGCTGCACTGGTCCCAGTTCCCTGCTCCCAGGGCACTGCTGGCTGCTTTAACCCCTTGAGCACTGGGCTAAACTGGAGTCACTTTAGCAGCCAGGAGAGGTGCGAAGGAGAAGGTGCCTCTCCTGCAGCAGGGGAGTGGGAACCCAGCCCAGCAATCCCAAACTAAACCCTTCCCACTCTGGGAGAGAATTACAGACACCCATCCAGCTGGGAAACCTCATTTCTACCCACAAAGCTTGCACTGCACAGGAGTTACTGAGGACAGGACTGGATTAAATTTAGGTAAGCACAGTAAATATCTGGTTTTGTTTTAGAACCTCTGTGAAGTCTTTACTTCAATGAAAATGAATATTCTGAGTTGGAAGTGACCCACAAAGATCAAGTCCCACTCTTTAATGATCCATATGGGGACTGATCCCACAACCTTGCTGTTACCAGCACCAGGTTCTGTAACCTGAAACCTCTATGGAAAATTTATTAAAAATGCTGGTTGAGCTGTTTGGTGGGGCTTGGAGTTTATTTTGGTAACTGATGGGTTAATTCCATTGCTGAAAAAAATACTCCTCAGGAAGAGAGTTTTTGCATTTTTAATTGCAAAAAACTTTCTAAATCTCTACTGCAATCAATGCCAGGAACATCAACACCTAAAGGAGTGAGAGTCTGCCAGGTGCTGCCTGATGGTTGTGTGAGCTGGCAGGACACTGGGAACAGTCAGAGCCCAAACACTGAGAGAGCCACAAGAGAGATCCTGCAATTCCTCTGCCACTCCACTTTCCCAGCACCAGCCCATTAAACCCCTTTACATCCACTGTGGGAGTGTTAGTGCACCTGCTAATTGACATTTTCTATCCTGCCAGAATGGGGTTACCAGAAAAGAGAAAAGTGGAGATGCTGAAATTCTCTCATCTTGGAGTAAGCATTTCCATAAATTTACTAAGCATGAATCTATTCAAGATTTTGTTTTTTCTGCAAGGCTTTTAACATTTATAAAATTTTCTTATGCATGTTCTGGAAAATGATAAATATAAATTTAATTTCATACAGTGACCATTCTCACTGCATGTGTGAGTGTTGGAAGGACTGGAGGTATTCCCAGTACAGTGAGGGACTACATACCCAGCTCTGTGACTGCCAAAATGAGAATTTCAAAGCTTACAAATCCTGCCAATTTAGAACTGGGAGGTGGTAATAAAGTTCTTTTCAAATCTGCAACTCAGGAAATACCAATTTTTTTTTTAAACTCATATATTTAATAAACATAACACGCTACCAGTTGAACAGAAATAAGTATTTATGTCCTGGGAAGTTACTCAACAACAGCAACTTCCTGCTGAACAGGGGAGTTACCACATGTGTGACAGGAAGTTTTCTTAATGGAAAAATTTCCAACTATTTAACTAATATTAATGTGACAGTGACTATGCACCACTATGGGGCTGGTGAAATTATGAAAGAAAAAAATCCCACCATTTTAGACAGTTACCAAGACATCAACTGCAATGCAATACACATTACATGAAGGAAAAAAAAGAGGAATCCTTCAATTTTTGTAAGAATGCTTTCAGCAAAAGAGAACCCCAAAAGAGAACACTCACACACTGTGTTTTAATACTGCCTGTAAAGCCCCCAAATCTTCAAGATCCCTTAAAAACAGGAAGTCTTGTTTTAGAGGGGCACAATTAGAACAGTATTTTTAACTTTTGTGGTTACTTCTACACCATTAACCATCCTGTGTATTCTCAAAAAAAAAAAAAAAAAAAGCAGTCTTTTTGGGTATCCAGGGCCTCTGGTTCACTTTTCTAAAGAAGCAAATGTGTAATACAGCAAAATTTGGAAAATATCATCTGGGCTGAGAAAATGGTATCAATATAGACGGTAAGATGTTGCTTTTCGTTTCAAATACAACAAAACACACTGAATTGCTATTGCTATTGCTTCAAGTCCTGTCTCATCTGAAATAAATCTCAAGGCTTCCATCTACCTTTTAAACAGATTTAGGTAAAACAACACAGCAGGACAAGCAATCTTTGTCAGGTACCAAAATATTATTATTTTTTAGAACAGCTCATGAAAATATTCTGTTGTCTAAGTAAGATTCTTACTTCAGCCACTGCTAACCCATCAGTGCTAAATTCTGTGCTGCTTTTCCCAGGGGTAGCTCAGGGGAACAGGGAATGCTTGCTTCCTTTCTGTCAATGGAATATCCAAGTGTCTTCCAGCTCTGACTCACCCACCAGAAGCACTACATATTATTATCTGCTCCCTTAAAATAAACTGCAAACACACAACAGAGAACCTCCATAAATAGATGCTGAATCCTCGCGAGTGAACAAGCTTTAAAGCACGCTCCCAGTGTTAAACTTACCTGGCTTGGCTGTTTTCAGGTGTGTGATGTCCAGATTCACCGTGGATTGCCAGCTCCCAATCCATGTGATGCCTCACATGCACTATGCTGGTGATGCCACAGCCACCAGAGGAGCAACACGAGGGCAGGGTAAGTCCCAGCTTTGACAATTCTCCGGGTTTTTCTAATGTCTGATCTACTTAAGTCCCATAGGTTCAAATAGAGGAGTAGGAATCCTAAAATGTTTAGCAAATGAGGCAACAGTGTAAGACACTAAAAAGGAGGTGTTGGTGGCACAGTACCTTACCCCCAGGCCAGCTCCAGTGAGGGTCAGTGGTGGCTTTGAGGTCACCAGAATAGTGCATGGGGCCGGCACGCGGAGCGGGGGCTGGCAACCCGCTGTGGGTCTGAATATCGCAAACCTGAAAAACAAAAGAGGGGAGGCTTCAGCTCCACTGTGCCCCTGCAGCACAGGGTGTGCTGCTCACCAGCTCCATCTCACTCTGACAGGCTTGGGGTCAGGGGCCCACCACTGCATTTGGGGTTCAATTCCTTTTGGTCAAGGTGTTCTGATGGTTTAAAGCAAGAATTGTGAACACCCTGTGGTATTTGTGTTGTGGTCGTATCAAAAATAGATTTTTTTAAGTCCTATGCTTATAAAGCAGGTTTGAAAAGGCTGAATTTATCTGAAGAGTGGTGATAATCTTCCAGTGAAAATTTCCAACCACAAAAGCATACACAGATAGTCACACAACTATCAAGACGAACTTACTATTGTCCAAATAGTATTTACACAGAAAATGCAATTAGCAGAAGTGTGTAATTATCCACATGGGAATGCCACCTCAAATAGTGAAAAATCACCTTGCAGTAAAGTCCCTTCCAACCCAGCCCATTCTATGGTTCTGTCATTTCAGAACAACAAGCATAAGGGAAATTAAAACTCCACAGCCAGTTCCATACCCTAAACTGTCATATTTTGGTAGTTCCCACATGTGTTCCACATGGTATTCCCTAAGGGCATATCTGGCATTTTACATAAAGTCTCCCCTTTTCAGATGCTAAATTTCATTAAAAGACAACTAAATATTTTGAAATTCTTTGGACGTATCGCTTAGGTGTGATTTACATTCTAAAAACAGTTCAACAGTTATATATACACACCCCACATGAAATACTATAAAATTCACTTTCAGCAATATTGACAGCCTTTGACAATTGAATATATATATAAGTAAATAAAAAGTTTTGATCTGCTTGATAAATTGAGGCCCTCATCTATTCTACAGAAAACATCTCTACAAACAAAACAAATTCAAGGGTAATATTTAAACAATAAAAAAAATTAACAACTTCATAAGAATGATTCATTACCACTGACAAAAACACAAGAGCAGACACTCTGTGGGGTCAGGCTGGCATCCCCAGCACAACACAGGCTCAAAACCCAGGAAACACAACAGAGCTCAAAGACTTTTATGAATGATCCAGATGAAGGGATCAGCTGTGCAGATGGCACTGACCTGGGGAAGGGTTGATGCTGGAGGTGGGAAGCTCTGCAGGGGAGTCTGGACAGGCTGGACCCGTGGGCTGAGGCCAATTGTGGGGTTCACAAGTGCCAGGTCCTGCCCTGGGGTCACAACAACCCCACAGAAAGCTCCAGGCTGGGGCAGAGGGGCTGGGAAAGGCCCAGGGGTGCTGGTGACAAGGGCTGGACATGAGCCCTGGGGTGCCCAAGTGGGCAAGAGGACAAAGGCACCTGGCTGGGATCAGGAATGGTGTCCAGGGGGATCAGGGACACCCCCAGTGCTGGGGACAGCTCTGGGACCCTTGGGACAAGAGGGACATGGAGGGGCTGGAGCCAGTCCAGGGAAGGGAGCTGGGAAGGGGCTGGAGCTCCAGGAGGGGCTGGGGGAGCTGGGGAAGGGGCTCAGCCTGGAGAAAAGGGGGATCAGGGGGACTTTGTGGCTCTGCAAAACTCCCTGACAGGAGGGGACCGCAGGGACAGGGACAGGTTGGATATTTGGACAATTCCTTCATGGCACAGCTGCCCAGGGCAGGGGTGGAGTCCCCATCCCTGCAGGATCCAAAAGCCATGTGGCCCTTGGGGACATGGTCAGTGGTGGCCCTGGCAGTGCTGGGACAATGATTAAACTCAGTCATCTTACAGCTCTTTCCCAACCTAAATGATTCTATGACTGCCTTAATTTATCTAAATGATTACTTAAAACAAAACCCTAGATGAATACTGTAGCTTCCAACTGTGACTATTCAGGCACATCATGATTACACATATATGAAAATTTAATTTGCTGAAAAGTAGGTCTCAAAACGGCTTTGAAACATTGAGAAAGCCAAGCCTGAGAACTCCTGACAAAACCACCAATGTGTCAGACACGTGGGGGCCATGAGGTAACTGAAAGCTTCAGATGCTCTGATCTGAGTGCAGGATCATCATTTTCAATCACACTCATCTCTCCCAGAAGGAACCCCAAAGATGACTGTACTTACAGTGACAAGCTACAGAATGAACTCATCCTAGGCACTTTGTCAGAAAGGAATTTGTTCAGTGAAACAACTGGCTGTAAAAATGCTGTTCCTTTCGTTACAGAAACACTCACGATTTTTTTCTGGTTGCTTTATAGACTCATTTTTGAAGTTCTTTTCCAAAAAACCCTCTTTTTGACTGTTAGTGACACAGTAATGATGGAAAGCTTTAAAAATCATTGCTGTTCATACTGCACTGAATGAAAATAAATATCAAAATACATTTTGCATAAGGGACATAAATGCTATAAGAGAGGGAAATCATTATAATCACAAATAAGATGTGTCCTCTGTCATGAAATTTTTAATAAATGCAGTTTGTTGTGAACAGACTGACACTTCGACATACTTGGCATTGACTTTTTTTTAACATATTGCTTCTGACTAAATAAAATCTGTTTTGACCTAGTAACATTTCAATAAGTGATTTGAAGAACTAAAAAACTTTAAATTACTTGGAATGTATTCTATCAAATTTGTGTAGCAGCAACAACTGGCACCTTGGGTACAATGTCAGCACTGAGGAAACACAAAGTACCCAAGGCTCTTTCAGTGGCCAACTTCAACAGGATCGTATGGAGTTGGATGCTGTGTGGGAATGGAATGTGTTAATGAGCCAATCCATTAATGAACACAGCTCCTTATTTCCAAGTTCAGCCCAGAACAGCACAACTGACAATTAAATGCCCATTATAAGTTTTAATACCCTAAACAAACCACATTTTGTGGCAACATTGAGAAAACTTGGAGTTTGAGATCTTAAAAAGAATTATTTCTTAGTGGATTCTCCTGATTAATGCCAGTTTGTTATTTTTACATGAATCTATGTGGTATTGTAATACACCTGTGGTAGTCTTTAGAAAAAAGTTGTATATTCAAATTAAATGGAATGTTTTACTTAAATTTCCAGGAATATCTAGTTTCAGAAACACAAATATACACACCCACTCACTCAGCAGCACCAGTGTCCTTCTCTTTCTTGTTGCAGCAGCAATTTTACATCAAAACCCCCAAATCCAAAGACCAGGAATGAACTGGGCACCAGCCTATTCCCTGAGCATTCCAAGAGTCCAGTGACACAACTTGTCCCCACCACAGCACTTCCAGCTCAGCTCCCTCCTGCTTCCATCTACCTCTGAGGACTTACAAGATATCATCAGGTAATCTTCAGACGTGCTCTTGCCATCGTCGTCGTCCTCGGTTTTGATGGTGACAGTGGAGCCAGGGACGGTGGCAGCTGCCTGGATGACAGCCTCTGAATCCGAGTTGGTCACCAGCACCTCCTCTGACACCATGGTGGGCGACTCGGCGCCGGGCACGGCGTCCTGCACCACGTGCTCCAGGTGTCCCTCGGGGCCCGTCACCAGGTCAGCCACGAACACCTGCTCGGGCACGCGCACGCTCTCTGCGATCAGCTCAGGAGCCAGCACGTGCTCGGCGCTGTCCAGGGCCTCCTCGATGGCCACGTCAGCCTCCAGCACGGAGTCGGGGACGATGACGCCCTCGGTGACAACGTCCGTCTCGGCGATGATGTCGGGGCCCTGCACCACCTCCGCGGCCAGCCCGTGATCCAGGGTTATCCCATCATCTGTCACCACGTCAGAAACCAGCACGGCTTCGGGCACTGACACAACTATGTGGTCTCCATCGATGTGGGCAGTGCCAGCCATCCCAGCCACTAGGGAGCAACCAGGGACAGGGAGAAAAATGTCACAAATACTGCCCCAGTAAATGGTTTATCTAAGGAGTGGAGTTATCACGCAGGCAAGGTGAACACAGATGGAAAAATCTGTTACTTCTCCACATTATATTTTGCATTTTACCCAATAAACACTGTCCAAAGCGGCCCCTCTGTACAACTAAAGATAAACAAAACACACCACTTCAAGACATAATGTGGAGTTTGTCCCAAACTTAGGATCTGATAAAAACTAAAGGCCAGTTTACAATTCACTCTCTTTTTCTTTAATTCCCAGTTAGAATGTGAACCTTCACAGAATTCTTGCATGACACTGCAAGTGTGGTAACAAGCCATTAATTGCTGTGACAATAAAAGGACTCATCCTTTGGATTGCAAGGGCCTTGTTAAAAATAAACACTCAGTTTTATGCAATATTTGCAGTAAAATTTCCAACAACTTGCCACGTCACAAGGAATGGCTGGAGTAGAAACATGGTTTTCATTAGCAGACTGGACTGGCCAGTCACATTTGCAGACTAGACATGACAAAAAATGCTCAGTGAACTATTTTAACACACAAACAGCAATTTTAATCTTGAAAACACTCAAGAAAATAGTTCTTACAAGAATGTAAAAAAAAAATTAATGTTACTCAGTGTTGTAATTCAAATGTAATAACTTGGTAAAGACATGGTCCTTCCCAATACCTCAGAAGATCATCTCCTGGATTTTACTCATTATTTTTAATAGTTAAAATGTTTACCAAAATCTTGCATGATCATAGTGTGAGGCATTTTGGATTCCTGTGTTTGCAATCCAAGACTTCCACCACCTGGATCCATATTCGGCCAAATTCATTCACAAATAACTGCAATAAAACAAAAATGAGAATTTATGTGTAACAGTGTTGTGCTGATCAGCTTTGCTGGATTGATGTGTTACACCGACAAACACAGAGAAGTATTTACCCAAAAATTCCAAAAATCCATAAGCAACACTTCATACAATTCTATACTATTTTGATTTATATTTTTTTAACTTAGCATGACAATAAATATTAGCAGTTGTGCACAGAGCAGCTTCTGTCCTGCCCCTGTCTGTACAGACTCATTAACTAATTATCAAGACTGTTCTGGATGTGTGGAGCTACAATGAAGAAAGTGGAGAATTGTATTTGGAGTACGAATTTTTCCAATTCTTTCAAAATTTGGATATATGAGAAACCTCTAAAGCAATTTTCATGTGTACATTTAATTGGGGATGCTGAATCTCTTTGACAAGGTGCAGCTACACAAAGTCACTCCAGAGCAGGAGACAGCATGCATCATTTGAGAGTTCCCATTAAACACAAGAGAGAAGCATAAAATCAGCATTCCAGCACTGCTACCAAACATGGAAGTGTGGGGATTCTGAACTACTTTGCAATTTGCTGCAATCCAAAGGATTTTACACAAGTTCTCAGTAGACAAAGTGACCCCAGAGAAGCACCCACAGAAAGAGCTCAAGGCTTTCACAGGTAAAAAAATCACAAACCTAAAAAAAATCTCTGGTGCACAAGATTTTAGTCTTGTGCTTTCCTGCCCCTCTCATATCCACAAATCAGAAAAAGTGACAGAATCAGGGAGCAAATACGAAGTTTTAGGAGTTGTGGGAAGTGAGTGCAGAGTCAGAGCTCAGAACTACGCGACCTGAGTGGGGCAGAGAGGAGCAGGGAGTACAAATCCTCCAAGGGTAACTCTCCAAAGGATGTTGCTTTCCTCTTGCAGCACCAACCTTGGTTTTGATCTCACAGAAGAAATTACCAGCACCCCACCACAAGAATTTATTCAATCTCAGCATCTAAATCCAAACTATGAGGAAACTCCAATTTCTTTGTGGTGGAACACACTTGACTACCCCACTGCAGTGAGCTCTGCCTCAAGAGCCAACACAGCCAAGGTCAAGCCAAGCTGGAAGAAGAAGTGCCCAAAATCTGAGACACCTCCAAGACAGAATCAAGGAGTCCAGGAAGAGCCAGGACCCCCCACAACTCCTGAGCTCCCCTAGCAAAGGTGCCCAAGGATGGCAGTTGCAAGGAAAAGCCTCTGATCCACCCCAAGGAGGTCTGAATTTAAGAATATGAAAAAAGTCAAACACTATCCATGAGGAAAGTTGGCAAGAATTTTACTAATTCCCTCCAAAATCAAATTCTTTCAGCACTGTAAGGATCACAGAGCACCTCCAGAACCTCAGGGCAATGCTCCATCACTCCCAAACTATCACCACAGCCACTGAAAATTCTCCCTGTAGCTAATGAATCCCTGCTAGTACAAAATATAATGCAGCTCTAGAGCACAAATAACTCATTTAACTATTTCAGAATTAAGGCAATAGATAACATTGCCTGACCACAACCTTTACATTCAGAGAATCCTTTTTTCAGAGTAAATGGACATGAAAAATTATCTTAATTTCTATCAATCTGAGATCAATGGAGAATATATGAGACTTTCCTTCTCAATAAGCAACTTATTTTCAGATTCAATAATGAGATGCACAACTATATTATGTATTGTGGCACACAGAAAAATTTAATACAAAGTGGGACTGTAATTTGAATTTTAATTTCTGCAGGGAAAGCAAATTATTAGTAAAGGAGTATTTTCCTGGTAGTTAACAGGACTAGAAAAAGAACCAAAGTTATGGGATTGCACCAGCAATCCCTCAAATCTCCCCTAAAATCAGGAGATGATGACACACAGGCAACAACCCCACTGAAGAATGTTCCTGTAAACCCTCACTGCAGACAAAGGATGCACTTGAATCAACCACACAATCACAAATTTATTTTTTATATCAACTCTTGGATCTTCAAGGAATGCAGTGAGAGCAGGAAAAGCCCTTCCTGATGCTGGAAGAATGAACCCAAACAGGGTGGCTCTGCTCACAGGTTGCAGCAGCACAGATGATGCAGTTTCTCGTGTCACATATGCAAGCAAATCTTGTTATTGGGAGCAGCAAACAAATGCAGTGCAGTGATTAATTGTGGCTCTTCTCAGCTTCCTCCTGTAGCACACTGTGTAACACACCCACAGCACCAGAGACAGATCCAATCATGGTTTGGAAAGGGAGGAATCAGGCAGAGAGCCACAATTCCACACCCTGTCACAATCCCAAACTTGTCCCTTCCTCTCTTCATCTAACTTGCAACATCTCCAGTTTTGACTCTCAATTCCTCTTCTCCTTTAGGTATTTAAAGACAGTGAAAATGTTTTATTAGCATCAGCAAATAAAATAGTCACTTCACAACATTCCATTAATTTTTTCATTGAGTTTTTTTTTAATTACAGTATGCTATCTTGGCTCAGGAAAAAGCACATTATCATCACATCCCAAAATTAAGTATTTCATGCAACCTACACTGAGACTCCCAAGGCTAAATTTTTAAAATATGTCTGTATCTGGAATGGCTTTGCTTTTCTGAAAATAACAGTTCTCTTTCTAATGAGCCTGAGGTTCATTTCAATCCATTTCAGCTCTTTATGCCAAAGCTCTTCCTTGGATGGGGCTCAGCTGAGACAAGCAATGAATTTTAGAGTAGAAGGGATATCTGACCTCTCTGACTACAACTGTAAATTACTTCTGCACACGGCATTTTTAAAAATCAAGGGTAATGGCTGGCAGTTTGGGATGACCTAAGGACATGTAACAGCAACACTCAACTGAAAAACTGGTGGAGATTCCCAGGATGCACATAGATCTGTTCTTAGCTTATTCTTCCTAGAGAAAGTATCAGAAAATAACCAGGAATATTTTCATTTTAGAGAGAGTTTAAGAAGACACTCCAAATGCAAAGATCTTCAGCAAAGCATTTTAAAGAGGAGGGATAACAACCAATGCTTCAGCACTTTTCCCAGGAAAACCAGGGTGTCCTTGGTGTTCCCAGGGGAACAAGGGAACTCCCAATCCCTGTGCTGGCTTCCAGGCATTGTTGCCGTATTTCAAACGTGTGTAACATAAACAACATTTCTACAGAACACCAATTACAACACGCCAATTACAGCTTAAATACACGCTCTTTATTTATGTAGCTTTAGGAATACATTTTGTGTGGTTCTGCAAACGTTAAGCATCTCCCCAATTTACATACTCTTCCCACTAGGTTCAGGTGGTGTATTTTCACGGGAAGCCTAATTGCATGGTCAGCCCTTAATCTCTCCTTTAAAACTGTGGATTTCTTCTAAGTAATTTACATCTTGTTTACATGCTCTAAAGGAAAACACATCATCATTGCTGGTGTTTTGGATATTCACAAGCTGCATATGAGATTTGCATAAAACCAAAAGGACCAGGCTCAGAGCAATGAAACAATAAATAAACTTCTATATGGTGGAAAAATAGAACCAGATGCTGTGTAACCATCGAATGTCTTAACATTCAAGGTGAAAAAAAATTATCCTGGTCTCATGACACTGTTTTCATCTTTTCCGCCCCTAATTCTAATGCAGCAACTGACAGAAACGCAATGAGAAACGTCCTGCTTGCGCAAAAAATCTTGATTAGAAAACCCTAATTAATAAAATACAGTGCAGGTTAACATAGACGCTTGGCAGAGAAAAGACTGAGTATAAAAAAACCAGCATATCCATTTTAAAGTCCTTTATTGAGTCCACCCAGGAAGCACCACGACAACTTATACTCTAAATCCATGTAAAACGCCAGACAAAACGAACGAACGGGATTCTGTCTCGCTGCCTGAAAGGCGCTAAAGGCTCTCAATACAAAATAATAAATAAGGGGGGAGCGGGGGGGATTAAATCTATGCGTTGCACCAATAAAACTTCCCGCAGTAGAACGAGGGGCAGAGCGGGCCGGCGGTGCCCGAGGGCCGGGGCTCCGGTGCCCGGCGCTTCCCGGCGCTTCCCTCGCTCCTCCGCTCCCTCCCTCCCGCGCGTGCCCGGCGCGGGCGCGCCCGCGGTGCCGCCGGGGCGGGGGGAGGCGGCGGAGGGAGCGCGGGGACAAAGGAGCGGCTGTCCCGCGGCGGTGCGGGCCG
>VRYO01002184.1:19332166-19364535 GCA_009812075.1 Sialia sialis | reverse complement strand
ACCCGTCCCCGTGAGGGCAGAGGAATCATTAGTGGATTAAAGACTCACCATTTGAATAGCTCGGGCAACAGTTACAGTTCTGTGGGTCTCTAATCAGCGTGAAAACCTGACTTACCTGGTTAAACGTGACAAGGAAATACAAAGTTGAACCAGTTTTTTAATATATGAAAGTAGTTAGGGTATAAAAATGAACTTCGTTATGACAAGCATAGCAACTTGTCTTGGAAATTTTGCATTACTCTTTGTCACAAGGTTCAGAGACTGGTGCAAAAATTTGAGCAAAGGAGGACTTGGGCAATGCTTGGTGCCTGTTCCCTGCCTTTATTCCTTAAGGAATAGAAAGGAAGAGGAATCCAAAGCCGGAGCTGTGTTTCCAAGTCAAATGTAAAGGCAGAGGTGGATTCCTGGGAAATGAGACCCAAAGCCCTGAGGTGCCCCTGTCTGGGTCTGGCAGCTGAGCCAAGGTGACATCCTGAGATGGGGCATCCCCAGTGACCCTGCTGTGGAGTGCTGTGTCTGCTTCTGGCTCCTCAGGACAAGAGACATGCAGCTTCTGGAATTCTCAAAAGATTCATCCTCCTGGACTTCACCTCCTTAGCAGAGAATTTGGAGATTTACATTTGACCCTCCTCCCCCTTTTTTGTTGTTGTTGTTGTTGTTTTCGTTTTAAAGAGTAAAGCCACATAACACAGCACACACCAAAGTAAATTCAGTAGGAAGGACATTCCAGTCATTTTGTCTACTCTAGCAAGAGATTGACATTCTTATGACAAAATAATTTAAAATTGCCCAATGCAATTAAGGAATGAAGGGAAAATACCTGAGAAAAGTAATGAAAAAAACGAACACTGGGGGAAAGGGTGAGAGAGACTCAGTTTAGCCAGCTCTGCTCTTGCCAGCACCCTGGATATCGACAGCGCTGCCTTATCTGCTCCTCCTGCTCCTTTTTGGAGCAGTGGTGGAACATCAAATTGAACACTCACATTCTGTGGTCACTCTGAGGTTGGTGCAACAGAGATGGATTGAGGTCAGCAACCACCACAGTTTGTCAGATTGTGGCACCACCTGAGTCTGAGAAGTGACAGAGAAAAGCAGTTCACTGACACAATTCCCTGACACCTCTGGATCTGCATTTCTGAGGTCAGAATGGTTTAGGCTGATACTCTGGGCTCTAAGGAGATGTGCTAACACCGTTTCTGTGTGTTTCTGAAGGTAAGAGAGGGAACCAGACTCAGAATTTGCAGCAGTAGAAGTAAACCTAGTGAAATTTGCCCACTTTGCATTTTGGTTACATTGAGGGAAAACCAAAAATATCAAAACCAAATATCAAAAAACCCTTTCTAAAATCCTTTAGATTATGTTTTTTTCATGTAGCTTCACATATAATACTAAGGGAAAGGATTTAATATAAACCACAATATACCGTGCTTCAGACTTCTTGGAAATGGGAAATAAATCCCAGTCTTGTGTCTCTTTGTTACTTAGTGGCAAGGTAGTCAGTCTCCCGTAGCTTCATTTATTGTTCTTATTTACAAGAAAGTTACAGAGCAAGCCGGGGCACTTTCAAAGGCAAACCATTCCAGCTGCTAGGATCAACACAGAAGGAAGACAAAGCAAAAACGACAAGAGGCGAGGGAATGGGTCTGGAGGTATTTGATAAGTTTTGGAACAGAGAGAACCCAAGTCCTTGGCTGAGTTTGTACCACACTGCACTGCAGCGTCAGGGATTCACACAAAGCTGTCACCAATTACACAGTAAATAAATTAAATGTTAATGTCATGTCAGATCAGCTTTTCTTTTACAATTATCCTCTCTACTTCTCTTTGCAATAACTCAGTGCTCTCTAATAGGGATGGCAATTTCCTCTGTGTCCCAGCAGGCCTCACTGCTCTCTCAGCACCTGCATTGTCCACTGATCATGCACTCCAAGCCATTTGATACAGGAGGAACGTGTTCTTAGTATCTCTGTGAAGAGATGAGAATTAAATCAGCATGACACACACTCCCTAGTATGCTTGCTATTAAAATAATCTGTATCTAATCAAACTACACTTTTATATATTTCTTTTCTTAATATGTGCTGCTTCTGAGTGTGCACTCACCAAGAGCTTCCATGCAGATAACTGAAAGCATTACCACTGTGTGCACACAAACTGAAACAGCTTTGGAAACATTTAAAAACATTTCAGCAGGCTCTGAAACATTCCTGAAGAAAACACCTGCACAGTGAAAGGTGGCTGTAGCTTTCTGTTAGCTCACATCTTTACTTAGTGACAAACACTATCAATTTAGTGCAGGTTTGTGTTCAGTACCGGGATGGATGATATAATTAATATGCAGAGTAAGTAATTAATATGCAGAGGGATGTAATTGATACATACCCGGTACTGTCTCGCCTCTGGATAAACTGGATAAGGCAAATCCTTCCTGGGATAATCAAACTCATCCCGCTGGGCTCGGGACTGAGGGAAGTAATCTGATGATGGACCTGCTGTCCTCAGAGGCTGATCGTACACATGACTATCCAAAAGAGAAAAAAAGTATTAAAACCTTATCAGAAACTGCAAATTGCACAAAGGGTTAGTTTAAACCGAAATATAAAAATATTAAAGCTCACTGCTGCATGATGGCATTGAGGCAATAACATCTAAAAGGTCTTTTAAGTTCATTTTACTGTCAAGCCCTCACCCTGCAAAGACTGAATTTATAGAGGCAATGTTCTCTTTAAGCATTTATTCTCTTTTCACAACAAACAATGCCACAGTAACTAAATCTGTATATTCCTACAATTATTTTCAAAACGTTTTAAATTCACTATAGCTATACCTGCAACATTTTCAACATCTATATTGAAAAACACCAGGCCTCCTCAAGCGCCTGAAACATCAGCAAGCTCCAGCTGTGTCTGCAGCAGAGCCCTGCTCTGTGTGAGGACACTGTGCTCTCACTGAGCTGCACCCTGGCAAACAAGTTCCCTGCAGGAGTTGCAGCAAGAGCTGCAGCAGTTGCCTGCATGCTGAGGGGGATTCAGGTGAGGGAGCACAAGCAGGGAACTGTGTTTGCAAACAGAAATGAAATTAATGCCTCTGGGATTAGAGGAAAACCAGAGAAGCCTCTGGATAAAGCAGTATTTTGGGATTTGTGTGTGAATAATCCAGTCAAAAGCTTTGCCATTTACAGGACCTTTGTTGCTTGCTGTGCCACTGGCAAAGCTGCAAAGTTATTCTTTGTCTCCAAACCAGGGTATAAAGTGAGAATGAGCACAAAAGACAAAAAATAGCAGCATACCTGTAATTATGCTTTTGATTTGGGATTGAAGCATCATTAAAATCTTGTCTTTTCAGTACAACTTTTGGGATTTGTCCAACCCAGGCATCCTGTGTCTAGGGGATTGGGTGGTTACACAGAGCAAAATGACAACACATTAGAATAACCAGCTCTCCAGGTACGGTGTGTTACAAGGTATAAAGCAGTTTTTCACTTGACTGGGCTACAACCCACAGTCTGGGCTGTGAGAAAGCCTTAAGTCTGCAGCCCTGGCCCAAAAAGTTTCCTTTTACAAAGAGTTTTCTTCCCTACCAAACTGCAGGATTGGGTCTGATTCACACCTTGGGAACAAAAGCATCAGCAGAGCTAAATTCTAAATTAGTTAAAAATTGAACAGCACCATCTCCTGGTAGAGGCTGCCTCAGATCTGCTGCATTGCCAAGCTATTGATACTCTAAAGTTGGATTTAGCAAAAAAGAATAGATTATTTTCTCCCTTTTCTCTGACAGCCTTCAATGTCTCCTTCTCACACACTGTGTGCTCTTTAATATGTAAAATAATCCATTGGAGTACCAAACAAGGAAATGAACACACACAAATATTCCCTTTCAGATTCTTTGTATTTTATTTTGGTTTTTAATGGAATTTATCCATTTTTTTCTCTTAATACTCACTCAAGTTCAAGCCATGATTTCTACTACATCTTGCCTAATGGAGAAAACTGGAACAGCAGAGCATGATCTCTTTTTAAAACTGGCTTCTAACTGGCCAAAAATGGGAATATTTGTTTGAACATCCTGTAAAAATATTCCCTAGTTCTTTATTTTCTCCTATGCAAATTAGTTTCACTTAATCCTTGATGACGAGTTTAACTTTCTCTTAGCTGCTCTTGGAAATCAAATCCTAGGGAAACTTTGAACTCAAATTCATTTTTTTTAAATTTTTAATTTATTTTTGCTATTCCCATCCCCTGGGCCATCTCTTACCGCGGCTGGCTGGCGGTGCCCGTGCTCCAGGGCAGCAGCTGTGTCAGAACTGAACGCAGGGTTCTGCTGTGCTCCACTGCATGGGGGCTTTGCCTGCTGCCTGGGGGGAACAATGGGAATTTAGAGCATTAGCAATGGTGGGGGTCTTGAGAGATGTTTTTTGTGCTGCAGATTGGTTCACAGCCGTGTCAGAGCTTGAGATGTCCTGTGGCAATGGCTGTACAAGAGCTGGGTATTATTACAGCTTTTCTGTGTCAGAGCAAGTACCAGGGACAGTGGCAGAAGAAAAAACCTCGGTGTATCTGGGAGAGGTGTCACTGGGAAAAAGTGCTGAAAGCAAAAAGCAGCTCAAATTGCCAATATCTGAGACCCAAGAGTGGAGGAATCGTGTTAAACACCAAGCTTCTTGTCAATGGCTATCAGTCTTACTCCTTTTTTTTTTCTTTAACCTGTAGAAAAGAACCCAGTCCTTAAAAACAAATAAATCAGAAATACATATTTGGTAGTGTTGAATTTCAGTAGTAAATGTACTTATCAATCTTTAAGGCTTGCCTGGTGAGCCCTAAAGAAAAGCAATGCCTGCGAGTGAAGCTCTGCATGCAGTGGTAAAATGCTGAGTAAATGCTGAGTGATTGACTCAGATGCCTTGAGGTAGTTTTTAATTGTATGAATAGTATTTTGGCAGTATGGCAAGCTTGTGCTTTCAAACATCCAGAGGTTAAAAATTAACCAGAATACCAGACTCCTTTTCTTGTACTTCCATTTTGAGTACAAAACTCCTTATAAGCATACTCAGAGTCACTTACCGAGCTGTTTCCACTCTGGAGTAGCAGACAATGGAAAATATTACAACCACTATGATCACCAGTGCCACTGCAGGAAGAGTAGCAACTAAAATGAAAGTCAGGGTGTTCCAAGGGTGGTTACATTTGGGGCCCATGTACCAGTACTCCCTCCAGCCCATTCTGTAGAACTCACATCTGCAAATAAAAATATTCACTTTTAGCAACAGCATTTTAATTCAAAAGTAAGCAATACCAAAAAAGATAATATTTTGCTGTATAATTATTCAGTATTCAACACTGCAGGAGCCAAGAGATTCACTGTTTTTCCTGTTGGTATAAAGGTGTTTTTTATGTTACACCCATCTGTTTCCAGATCTGATGCAAAAGTGCTTTGCCAGGCTCTGAGGAGCCAAGTCCAGGTTGGTATTTCAGGAGTCCAAGATAAGAAGCTCTGATGGGAACAGGGTGCAGTACCCAAGTCATGGCCTGGCGTGGGTCAAAGATCTCTGTCTGCTGTCAGCATGGCAAAGCAGCTGACTGGAAGTGAAACCTCACATTTCTGGCTATCATTATGATATTGATTTCTTAAAAGGAAAAAAAAAAACAAACCCCAATTACATAATGGAGAATAAAACACTCAGATATCTTTTCTTTTTTAACTCAAAAGAGAATTTCATCAACCTGAGAGAAAAAAATAACTTGCAATTACACAGCTAATTCAGTTCTAAAGTAAAATAGTTGAGAGAACAGGGAGCATGTAAAAATTAAGGCTTACAGTGATTACATTAGGAATTACATAGCCCACACATATTTTTAAAAAGAAAACACTATGCTCACATCCCAGATTTGATGCTTTGTACCGGTTACAAATTTATGCAGATTGTGAATGAAGATCAACATTTATTTTCATCACTTTGCAGCATCTAAATTTAGTTCATCATTTAGAATATATCTGACATTTACATGGTGTATATTTAAACAAACAAACCAAGCCCACACATTACCTGCAAAAAGGTTTTTCCATTTTACACTGACAAGGAATATCTCTAGGACAGAATTCACTTGCATTACCCTGACAGTTCCCATAGTCCATAATTCCAGTGCAGTTGGCTGTAAAATAAAACAAAACAAGTATTTATTGCAATTATACAGCAACATACTGTCAGTGGGCTGGGTTGCTAATTACACCAGAAATTTCAGCTTCATATATATTCTGTAGATAATACTAAATCTTACTTTCCAGTGACTTGTCCCTTGAAAATTTTGAAGCTATTTCAGAAGTGAAAATTTACCTGCCTAAATTACTTTACCCTAAACAGGTTTATGGCTTGTGTTATGATTTTTACCTCATCATTTGAAGTGTGGTTGTGTCTGAATTCCACTATACATCATCTCTGGATTGTTGGCAAAGACTAAAAGTCATGAGATTCATTAGAGATTCCAACCTTCCAATTATATTCCAAATGAGAACCTTTTTGTGTGTTTTGCATTGGGATTATTCCTTGGTTTAGCCTACGAAAGGATCTGGTTTCTTTATTGCTGGTTCTCCTCTCTCTCTTTCGCTGTGTAAACACTGGGCTGTAAATTATGTTCCAGAATCGGAGTGTTTACAGTGTTTCACAGGTGTTTGGCTGGCTAAAAATAACTCCTCAGCAGCCTGGATCAGCCCTCAAGCACCAGCACCTCTGGCACTCCCACCCTACATCCTCTGCTACCTCTCCTCTCCTGGCAGGGCTCAGACCCAACGCCAGGCACCGACCTGAACACCCAAAAAAGCTGCCAGACTGCCAGCAGAGCCGAGTGTAACTGCACAGCTGTTCCCAGAGAGAGGATCCGTGTTTGGAATGAAGCCAGAGTCAGAACTGGCTGAGATCTCTGAGCAGAGCCTTCCGAGCCCAGCAGGCAGCGGCTGAAGCAGCTTTCATGTCATGGAGGGATTTTCCAGCAGAACAAACTCCTGACTGATGGATTATTAGCCAGAGGAACTGCTGAGAGCAGTCTGATTGCAAAAAAAGATGGGAGCCTCCTTCCCTTCCACTGTCCGAGTCCATCTAATCCAACTTTTGCTGCTTATCAGAGAAAAATTGAAATGCTTACAGTGACCAAGGCTTGTACCAATCCATGTACACACCCTGCACGCTCTCCTCTCTGCAGGGCATCAGCACTGAAACATCCTCCAAAAAACCCAGCTACAGGTCATGTGTCACGGTTATAAAGTACAGAACAAAGCAACATCCCAAGTAGCATTTGGCGTGCCTCATCTAGGAGATAAGCAATGGTTTTAGCTACCTCTCTGATCATAACACAGCTACAATTCTTTTAGCAATGATACAAAAACCACGAAGGCAGCAGAAAGTCACCAGTTGTGATTGTGCTGGGAGAGAGGAGTGTGTGCCCTTTGCTATTAATGCTCTAATGTGATAAAGGAACTCACTGCTGAGCCCTTCAGAGTACTGTGGTCTACATAAATGCCAAGTTAGTCTTCAAGTGGTGACTTCTGTTCTTGCAAATGAAAGTTTAGAGGAGCATAAAAAAATTCCTGAGATCAGAAACCAAAACTTTTATTAGGAAAATAATAACTGCAATTGGTTTACACCACTATCAGCTGAGGGATACCCAATTACAAGTAACTGGTAGCTACCAGGTACAAAACAGTAAAGATAAAGTAAATAAATATATCAATAAAATATGTGGTAAATCTTCCCATAAAATATTTGCAGGCTAATACTACTCTACTCTAACAGAACAAGAGACAATTCCTTTATTTAGCTTCTCACTTAAAATAACTTTTCTATCAGTGCATTCTGGTTGTCATGCTCTTAATTATTGATGATTTTCCCCATTAGTATAAAAAAAAATAATTCTAAGAACACTTGCTATAAAAAGTGTATGATTTTTTTTAACCAATATACCAAGTGTTTTTTTCCCATTGAAAAAGAACCAAACCATGAAACTCATTTAAAAATCCCCTTCTGAAATCCAGAGCCTGCCTCACAAAGATCCCAGCCCAGCAGTGTCAGGTGTAATGGATACGGTTGGAACCTCTTCCCTGTGACCCCAAACCCAGCACAGCCCTGTCTCAGCAAGGCTCTCCCATTTGCATTGTTTTGCTATTTAAATCAGCCCAGGCTAAAGCCCAAGGAGAATTCCATGCAGCACTCCATGTCCCTGCTGTGCCAAATCAAAGAATCCCAGCACATCTGACCTTGTGAAGCCTCGCTCAGCAAGGGGCTGGCCAGCACCAGGACACACAGCAGCACTTTCAGGAAGGACATCCTGGAGATCTTTTCTCCCAGCCACTGCCAGCAGCAGAAAGAGCTTCCCTTTCTGCTGCTGTGGATGGTGGATTTTGAGCCTGTTTTACAGCATCCTTCTCTATAAAGAATTACTAATTAACTTCAAACTGATACGACTTCCTGATAACTTACCCAGCATATTTTCCTTTATGAAACCATGTAGTTCCACACAAATATGTCATTAATCTTGCTAATTCTGAATTTTTGAAATGAGATGTGAGGTATTCATTTAATGATCAAAATTTCAACACACTGAGATCTGCCAGGAATATTTCTCCTCCTTGTAGGTTCATTTTACCTTTTACAGATAACAAACTTGGACTGCATTTGCAGACAATTTTGTGGAACAGACATTGTTTTTAAAGACAAAGTCATGGTCCTGAAGCCATCTGAGAGGGATGAGATGGGAAGGAGGGAATCCTGTATTGGATGCATCTACCATTAAGTTTTGTTACTTTTTCATTTTTCTGAAAAAAGAATAGAAAATATCCATCTGGCAAGGATGAGTGAAACAGAAACTCACATCTTAGCACACCCCATCATCTTGCTTAATTATTTGAAAAGTCCTTAAAAATTCTCAACATTCACTGCACAAGATCCTGACTGTGTGTTCACCCCAAACACTAGCTGGGTTACACCCAAAGTGTGTGGAGTTTAACTGCACTGAAGTTCAAGTTAGCACAAGCATTGTTCTTAGCACAGGGCTTTCACAATTAATCCACAGCTGATAAAATCCCAACGTGGATTTCCTAACTTGACAGGAGCTGGTGGCTTATGTAAACATGCCAACCATAGTTACATTGAGAGCAAAAGGTAAACTTTAACCTTTGCTTTTCAAAGGATAAATAATGATCTGTAAAAAATCAATGCCTACCAAATTCTTGAAAGAATACTGCTTTGGCTGAAGCCCAACAGCATTTAATATTACAGCAGCAGATAAGAGATTCTCAGTCCTGCCAGAAGATTGCTTTACAACAGACCACAACAAAGAAATTATTTACCTCAGTGAAAGAAATTGCATGGTCCTCCTTCAGATGAAAGGCAGAGTGTGAAGAAGCAGCTCCTGCAGATGCTCACAGGGAATTCCCCTCTGGCTCCAGCTCCCAGCTGCTCAGGGGAGCTCACCTTGGCTGCTAAACAAACACCTTTACCTGGGGCTGTCACATTTGGCTCAAGGATGCAGAACTGCAGTGGGTGTTTTCCTTGGGTGAGATGTTTTAATGAGGCAGGTTATAAACCCCAAACTCCTGACTTGGCCTCAGCACTGGCATTTATTGGATGCAGTGGTTTGGAGCTGGCCTCAGGAAGGGCTGCAGAGTCACTCTGTGAATTGTTTCTGTTTTCAGGGCCCACCTGGGTAACAGCAGAGAAACCCAGTGCCAGCAGACCTGAACAGCTGAGAGAATTGTGTTCCACAGCACACCCATTTCCTCCTCTTATTGTGTGAGTTTCTGGAACTCAGCAGAATCAAGTGCTAAATTATGAATTCTGTAACGACACCAGGCTCACTTCATTTCTTCTAAGAGAGATGGGTAAGTAAAGCAGAGTTACTGACCAGAATTAATGGTGGAAGATGGAACTGCTCATAGTCTTTAACTCATTTGAAAGATGGTTGTAGAGATCAGGCTCTCCTCCTGCAGCATTGCAGGGGTCCTGAGACACAGACTGAGCACAAGATATGGGTTCCCCAAACACTGGGATCAGGTCTGCTACAAACAGAGCCCAGAAAAGGTAACCCAGCCTCGAAACCACGACAGGCTCAGTTTACACCTATTCCCTGCTCTCAGCAATGGAATTTCTTTCAGCTATTGCAGCCAAATCCATCTCCTATGTACACAAAAGGACAAAGGACTAACTGCAGTTAGAACAAGGCTGTTTGCCCACAGTGAACCCAGGGTTTGTTCCCTGGCTCTGGTCCACAACAAAGCACATCAGGGGCAGGAAAGAGAGAGCCACTGATTTCTAGAATGGCTTCAATCACAGCCCTCCTTGGCTGCAGCTTGCCATCAGCACTCAGGTGAGCTTGGCTTCTGGGAATCCTTCAAATAAAAACCACACGCAATCCAGTGTCTACTGACTGTCCTTTGTAAAAAGTATTGGCTTTGTAGGACCCCACTTTCTTTTTGGACTTAAATTGTATTTTCAGCATTTCACTGAAATACTGCAAACTTTCACTTCACTGCTGCATTCCAATACCTTTGCAGTATTTCCCAAGCTCTTCAGGAATCACAGTGACAATCTGCCCCATTTCTCATTCACATGATTTTCCTCCTTTCGAGTAATTCACTCTTCAGGTTACACCACAGATTAATTTATGACCCTTGCTTGGCAAATTGTTTTACCTGGAAGACTGGCACAGCCACACTGAGACAAACACATTTACCACCTGCTTCCTTCTTGAACAGTGTCACTCCTCCAGCATGGAGAAAATTTTTCCAAGTCCTGAACGACACCATTCTTCAGAAAAAAATAGCAAGAGGAAAAAATGGAAGCACTTCTCAAAATTCAGGCCACTGAGCATCCATCTGTCCTGTTTCTTCAGTGATTTCTTCACGAGTGTTTCAGTACTTCAGGGGTGAAGTTTTTCCGCCAACATTAATAAACCAAGTGTGACTTAGTCATTAGAAATTAACTCTTAAAACTTGAAAGGGAAGGAATTGACAATTTTTCTACAGATGAAAACAACAGACAAAAATTGAACTTACTTTTTAAAAATTATCTTATCACCCTTTATTTCCAGCTGCTTCACAGCGATATGACAAAATAAAGTATCACAATCAGTTTTATGTAAATAAAAAATTAATTATCATCAAGTTCCAAATCTCTTTATATTGAATACAATCAACCATAAATAAAAAAACATGCATTAAATTAAATAAAGCTATTTCTGTATTATAAAATACCATGTGACCCCATTTTTTAAGACACTGAATTTTTCACAAGTATATAACTGATATAAAAATTACAATATACATTCTTTTATATGTTACTGTATTATTGCATTGTGAAATAAACTGAAGTGACTCTTAAGGATACATTTGAGAGGCAATTCAAAGTGTTTCCCTATAAATCAATAAAACTATATCTCACAATAAACTTTTTCCATATTTTACATTAATTTTTCACTATATCAGATTTGTCTGTTGGGTCTGAAATATTCAAGAGCCCAAGTGAGGCACAGGGTTCCCCAGGACTGACAAGCATGGCATCATGCAGCTCTGAATTTGCTTTTTAAAGCCATTGCATAGCACCTTTACTAGAAATTACTAATACAGATGTGGCTGCAGCTCCTTGCAGTATTAGATAACCCCGGAGGTGTCTGAACTGAAAGCAGAGAACACACCCAGCCAGAATACAAAACTTCCCATCCTTTTCTCCCACTTTCTTTGGCTGCAGTTAGGGAAGACTTGTCTTTAGCTGTCCCAATTTCACAACCAAAACCTTCTCATTTTAACCCTGCTGCGTGGTTACAGTAAACAAAACCTGCTGATACAAATGGAACCAACAGGAAATTACCCTGCCTTGCTGAGAAAGAGAAACCTCGGCTGATGAAAAAACTAAATTAAAAAGTGACAATAACATCAACAACAGCACCATTGACTGGTGTTTTGGAAGGAACCTCACAGCCCATTTTGCTCCACCCCTGCCATGGCAGGGACACTTTGCACTGACCCAGGTTGCTCCAAGCCCTGCCCAACCTGGCCTTGGACACTTCCAGGGATGGGGCAGCACCTGGCAAACCCTGAGCTGGAATAATCTTGTGCTCACTCCTCTCAACAACCAAAAAATGACACAGCACAGGGAGCTGCAGAGCTGCCTCCCTCACCCTGTCCATCACAGTGGGCAGGACACTCATTTAACTCTGAGGTTATTTCTATCCCCACTGACAGGAGCAATTTGAGACTGAGCTGCAGCATGAGCAGCTTCAGGGGCCTGCATGGACCTGACTGTGCCTGCCCAGCCCAAGAGCCAGTGACATCTGCACCCCACCTGTGTCACCAGCTCGGAGTGAAATGCCCTCACACCCTGCAAGTGCCAATTTTTGGCAGTTTTTGGCACAGGGAAGAGCAGTGTCCCAGGGGCTGCTCTCCTGGCAGGGCAGATGTGCTGCTTCCAGCAGCAATCCAAGGCAGCTCCTCTCCCTGCTCCCACGAGACCAATTCCTGGGCAGAGTTTTTTTCATTACGTCCTGAAAAATCCCAGCACAGTAAACTCCTGCAAAATCCAAGCAAATCTGCATCACCTCACCTTTCTGGTTGACTTGCTGTGGTAGCACATCACTGAAAGTTAGAATTTAACAATTTAGGAGTAGAGCAGATGGCTTTTCCTTTATGTTTTTACCCAGAATGTTATCAAAGGGAGACAGATAATACAATTTCTGGCATCCAGTCATGCACTTAAAAATTATAATTCCTTCACAATTTTCACTTATGTCTTCATCTGTTTCCCTGGGAATGGTATATGAAGCCCAGCCATCTAATTTTTCTAGTCCTCTCTCTGTGATGAAACACTAAATGTGTCATGTCCAGGAGCTCTCTGAAGATTGATTTAATATCCTCTGATTGCTGCCTGAATCCTGACAGCAGCCTGAGCCTTTAAGAGATGATTAAAGAAACAAAATCCTGTCAGCTGTCCCAGGCAAGTTTAACTAATAAAATTCTTTTAAACTTCGCATTTTCTGACCTTGCACTGAACTCTGTGTAACAAAGCCCAACACTTCACCTGAAATTTGGATTTCAAAATATCCTTTTGTTTCTGACCCATCCTAAAAGCTTCTCCTCTTTTGCTCACTCACCACTTGTGCCCTGTGCACATTCCATCCTGCAGCATCTCCTCTCAACTGTGCTGGTCCCACAGGGACACCAGGAATTCTGCCTTTATTTCACTGGTGATCTGCCTTTGCATTAGCAGCCTTGGAGAAGGAATCAGGTTGTGAAATTTCTTCTTCTGGAGAGGAGGAGCAAAGATCCCATCACATCCCAGTGCTGAGAACACTGAGCAGCTTCAGCCTTCCATCCACTCTCTCTGTTCATGTGATTTCTCTTGCTTCCCTCTCAGTTTTACAGCAAAGCCCATGTTCTCATTCATTGAAAGGTAACAGAATGAAGAGAAATGGAGGATGAACAGAAGCACAGGGATATACACCATGGTAAAAGCAGGGTTTGAAAGTGTCATCCTAGAAAACTTAATTTCTAATACCATTCTTATGGAAAAGCACAGAATTTCACAAAAATCCTACCCAAATCAACGAGATATTGAATACAAACTTGTGGCATGAAAAAGCTGGCTGCCTACTTCTGCATTTTGACTGTCTGTCAGCAGCTTAAACTTGAAAGTACAGATTTCCAACGTCCTAAACACTTCCAATGGATTTGATAAAAATTCAGTATCAGTTTCATGGATTAAGCAATTAAGGTCTTGCAAGTATTACAAGTAGGTGAAAGCTGTTGCATAGTCTAGAAAGGATGTTTAGAGATCTGTTTCTGCCCAAGTTCAGAGACATTTGAACACAACAGACGTGTGCAGGACAAGGAGTTGCTTCCATTCACCTTTGTGAAAGAGGCAAACAGGACCAAATTATTTTGTAAAGAAAAAAAATTGACTCTTTTATACAAGCTTTAAAGCCAATGCTGTTCACATCATACAACCAGGGAGATTTTAAGGATACTCAGACCAGCAGGAACTTGCACTTCATTCCAGAGCTGAAAGATAAAAGACAAAGAAGACTCTGCAAACCCCATCCCTCACATTCTACATCTGGATCAATGAACATCTGAGCCAAAGCAGAGATACGTTTGCATTTTCAAATTTCCTTTGTGAAGTGACATTTATTAGCAAGTTTGGCACAGAGAAATCCCACTGGGAGAAGACACTGACAAATCTTGTTTTCTCAGTGTCTCACTAATGACACTGAGAGAATTCCCACTGCTTATATGGAGTCAGGAACAAAATAAGCACTTAAATGAATCATGTAAGTCAATAATACAAATTAGAGATAAGAAAATATCTGATGAAATTATACCTTACAGAGTATGCATTGTAAAGATTATTCCTTCCCTTCTTCCCTCCCCCTTATGTGAAACATTTTGCAGTTTGTAAATGAGACTTGGCTTAGCTCCTGGTGCTGTACATGTCCACATCTTCTGGGCTGGACTGACCATGGTCTGTAAGTTTTGGATCAGCCTTAAATTTTGATTTCTTCACTGTTCCTGTCAGAGATAGTAAAGAAATATGGTCAAAAAGTGTGCATATACTTCAGCTGTAAGGAAAAAAAGCTTAGTGATACATTTTGAGAATGTCCAAACACTTAGAAAAGATCCAAATCTGTCTGTCCTAGTTCAGTGTTAAGAAGTGATAGAGGAGGATGCTGGAATGCTGAGCAGAGCTGTGGATGGAGAGCAGGACCTCCTCTCACTCTCCAACACCACTTCCTAAACCAGCAGAGGGAGAGAAGAAACTGTGATGCTTTGCCCAACACATGGAAAAGGAGGGAAAGTTTGAGGCATGGAAAAAATCCCCAGTGTTCCAGGAGCAGAGCTGGCTCCCAAAACCAAGCCTGCCAGATGGCAAGAATTCCAAATGAACACAAACACTCTCACCTGGCTTCTTTTCATGACTTCCACAAGCCATGAACTGAGTTTAGTAAAACCCTGAACCCCCCATTCATGAAGGACAGGCTGAGATATTTAATGCCACTGCAGTTCCAGAGGAGCTAGGGGAATATAAAAACAGTTTTTCTGGGGCTGCTCTGCTCCTGATCTGTTTCTTTTCCAGCTACAAAGGGTGTTAGATTCTCCTGAAAGCTTTGCCCCATTTGGACTGAGGAAATAAACATCTCTAGAGCATAGATTCATCTAGGGCAGGGATATTTTTGGCTGCATTAGGGACATGAACTAATTCCACCTATGAAAGCAATGACACATCTATAAACACAAACCCAATAAAGACAGTTTGGCCTGGAGCAAGTGTGAAAACAGATCAAAGCATTCCACAAACGAAATCAGAAAAAATTCAGGTGCAAAGCAAAGATGTGAATGCATACTGCAGTGAAAGTAAAGGAAAAAAAATTAAAATCCTCATCCAAGTATGTTCTGCTTGCTTTCCAGAAAAAAAAAAAAATCTCTGGTAACAATTCCTTCCTTCCAAGTGATTTCCTTGTAACAAATAAAATACCTTACAAAAGGTAACAATATTTTAGAACAAATTTAGTTCTCCTTTAATAGGTAATTCCACTATTTTCTCTTAAAAATGGGACTAAGAAATTTTTGTCTGTTAAATAGGCTGTTACAAGATCTAGCTGATTATCTCAACCACTTCTGATGCACAAGGAACCACTGAAGAAACCCCAGCAAAATAAAATCCAAAGCTTCATTTCTCAATTCCAACTCCCCTTTCATTCCAGTATGGATCATCTCTGTATTGTTGGCAGAGGCTAAAAGTAATCAAATCCATTTGAGACTTCAATTTTCTAATTACAATCCAAATTAAAACCTTTTTGTCTTGGATTATTTGGATTATTCCTTATTTTGGCCTATGGAAGAACCTGCTTTACAAGAATATTGGTTCTCTGACATTATTGAGAGAGAACAGCAACTATATCATTCTGATATTATGACAGGGTCCACAGTGAGAAAATTATCACCTCCCTGAGGCTCTGAAATATGTATTAAATGACAGCATGTAAAATATGCTCTCAAGAATAACATGCACTGACAGGCTGCTGCAGTTTAGAGCCAGAGGAAGTGCAAAATTAAGTCAACTAATTGGATTTGCAAGTTGCCCTGAGATTACACTTGAAATGTTTAATTCACCTGATGAAGGCACTGGATCTTCATTACTCCAAGACTCTGCTGGAGAAGATTCTGTTCTGTTAAATGATCTTGACTCAACAGCAGACTCAGGTTTGGTACTAGAAATTCCCTTCTTTTTCTTATCCTCTTGCATAATTGGCTTTGACTCTTGCTGCAGCTGTGAACCAAACATTAATAAAAGAAAACACATGGGTATATGCTTAATACATTATTGCAAAATAAAGCTTTCAAGTCCAGGAGCTTATCTTTTAGGAAATTATTTTCAGATATGGCATCATACAATGATATTCAACCAGTCAGCTGCACACAAGGGACACAGCTGGAAAAAGTAAAATGCATGAAGCCCCACAGATCAGATAGAATAAATTCATGCAGATGGCAATTTGCCATGAGTGTATCCCTAGGACTGAAGCTGTGCTTTTACCTGAGACCCTCCCAGAACTTCACAAGTTCATTTCCAGGTGAGGAGCCTTCAGCCTTCCCCAAGACTGAGTGTTTACAGAACACTTACTAGCCCCAGTTAGCAAAAGATGGAAGGATAAATCATGGTTACACCCTAGTGATGAGAAATGATGTGTCTTGGGAAGAGGCTTCACTCAGGGGGAAAAATGAAGTTAATAAAAGTGTCTGTACCACATCAATTCTTGTTTTGCTATCAGTTTAATGACAGTTATCTGAATCTCATTTTCAAAACTCAGAATTCCATTTGTGCTGCTCAGAGGAAATAAAAGGTGAGGACTGCATGCCAATGAGCACTGTAAATTTAAAGCAAAATACTTCTACATGTTAATGTGACTGAAAAACTGAAATTTTCTTTGAAAAGAGCAATGAAAAATTACTGTGCAAAGCTGCAATTTTACTTGGGACGTGCTACTTTTGTCAGGATTTTATAAATTTCCACTTGAGAAAAAACCCTTTCAGGTTGGATAAACCCCACATTTCATTCTGGGATTACAACCCAAATTCCATATGTAATTTGCAGAAGGTTCATATTGCTGGCAAGACCTCAGCTGTTTACTGTGTCTTATTTTGACCACTTGACTTAAAACCAGAAACAACACAAAATCCCTTAAAACCAAAAAAAGCAGAGAAACTAGAAGAAATTCTAAGGAGAACAAGAATTAGGGATTCTCTAACAGAGATAGAAAGCCTCCTCTGAAAGAGGAGGTTGTAGTGGGGAAGAGAATGTCAAAAACCCTGCCAAATTTCCGTATGTAGCAGGTCAGTATACAGAGGTTGGTGACCATTTGTGCACCATGGCTGCAATGAGGACAGGACAAGGAGAAGAAATAAATCAGACATGGACAATTCATGTCACAGGGTCACCAGACCAGGGTTGGAGAAGAGTCAGCTACTCATACCTGAGTGTCTTTATTCAGGATCTGCTTAAGAGCAAAGCCTGAATCAAAATGGATCCTTTAATAGAAAAGGAGCTCTGAGAGAAACTCATTCTTCTCTTGTGCCCCTGCATGCTTTGTGGGACTCAGTATCTACTGCTGTGAAAGGTGTAAAAACAGTTAAACACTGAAGTGACTAAAAGATCAGACTGGGGTTTGTGCCTCGCTCAACACCATCAGTAAACCCTGAACAGCATCAGCAGAAGAGTTCACAACTTTCTTTCCCTGAGCTCCCTGTCAATGTGTGAGTTACCATTACTTCCAAGTCCTACCTTGGTGGCAGTTTCCTTGTCTGCCCACAGCGACCTCACAGCCTCATAGGTCTGATGACTTGCACAAAGTAACTTTTTCCCTGTTACCTATTTTTTTAGAAAAACAAAATTTAACAACATTTGAAATACACAGGCAGACTATTCAAATGAAATTTATCACGACTGACCCCACACTAAGGTATCTACTTTCCAAGATCTAGTGCATATTTCCCTTACGTCAAGCAAATTGTAAATCATGTTTAAATGGGTATTAGGAATCTGTGGGAAACATTTCCATGCTAAATCCACCGACTCCAAATGAAATCAAACCCTGATCAGCAAACAGTGTGCTAGCAATGTTGGCACAACACATGGAGCAGCAGGTTAAAGGATCCACACTTGTCCCACTATGCTGGAAATGGCCACAGATAAAAGCAGAGACTCACCTTAGCAATGACCACTGACTGAGCTGGGTAACAAACAGAATATCCTACAGCAGTGAGTCCCAATGGGTAAGCAATTTTCTTAAATCTAGAACCTGTACAAAGCCAAATATTTTGAACAATTAGTCAAAAATGAAACGCAAACTAAGTAGTTGTAGCAATTAAATGCAGGAGACACTGATATTCTGAAAGAGAAATTATCCCAAAGTAGGTTTTTCAATACCATGAAGAGTTGTTTCATTGTCTAGTCCTGCTCTGTCAGCTCAGCAGGCTCCTAACAGCAATCAGTGATGCCTCTTCCCTTCCCAGGAAGGATTTTTCAGTCACACAGGCTTTGTTTCAGAGGAGTGTTCAGACCACTAGAACTGTTCCATGCTCCATACCCCACAGACCAACAAGGAAAACAAGCAAACTCTACCTTTTTTTGCCAGTAGTACACCAGCCAGGCCTGACGCTGTAATTACAGCAGCTTTGGGAAAAAAATCTGCGGGAGGGTTGTTCAGGTAATCATAAGCATCTAAGAATTGGGGGAAAAAAAGACAAAAAGAAGCAGGGCAATTCAGTATCAGTCATTTCATTTTATTTCCCACTTCAGAAATAAAGGTGAAAATTTTAATTTTACTGAGAGTTTATGTAAATGAAATGAGACAGATATGTGACTTGCCTACCTTGTCCAAACTGAATTGTATCCATTATTCCATTTTTAACAAAGACATAAACAGTCTATAAGGAAAGAAAAAAACAAAACCAGAAAATAAAATCTCTGCAAAAGTAGCTCAACGTGTTTTTCAGCACAATGAGACAAAGAAATACTGTGTAATTTTAGAAACCCAAACCAGTGACCACCTAGAAAGGCTATGCATAGATCTACCCTCTTTGTGACACACATATTTTTAAAACTTATTTGGACAATTAATTAAAAAAAAATAAATCTCTCTAATGTCAGGAACTGCAAAGAAGGAAAACACCTGGATGCCAACTGTACAAGAAAATTCCATTATAAAATACAATCTTCTCTTCCCTAGAGACTTCCCCAGGAGAACTGAAAGAGCAACACTGAATTTGTACCACCAGAGGTCACTGCTACTCAGTGTCAGGAACTCACAATGATTCATGGCATGAAAAAGTTTGGTACAGATTTTTAACAAGAGTATTTCAGTCATGCAGACACTGACAACATTTTCACACATCAACAGAATCCCAATTTATAGCAAATTCATTTTGAAGACATTATGAATTTGCCATCTATTAGGGTCCACATTTTTTACAAAAGCAAAACACAAGCACAAAATCCCCAGCCAAAAGCCAGGGTGAAGCTGCTGTAAGCAGTGACAGGCAGCACAGTTCCCTCTCCAGCTGGAACACGGTGTCACAGAGCTGGGAGGTGTTTCTGCCAACTCCTGAGGAACAGTCTGCTGCAAGAGACACATGGGATGCATTCTCTTTGTCTTTTCTGTCAGGTACCGCTCTTCGGAAGCAGCTCCCTCTCTGTGGACTGCACCTGGGATTTCAGACTCCAACACACCCTCCAATTCTACTAGCAAGAATTTTCTGACATAACTCCTGCTGCACAAAGAGGGCTCATTTTTCCATCCAAAATGACAGTAATTTCAAACTATAAGGCGCACCGGATTTTAACGCGCACTTCTGGGCTGTCAACAAATTCCCAAACTTTGTCCATATGTAAGGCGCACCGGACTATGAGGCACACTTTTTTCAAAAAAAATATTTTTTTCAAGTGAGGATCTGCATGCAACAAGTAACGATTAGTAACGGAATGGCGCCGTCACGGGGTTTACTGGCAGCTGCTCAATTTGCAAACATTTTTCACGGATCGGCGCAGCCTTTAAACGCAGCCCCAGGCGCCCTCCCTGTGCCACGGGCCCTGGCACTCCCGGCAGCCCCCAGCGCTCATGGCTCGCATTTCCGGGTTGGCAAATTTCTGAACTTTGTCCATATATAAGGCTCACTGGATTATAAGGCGCACTTCCGGGTTTCGATCAAAATTTAAGTCAAAAGGGTGCGCCTTATAGTTGTGAAATTACTGCATCTTCTGCTCAGACAAGGAACTGCCACAAAAGCCCCTCCAGGGGGAAGTAACGTGGTTTTCTAGTGGTTGAGTGGAGTGGAGGGAACTGCATCCCTTACCTGGCACCACCCGAAGTAGCGGCCGGTCGCTGTCCGCAGTGCCGACAGCTGCTGCTGCAGGAGCCCAGGCTGCTCCTCCAGGTAGCGCGACCTCGCAGGGGGTGCCCTGTAAATGGGGAGCTGCAAACAAAGGCACAGCTGAACAGCAGGGACAGCTCTCTGCTCTCCGCAGCTGCTGCATTTCCAGGGGGTTTTTCAAGCCTGCAAACCCTCAGTGTTCCCATCAGGGCACACAAAGCCTCTGGGTGGAATGATGAACTTGTTCCAAAGTGACTCTACTCAAGTGGGGCTTCACTATTCAGAAATGAAAACAAACAACTGTGTAGGTTCTAAGGAGTAGAATTACTCAGTATGAATCAAAGGCATGAGCAAGAACCATTAGAAGATGGTTGTGAGTATTACTAGAAATTGCACAATAGAAAAGGACTCATCAGTAAGAATTCTATTTTCACCTTTTTTGACTTCATTTTTGAAATACTGTAATAATGAAGATGAGATAAACTTTACTAATTTATGTTTTATTTGAGCTATAGTGGCCACTTATTTATTACAAAGTATTACTCTGCTGTGTATTTTCGTTACTGGGTAATATGATTCAATGGACAGAGCTGCAGATTTTTCTAGCATCATTTTAAAGACCAAAGAAAAGGAAGATTCATACCTTTTCTGGCTTCACCAGCTGACTTTTGGATTCCTCTGCTGCTGCAGCATATACAGTAATACATACAAATGGCAGCCCAGAGGAAACAGCTGCCAGCTTTGCAACCTGGGACAGAGAGATGGAAAAAGGGAGTCTTAATGATGAAATGAAAATTTCCCTTGGAATTGATCAAATATGGGAATAACGAGTCACTTTAAAAAACTTTTCTAAGCGTTGTGCCTTTTAGAAATGTCTTCTGGCTTACACAAAGATTTTCTTAAGTTATAATGGTGAAGAAAAGGTTAAAGATCTCTGGTCAAGTTTTATTCTAAAATCCAGGAAGAACTTTGTGTTCAAAGCCATGCTGCTGCTTCCATCACTTAAATTCAATGGAATTTACTGAGCATGCAGGAACTCCATGAAATGTTAAACAAAAATTATTTAAAATCTATCATAATTCAGTTTGTTTATTTCCATACAGCATGCTGCCAGAACAAGACACCACTTTTCAGTAGACACTAGAAGGAAAACTGAATTTGAAAGCATGAAAAAGTTGTATTGTTCACTTAAAATATATATATTTCTAAAAGTCACAATGGATTCTGTGCTCAATGTAAAAGAGAAAGCAATACAGGGAACAATCAAAGTGGTCCAGCTCCTGACTGACAGTAATTGCTTTACTTAGGGTGCCTGCAGACAATCACATAAATGTTTAAAGATCCAAGGAAACAGCTGTACTGGCTAACATTTACACTGGCACACTTATCCCAAGAGGGTTTCACTCCTCTCTTCTGAAATCACAAAGAACCAGAGTGAAAAAAAAGCAACATCACCTTGACTACACTAAAGACGCTTCACTGCATGGAGCTGTTTGTCCTGTTCCTTATCTAATCACGAGGGGCACTAAAAAGATTCAATTAGCTAAGTTGTTTCTAGCATTCATTTATTGAATTTTTTTTATTATAAGTTAATTATGAGGCATTATGTATTAAACAAGGAAAAGCATATCTTGTTTATCTAAAGAAACCACGAAGTATTTTACCTATGAAAACTTCGACAGAAGTTACTGAGAATTAAGAAATGGCAGGATTATATTGTTACATCAAACTTTAGGAGAGAAGCACAGAGAAAAGCACCTGCAACACCCTGGAATTACATGTTCAGCCAGCAGAATGACTCCACAACATCAGCTGATAACTGACTTACAAACAAATGGAAGTCTTCTTTTTGAGGAATTCAGGAAATTGCTACAAAAGCCATGAAGGCAGGTGGCATTTCTGGAGATGAATTCTGCACAGACACAGAGCTAAACACCTCCAGAAGGAAAGGCCAATGGCCAGTATTAAAAGATTCCCTGTAACACCACTGCCAAACTCCTGACCTGAAGGGTTGTTTTTCCCCAGGAATAAAAAGCACACCAAAGACAAACAGACGTGGCAATATTTTTGATGAGAAGCCTGAACAGCAATTATTTGCTGAAGAAATGCATTATATGCTCTCTGGCAGACAATCGGTGCAGCTATGCCTCTTAACAGCAGAACTGGAGTAAGACTAATACAAATATAACAATAAAACTGTCAAATGTACCTGGATAATTTTGGCTTTAAGTCTTTGCATTTCAAACAATCTGCTTCAAAGTGCTGGAATCTTATCAACGATCAAAAATACAGATTCTATTAAAAAAAAGTTTAAAAACTACACGACTACAAAGAATTCCCTGTCGTCCACTCAGAAGATGCGGAATACAAAATAAAACCATGTAGTTAATTTATGCTAATCTCCAAGACATTGTTTCCCACTGAAACTGCAAATTCTGTGTGCTTGCTTCAAGAACTGGAGTCAGGAAACCTGCCCTGAAGGCAGGAGCTGCCTCAAAACAAGTGGAATCAAAGGAGTGGAGTACATGCAAAAATCTGATGCATGGATTTATATTAAAAAAAAGAAGAGTTCTCTAACACAAAATGGGAATCCACTAGTTAGGTTAAAATATCTACCAGCTACCTCATATCATATTTTCAATGAAAAAATGTTAATTGAAAATAAAGAGTCATAGGTTTGACCTTCTCCTACCACTCAGATGTCTTGAGATGGATCACAAAACTCTCTCACATCCCTTTGGTTTAATTTTCCCACAAGTTACACAAGACACGATGGTTGCCACAAGTTTGTAGGCCAAACCCAGTATCCTAATTCAGGTGTATATTTATAAATCTCTGACGACCACCAAAAGTCCCCACACAAGTGGAGCAGATCCTTCCACTTCACCTCAACTCACTGAGTCTCCACGGATATTTTTTTAATCTTGGTCTGCCAGATGTTGACCCACAGAGAGTGAAATATTAAGAAGAATAAAACTCTTATTAATAAATCTCTCATAGTAAATATAAAGAAAATTAAATTACGTCATTTCACTAAAGGCATGATGTGAATAATTCAGATTTATGTACTGAGCCAAACTACGGTCAAGATCACCAAGCCAGACAGCAAAGCCAAAAACAGTTTATTTTATCATAACAAAAAGTAAAATGCTTTATTTTAATTTGTCTGCCTGTCCTCGTTGGCATCATCCTTTTCTCTGCAGATATACACACATTTTAAATGCTTTGAAAGAGTAAATATGAAGATTCATGTGAGTTCACCTATTCATCAGTTTGACTGCAAACACTGGAAAACCTGTCTAAATATTTGTGGGAAAGCTTAGATCTTTACACGCACATTTTTCTGTTTAAAGACACCGTATTATTCCTACAACCAGAGATATTTTAGGTACTTGTAACCCTGTTAGCTCGTAATAGCATGATTTTAACAGCCTTGTTTTAGTGATGTACAGCACCACCAGCACTTTATCATGTTACTAGCAAGCTATCATCTCGATATTCCTCGAGGTGAAGGTGTTTCGGGGGCTGCGAGTACATGGAGAAGAACCAGACGAGAAACACCGCTTTTATTCCCTGCTGCACAATTTAAGCACTTTTCCAAGCAGCTCTTTCTCCCTAAAGTCCCACACCACCACAGAGACCTCTCACTCCTCCACCTGACCCCGGCTTCCGTGGCCCCGGGGGCTCCTTCCCCCAGCACCGGCGGAGCTGCGGGCGGGCCGGGCGCTCCCGAGGGGCCGCACGGAGCTGCCCCGAGCCCGCGGAGGAGCGGGAGCGGAGCCTGAGGGGCAGCGGGGCCGCGGGGCCGGGGCAGCGCCGGCCTGAGGGGCACGGGCGGACACTCACCTTGGCCGCCATGTTGGACAGCGCCGCGTACGGCGCGCGGCAAGGGCCGAGCCGGGCGGGGCTGAGGGGCCGGGGCGGGACCGCGCTCAGGCCGGGCGGGATCACCTCAGACGGCATCGCCCCGAGGCGGGCCGGCATGATCACATCTCAGCCCGCATCGCCCCGAAGCGGACAGGGGTGGTCACCCCTCAGCCGTGCCGGGCATCGCTCTCAGCTGAGATCGTCCCAAAGCGGGCAGGGATGGAGTCTCCTCAGCCAGCATCGCCCCGAGGCGGGCAAGGACGATCCCCCTTAGCCGGCAGGGCTGGATTCCCCTCAGCCGGGGAGGGATCCCCTCAGCCGGCATCGCCCCAAGGCGGGCAGGGATCATCCCCCCTTAACTGGGGCGGCAGTGCCCTCAGCCGGCATCGCCCCGAAGCGGGAAGGGATGGATTCCCTTCAGCCGGGGCGGGATCCCCCACAGCCAGCGTTGCCCCGATGCGGGCAGGGATGATTCCCCCCTCAGCCAAGACGGGATGGCCCTACAGCGGGCAGGGATGATCCCTCCTCACCCGGGGCTGGATCGCCCTAATTCGGGCAGAAATCCGTCTCGGCCCTGAGGTGGGCAGGGGTCACCCTTTAGCCGGGGCAGGGATCACCCTTTAACCGGGGCAGGGATCACCCTTTAGCCGGGGCAGGGATCGCCCTCAGCCGGGATCTCCCTCAGATGGACTGCGATGCCCTCAGCGTCGCACTCAGCACACACAAAATTCCCCATAAACACGCAATCTAAGTGCAGATAATTAGTTTATTGAAGTCCAAATTTACAACTGAAGTTTACAACTTTTTTATTTTTTTTTTCCCCCCCAAAACAAAAGCTTCGTTTGAATTTAGGAAGAATAAATGTTTTTGTTTTTGTTTTTTTTTTTAATAATGTACAGACTATATCTCTTAAATAAGTTAATATCTTTGAAAAAAGAGCAATATGTTCCTTTTTTTAATGTTGCAGTGCAACTTACAACTTACACGTCTGTGCAATGTACCATGAGGTATATGCCCAGTGAGCAACACACAGTGAAGTTTTCCATTCATAAATTTTCATTGTAGACACACAAAAAGTTAACAAGTTATTAATCTGTGATAGAAAACGCAGCCGGTTACAGTAATTCACACAGAACTCATCTGGAAAGAGGGAAGAAAGAAACCTAATGTTCATTGCCTATAGAAACTATTGGGTCATCTCTCAGCATAGACAAGTATAAAATTAAAAATACTGTTGTGAAACTGAAGAAATACTGTGTTATCCAGGGGCTGAAACCTCGTTTATTAGTCTAGAACCATTGTTTTTTCTCTCTGTAGCTTCCATGAGCTGAGGGATTTACTGCAGTACCGATGGAGCATCTGCTCGTCAAAGCATTAAGCGTGATGGGCGTTATAGAAAAGTTGCAGAATGCTCAGAAACTTCCAAGTCCAGCATTTTCCCTGGCATGGACAGGCGGTTTTCCATTGCCTCTCAGTTCATCTCCCAGCTGATTAGAAAAACAAGGCTGAAACATGGAAGATTACTCGTATTTGAAGCTTGACACTTCAAACTTCTCAAGATGGCTCTAAAATACTTATTTTTCTTAATGACAGAAAACATATATTTATTTAAGAAAAAATCATCCACAATATAACTTTGTGATAAATAACAGTTCTGCCTCTAATACATATATACATACTGCTTGTAAACAAAAATGCCCACAGGTCATGGAGTCTCCATGATTTTTATACAAGGCGCTATAGATTTTTTTTTTGTTGTTTTGTTTTGTTTTTTTTTTTTGTTATTGAAAACAGTCCTAGTGAAAGTTTGGTTTATAACCTCCTATTGCTAACGAAACTGTAAGAATGTTTATATTTACAAAGAAACAAAGACCATGGAGACCCCATAGCGTTATTTGCCAAAGATTTGAAGTTGGTGGGGTTTGCAAAATACACGTTGTCAGCACGTTGGACAGGTTGAACACCAGCAGAACAATACTCCAGTGCTTTGGTATTTCAACCCCTGAATATACAAAGACATTACTACAGCCTACTTCACAGTTGAATGCAGTAAAGTGCAAGCCATAGTACAAGGGTGTCATACATTTCCATACATGTAAGCATTATCTAAAAAAGGCTCTATACAAGGTTTATTAGCTATTTAGTAACCTAGATGGAAGTCACCTATGGCCCAGCAATTAATGGTCTTACAAGGATATTGTCTTTGCAATACAGTATGTGTCAAATGTAAAACGTTTATTGATACTAGTGCATTTCTCTTCTATCCTAACCTGCTTTCTCATCAGATTTTTTAAGCTGAAATCCTTGTTTCTCAGTAAAACAGAAGTCTTAACTGGTGGCAGGGTCTTACTGGCATTTTGGCCAGCGAACACAGTTTGTTAAGACGTATTTGTTTTGTGGCTGCTAGTGAAAAAATGCAGTAGTTAATATGTAGAATGTGACATCCTTAGTTAATCTGCAGCATTCAGACAGATGCATTTACTGGTAGTAAAAAGATCTGTATTGATACCCTCACCAACGCCTGAGGATGAACAATATTCTAGAAATGTGAGGACAGAAGCTACAGGGCTGGTCAAACAGCGGGTTGTCGACGTATTTGATCATTTTTACAACATTGCTTTCTTTCAAATACTGCTCATACAGTGGCATTCATGTTAAAGTCTCTAACTGTCACTTCTAACACGTGTATGTTCTTGACAAAAATAAAGATATATCTGTCTGGCCTGCATTATTTGTGAATATGGTTCTTTTCCTGAAGGCAGTTTCTGTCTGAATTGTTTAAATGTTTTTATTGAGAGGAGGTCCCAGTAGTATATCACCTGTCTTCAAACCTGATAAAAGTTTAAATAATATTATTTATAAACCTTCTTCTGCATGTGCAAGACTGGTATAACCCGTAAAATATAGAAATAAGCTTTAAAAAATGTTTTTTATCTATTAGTTATATCCAGAGAGTTCCCTGCTCATGTTAGAGAGTGGACATGATCAGAAACATCACATTTCACTTGTGTGCAATGGGAGCAAAGAAAGTAATTATAAACATCAACTGAGGAAATCAAACTAACTAGTTTTGGTTAAATAGCCATGAAATTTCCATCCATCAACTGGTTTGGCTCAGGTGTGATTTTCGGATGGGATTTTCACATCTGTGCCCATTAACACCCATCAGGAGCCTCAGCCACACGGTGTGGATTCATCTGAGAGAGATGGAGGACCTTTCCCACAGCATCCTGCCTGGGAAACCTACCCTGAGCCTCGGCTTTAGTGAGGGGAACATTCTGGAAGAAAAAGAGGTTTTTAATACTGAATAGAAATGAACAGCTACTATTGCTTCTCCAGTCTTTCCTGTTACTACCCATTCTTTGTCCTGGGGGTATAAAACATTTGGCAGCAGGGAAGGTGATGTGCTGTGGCCCTAAGGCATGAGGTACATGGAAAATCTACCATGGGAAACCACTGCCCTAAAGCAAAATTTCCTTACTGTGAAAACCGAGGAGAGAATAAAATCCTTCACAAGACCGAGCCAACACTTATTTCTCTAACATTAAATGCAGGGAACCCAGGTGTGCTGTGAATGGGGTTCAAGCTGAGCCCCAGTCATTCAGACAGGCCTGTGCTCTCCTCCTTAGGGAATCTTCCCAGGACTGGCTCTGGGGACCCTCAGAACCTCTGCACAGACACAAGACTTGCTACTTCTGACAAAATGACTATTTAAACTATCATTAAATTGCCTCGTGGTACCCTCTAGTTCAGGGAGTGTTGGTTTTGTTGTGCTCCATCATGCCTTAGCCAAGGGGTGTTTTACACAAACCATCTTTGAAGGACTTAGTTCCCCACTGCATGAAGGGTTTGTACAAACTGTTGGTGAAATATCACAAAACAGCTCTGCTGGCTCCCTCCTCAAGGATCAACAGCCTCCAGCTATGTCACCTTACTGCTATTTTTGGCAGAAAGAATGCTTTTATCACTTGGAAGACAGTAAGAGCACATGAGGAAGGAATATGGCAAGTAAGCTATGTGATAATCTTGGCCTGATTTGCATTATTTGAGACAAAGATTAGAATGTTCCCTGTTCTCCTCAGATTTGTGTTGAGTTAAATGTTTTCTACCAGATTCTTCCTTTTTCTCCCAGAGGTCCTATTAACATTTAAAGTGAAATCTCCTAAAGGTCAGCAGCAGAATTGTGCAATTTTCGAGGAGGGTGAGCCCTTCCCAGAGCCACTGTAAAACAACTCCTTCAAAGGTACCTGTACTGTCCTTCCCAAGACCTTGCAGAATGAGTGTTCTGTGACTGCTGAGAGCAGTGAGAACAGCTTAACTGGCCATGTACAATTCTCTGCAACACTCATTTCTTTTTCCTTGGAAAAAAACACATTTCCAGCTCAAAAGAGAGCAGCCAGAGCTGAATATACTGATAATAACCCCCTCCTCCTGCTCCTCTGATTTCTGTTTGTGTCAATTAGAGCAAGCTCAGGGTAGTTTTCACTTAAAATAATGAAACCAAGAGAAATGTCTGGTTTCTCTCAGGAAGTGATGCCGAGAGAGCTATTAAGACACTTTCAAAGATCTGACATGTCACTGAATACAGAACAGTATTAAAAAAAAGGAGGGGAATCAGTAGCTCAGGGGGAGCATTAAATCAGTTGTGATGAAAAATAGCCAGCAACAAAAAGACTCAGCTTGTGGAGTATCAGAGAAAGTCTATGGGCAGAGACATTTTACCTGCAGGAATTCTCAATGAAGACACCAACTTTAACGAGATCCAGTTAAATAAAGCACATCCAAACAACATTTCCATGTTGTTACAGGTGCTAAAAACCAAGTTTTACCTGAGAATTCAGGCAGGAAAACTGGTCAATAAATAAATCTGTTGTACAGGTGCTGTTTATTTCCCTTGGTGAACTCAGCAGCCAAGCCTTGTTCTTTTTTTACTTAAAAATACGGCATCAAAACAACCACAATTCCAGCTGGTCTGTACAGTGTGTTTAAGAACCTGTTGGTCCAGGAGAATTGGACATATTTTAACACCTCAGCAGGATTTGGTGCATGAATTTTTAAATACAATATCTGCATTGCACTTTGCATTCCAGTGAGTTCAAAGGTGGTGAAAATCCAGATAATCGTGCTGTGGTGATTGCACATTCCTCTCTGCACAATTTAGATTGGCACCTACACCCAGAAGGAAGAAACCTGTGGCAGGGAGGGAAGGGCTGCAAGGTGGGGTTGAGTACATGTGCAGGAGCATGAGAAGTTCTTGTGAGATGGCTTCCAAGTGCCAGCTGACATTTGTGAAAGAATAAAGTCTTTGTATTGCTTAATTTAGCAATTAGATTTTGCTTGCTCTAAGGCACAAGCAATGCCAGACAAATGGTTCAAACTTTTCTCCCAGTTAATCATAAGCCCATTAGAGGGAATTTCTGCAGTGTATCTCATCTCATTTCATCGCATGAATCTCCTGGACAATTTATTTGGCCTATTCAGTGCAAATCACATTTGCTGAGAGCTGCTCTGCAAGAGCAGAATGCAGACTCACAACTCCAAGAATTTCAGAAATGATGATCTCACGACACTGAAAGATTTTTCAAGATAAGCTGAGCAAAAGTATGAACTCTATTATCTATTCATATTACAGAAATTGTATTTAAACTTAAAACAGAGATAATCAGTTTTCCCTACTTGTGTTATTTCTGAGGAGTCTATCTTCCCAATTCTAGTTCTCATTTTCAGCTGCATCTATAAGTAGTATTCTCTGTTTACTTGTGACTTCACTGAATATGCTTGAGTGATGATGCAGTGGCATTTGAAATCCTTTTGGAAAGCTGTTTGGAAATAATAGAGATATTTTCATTATGAAAGCACAATCCATCTTTTGGGTTTGAATCAATAGACATTTAAATTTCTTTAGATAGTTCTATCTATGTAACTATTTCTGTGACCACTCATCTCTGCTTGCATGGATTCTGAAATGGATTTTATAATTTATGCTGTTGCTTGCTGCAAGTGAAGGAATGAAATTAAGACTGGAAAGAAGGGAGGGGGAAAGGGAAAGGTGTTTTTAATTTTGTCTTTGTTTCTCACTATGCAATTGCATTTTAAATTGTTAATAAATGATTTTTCCCCGAGTCAGGTTTGTTTTGCCCACAATAACCATTAGCAGGTGATATCCCTGACTTTGTTTCAGCCCAGGAGCTTTCCCATGACATTTTTTCCCTGTGGAGACAGAACTAAACACTCAGCACACCTTCACCTGGTCTGGCTTTCGGAATAAGGAAATCTCCTCCTGGATTCCTGGCACTCCTGGATGCCTCACTGAGATGACATTTTTTCCTCTACTATACTGAACTGCATGCACTTTACAGTCCTTGATGGATGAGAGACAATTAGGTTTTTATCTTGTGAAAAAATTATCAGTGAATTTGTTTCAGTGAAATCTGTTTCAGTGAAATGACATCAGCTGTATTCACATCCCCTTCATTCTGCCTTTTAGAACTATTCTAGCAAGCAGAGTCAAAGCAAACTGTGAATGGCTTTGAAATCTATGTTCAGTAGCATTCAGAACAATCTTTTCCCCCCCCCAATAAAACAAGTATTTTCCCCAAAATATGGTTCTAACAAACCTTTCTCACCCAGGCAAGGAAGCGGAATACACTGTGTGACTTGTGTGTCTTCCCAAACCAATCAATCCCGATTGGTTTCCGAACGATGTTTTGAATAACTTCACCCACTTGCAAATGTACTGCTAGCAGTTAAAAATTATTGCCAGACATTACATAATTTTGAATAATTAACTCAGCTATAGATATCAGTCTATCACAGAATGAATTGATTAGTTCAGGAGGTTTTTTTTAGCTTCATTCTCATGCTGTTTTTGAGTTTTGTGACTCACAGTCACGTGTCACTTAAATTCACAGTGAAGAAACGATGAAAACCTGCAGTATGTACCTTACTCAGTGCAGATGTGGTTTTTTTTTTCTTTCTTTCACCATGAAATACTTCAAATCCTATTAAAACCAGTTAAAGTTGCAGCATTAGTGAACAACCAATATTGTTCTACTCGTATCTTAGGTCTGTGCCAAACCTGCTTGCTTGTGTTCCTTCGTTGAAAGGCAGGCACAGTACGTTACAAACACAGTATTTAAATGGCATGTACAGAGTGCCCATAGGGCCAGACTGGGATCTATTTCTTTGATGTACAGTGTACATTTTAAGGCACACTATAGGGATTGAGTTTACATTTTGATAACTCTGTCCTTTGATTTGCAAAGATGGTCACTACCTGGAAATGTTGCAAAAATAAATGTTCATCTCTAAGAGTGGCCAATGTATTCATGTCTTCATTTTTATATTTTTTTCCTCAAGAAAAAATGTGTGAAAATGTGAACTTTAGGGCATTTTAAAAGGAAATGTCAACTACCATGTTACATTTTATATACATAGATATGTACTATGTATATCTAAATATATAAAATGGTTGCAGTAGCTCATACTATAAGCTGAGTTTTAGTACAGTACTTTAAATATACTGGTATTTATTTTCAGTTCCACTTCTGCACCACTTCTTTCTAATGCAGAGCTTGATCTGGACCTCGGTTGATAATAGCAAACAAAAAAAATTCATAAAGAATATTATTGTCTCATCATGCAATGTAGTAGGCATCCTGTGGCACTATTCTCTTACCCAAGTATTTACAGTACTGCTGAGTACCTTAGCAATAAATTTACCAGTGTTTGTCTGCCTGCATGTGTCCAGGCACCCAGCAGAGAGCCAGCCTGGGCTCCTGTCACACGTGGGTCTCGATGAAGGAGTGTGTGTGTGTCAGCATTGGGGCTGAGCTTGCCAGTTCAGAGGCTCCGTTTTGAGACTTCCCAGCAGCACTGTACTCACAAATGTCCAGGAAAAACTCATAGTTCTTTGATTTCCAGTCTTTGAACTTCTTGGATGTTAAGTTGGGATCATCCAGAAGGCTGTTGATAACTGTGAGGTCCCCTTCCTTTGCCTAGAAAATTCGAGAAAGACAGAGGACAGGTCAAAATGAGATTTTGCATTTCAGCACTTTATTCCTTCTTTAACTTTCATGCCAAGTGCCAGGAAAACTACC
>VRYO01002184.1:19312764-19331166 GCA_009812075.1 Sialia sialis | reverse complement strand
TGCGGCTTATAATCAGGTGTGGCTTATAATTGTGAAATTACTGTACCTAAAATCGGGAACTTACAGCATAAACTGTTTGACAGCTCAGTCTGTAGCATGTGCTGCAACTTGCCTTATCAGAGTGCCAAATATGTCTTTTGTTTGCTTTCAAGGATTTTTAGTTTCTTTGAAACTTTATTTTAAAGCCACAAAAAGCGTTAACCATAGAAACGTAAAGAGATTAAGGACATCTAGCGACATCAAGAACAAGGGGGAATGGCTTCCCACTGCCAGAGGGATAACTGGGATATTGGGAAGGAATTCCTGGCGGTGAGGGTGGGCAGGCCCTGGCACAGAGAAGCTGTGGCTGCCCCTGGATCCCTGGAAGTGACCAAGGCCAGGTTGGACAGAGCTTGAAGCAGCCTGGGACAGTGGGATGTGGGGTGGGTGGCACTGGATGAGCTTTAATGTCCCTTGAGCCATCAGCATTGTGTGATGCACAACTAGATTTTTCCCAGTTTCCATTCCTTACACACAAAGTCAGGGATGAAGCCTTACTTTTAAAGTGCTCTTGAGGACTCGGATGTGGTGCAGCTTCTCGTTGATCACGGGGTCGTTGCACCGCATCACAAAGGACTTGCGGAACTCCTGCTTGGTGGAGGGACGCTGCTCCCCAAAAGCTGACAGACTCGCTTCTTCCAGGGTCCTGTACAGCTCCTGCAGACCATCCGTGATCTCTTCAATTTCTTTTATGTTTTCTGAAAGGGAAGAAAGGAACCTAACCACAAACCTGATCATTCAGATGAGGTCTCTAAAATCAGCAATACTTCAATACGATCTTAACCTATTACTCCATTCTGCAATGTCAGTTTTGATGAGACAAGAACATTTGCACCATCCCAAAGCTCAGTTTTTAGTGCTACATCCTGGCATTTCAAGTACAAACTGCTGTCTTTGCCAACATCCAGCGGTTCAACCACAAAATCCTCCAGTGGCAACACTGCTGTGGATTTTGGTGGCAGCAAAGTGGATCAGAACATCTCCAGAGCTTACCTTCTGCACAGAAACTGTTGTGCCTTCTAATTGGAACCATCTCTTCCAGGTTGTCATCGCTCCCTTCGATGGACTTCACGCGTCCCTTCCCGCGGACGTCTCTGTTTCGGGGAAGGCTTTGGCTGCGCTGTTTCTGGGGCCGCCCATGGGAGCTGTGTCCCCTTGGACATTCCACCAGAGGAAAAGGCCCGTCCTGCTCAAAGTTGTGGCGCCTCTGGACGGGCAGTGTGGCTTGTCTCCGTTTGTCCGGTGACATCGCGGGCCGGCCGCTCACGTACTCCGCCTCCGGAGGGACGGTCTGGAGGAAGTGGAGCCCTGAGCTGGTTAGGGGGGTCTCGATGAGGTCCTGCCAGGAGCGGCGCTCTCGGTAGGGGGGTCTGCACCCCGAGGAGTGGCTGCTGCCCGCCGCATCCTGCCGCGAGTCCTCGGCCGAAGAGTGAGAATATGTTGATTCGCTGGAAAAGTGTCGACCTTGTTTGGCTTCAGGGAATGGACTTGAAGAGTTCACCTGGGGAGATACAAAACCATCTGCTCATGAGAGGATGTTTTGAGCAGACCCAAGGAAATGACTCTATGAGATCTAGTATCAGATGGACTGATGGGTTTGATTTGTCATAACATGGACCACTGTAAACAGAAGAGAATTAGCAGTGACGACTTTTATACAAATGCTCTTTTAACCACTCCCTATTCTTGTTTTGCACATTCTCTGCCCACAAGCAACTCCTGATGGAAAGAAAAGTGTAACATTGGTGCAAGTTTCCTGAAGACCTATCCAGCTTACCCTCAGTCCAGCTGAGGACAGTGGAAGTCTCCAAAAGAAGCTGTAATTGGATTTCCTTTCGTTCTTTTCTTAGGGGCCAAACAGAAAAAAAAAAAACCAAAAAACAAACCCCAACAACAAAAACTTCAGCACCCAGATAGATTTTTGGCTGGAGGACTGTTGAACTTGTGAAACTATTTGAATGAAATCTGCTGGGTCTGTGTATAAATTTAATTCAAAACAACGAGAAAGGCAAAAATGTGGAAAAACAGAAAGGGAGGGGCTTAACCTGTATCCCAGTTGATAAAACAGCATCACATGGGTGAAAACCAGTCTGAACTTCACCCATGTGATGCTGTTGTCTCAGTCACTCTTTCTTTGGTTCTGGCTGTGTGAGGATCATGTCATTCACGCTGAAGAAAAATCTGAAAGAAAAATAGAGAACAGTCCTATCTGTGCTTAGAACCATAAAATAATTATCATAACTGCCTGGGTTTTGTCTAATAGAAATGTTCTATTTGCAACACTGTCATTACCATGGTATTGTACACAATCTTATAAAAAAACCCCTTTCCTAGAAAGATTTGTTCTTCAAAAAAATAACTAAAACGTGATTACTGCGTGAATGTGAGCTGATCTTAATCTCTAGCATCCAGTATCCAATATTCATAATTGAAAACCAGTCTCAATTAATACAAACTATCCCATCCACCACATTCTTTTCATATTCTGCAGTGAAGGTAAAATTTGAAAATTCTGTTCCTGTTATGATGTGTTGTTTCACCAATCCTACAAAAAAAGTTCCTATTTCCAGTCTGGTGACAGATCTGTGTCAGGAGACATTTACCTCTCCTTTCTTTCTAACTGATTTGCTATGGAAGAATCCAGGTCTTGGCTCATGAGGAACAGCAGTAATTTCATTTTTACAACCACATCCGGTGCTTAAATATCCCAGGCCAAGGGAGGTGGGAGTAGAGGCCCCCAGGTGTTTGTAGTGGCCTGGGGTCACATGCAGGGGTGTGACTCACTGAGGGGGTGCGGTGGTAGGTGTCACACAGCGTGGAGGAGCCCTCTTGCTTCAGGGTCAGCGAGCCGTCCATGTCGTCCTGGTCGCTCTCGCTCCAGTAATCTGCTGACAAAGCATTCCAGCTCTCACTTGGCTACTTTTGCACAAGAAAGCACATCCCACATTTTAGCAAAAATCCTTCCATGGCAAGGTGGACATTCCCCAGTCACCTGCAGGGCTCGGCAGCCACTCAGGAATGGGCTGGTGGAAAGGTCTGGCACCTCAAAAAACAGAGTGCAGGAACCTCTCAGTGCTTTAGGGAATTACAGTAACTTTACAACTATAAGGCACACTGGACTATAAGGCGCACTTTATTTTTTGCAGCAAGGATCCGCGTGCAACAAAGTAACGAATTAGTAACGGCATGGCGCCATCGCTGGGTTTACTGGCAGCTGCTCAATTTGCAAACATTTTTCACGGATCGGCGCAGCCTTTAAATGCAGCCCCAGGCGCCCTCCCATGCTGTGGGCCCCGGCACTCCCGCCCCTCCCTGGCGCCGGCTGGCATGGCTCGGCTCGCACTTCCAGGTTGGCAAATTTCTGAACTCTGTCCATATATAAGGTGCACTGGATTATAAGGCGCACTTCCGGGTTTCGAGCAAAAATTTAGTCAAAAGGGTGCGCCTTATAGTTGTGAAATTACTGTACAGAAGGCAGCTTGGGTACTTGACTCCTACTGCACATCAAAACCAACTTCTGCACACAGACTTTAAAAACAGAAACCTCATTCCAGATGCTGAAGTAGAGCCAAGCCTGAACACTTAATTTAATTGGGCATAGCAGGTTCTGCTGTGGATGACGGGGAAAGGGCAAGGCGGGCACCTGAGCTCAGGAGGTGCAAACAAATATTTGCTGAAGCACACATTGCCCCATGTCTGTCATGTCTGCACTGGTTATAGGGGAATGAACATCCCTGAGGGCTGGGATCTGGGAGATCACACCTCACCCACATTCTCTTTATCACTAATTTTAAATATTTCTTTAAATTGCTGCTCAGGATTTTGTTTTCTTTGGTTGTGGCACCAATAAATTTAGTGCTTTAAGGATCTGTATTCTTATCAAAATTGATATTTGAAAAGATGTGGCCATATGTTGCTAAAGTAGTCAGTTATGACCTCTCCAGCTTTATTGCAATACTGAACAGATTTTTACTGTCTGCTCTCTTCTCCTAATTAGAATCACTGAAGCATTACCTTCATCTGGGTGAATATCCTTGTCATCAGGTGTGTAGCCAATTGCTGCGAGACCCAAACGATTCATCCATCTAACAGAACGATAAAAATGAGGAAGAGAGGTATTTAAAAGGAACATCTCATGTAAATCCGAAGGCATTCACATTCTTAACATCCGGAAAAGTCAGGTACAACACCTAATGCAAAAACGCTGTTAAACCCCTGATTCAGATGTGTTGGGCACTGGATAAATGGGAGTGAAGGATTTACCACATTTGTTCTGATTGCTACGTCTGTTTATTTCAAGAACTTATCTGAATTGCCAAAACACTAGAAAATAAAATAGAATTATGGTAATTATTGTCTGAAAGCCTGTGTTGGGAAATAAGTTGTATTAAACTTGTATCCTCAGAAAGCTGCCTGTGGCAGTTTGGTTATTTGCTACTCTGGATTTGCTGGTGATAAAAATATTGAGTATTGTTGAGCTGTGGTATCAACATTATTCTCCCTTAATTTGTTTAATACAGACTTTTAGGCTTCTAAAACAAGACTTGGTAAATTACAAGTACTTCAATATTTGCATTTGGCATTGGATGTGCTGGGTTCTTTCTTTGTCCCCAAATTATTTGGTTTGATAGAAAACAAAATTCTTTACTTCATTAGGAAAATATTATAGTTTATGTTGGGGAAAATACCTTTTGAGGTTTCTTTATGTAAAATTACTGGATGTTTATACAATATATAATTGAAAAACTAGGAAAAAAGGAAATTAACACACAGAGGGAACAGTCACTTCTTAATGTTCAGCAAATGGAAAATCAAGAATTATCTTATTTTCATCAACAAGGAGATGTAACCAAAGAAAAAAGCCCTAATAGTGATATCTATAATGCCTGGGATGTTTTAAACCATTCCTTCCTCGGTGACTAAACTCTTAATTATGTCATTAATTTCCCAGAATGTTGATGTGAGAGTTTATCTATAAGCAGCTCTTTTTTTTCCTTTTTGAACATTTGCAACATCAAATTTGCTAATAATGATCTTCTTGGTTAATGAATATTAGAATGACAAAACCATCTTTCAGAGGCCTCAAGTCAGACATTAGTGAACAGTACATGCAGCATCAAAAGGACGAGTTGTTTTGCAGATTAAAACAAGAAAACTGTTCTGTGTCATTCTTTCCCACTTGTACTAGTGGAGAAAAAAAAGCTTTTAAGGACATATGTGACTGTTATTGTCCAGGAGAGAGGTCTGTGGGAGATGGGAGGCACAGCAAGGAGGCAGAAAATGAAGGGAGAATGAACTCTCCACTAAAAATAGCGGCCAGTTCAGCACGTATTGATCTGCTGGTGCCACAGGAGGCTCCCAGCAGTGATCTTCATCTGCAATATTGGATCCTCCCTGACTCACTGCACAGCCTGCAGCGCTGCCTGCCACAGATCTCAGCGCTTCCCCAAGCAGCCAAAGGGGACAACCACGCTTGCTTCTCACAGGGAATTGGGAGAGGGTTTAATTCACTTGCAAAACTATGAAAATAAAGAACGGTACAATCGTATTGCTTTGCCTCTCAGTATGAAGGCAGAAGTGAGCAAATTGGAGATGAAAATGGGAATGATGATTAGTTTTCCCAAATACCAACTGCAGGGTGAGGACTGCCTAGAGCTGTTGTTTGCATCAGCACGTCAATAACTCATCTCTATCATGAGGGAAGTGCATTTCAAATGGATTAACAGATTTACAGAATAGCTTTTGCACAGTGCTCACCAGCATCATTTCCCTCAGTGCACAGTGCCTTCATCGCCTGGCATTTGCTCCCCTTGCAAGGCAGAGCCTTCATTGCAGGGATGGCAATGACATCATTCCCTGCTCCTTACTGAGCATTTGCATTCACCACTTTTTCATCACTTGTTCCCGAATTTCTAAACTCATTAGCACTGGAGCAAAATAGTTTTAGTCATGCTTTGCCATATGCCTTTGGCAATTAAGCAGGATGGCTCAGTGCCTTCCTCTGAGGTTCTGCTTAAGCAACAACCATAAATTAGGACTAATTACCATTTTCCGAGTTAAAACAGACTCAGCCATTTGTGTGGACAGTGCATGGAGATTTATATTGTCTTAAATTTTTTGCAAAAATTTTTTTTTGCTGGTCATTGTTAATTGGAAGGTATCAGATTTTGGAAGCAAAACCAGACCCCAGCTGAAATGTTTGGATTAACCTTGCAGAGCCAGGGAGGTTCTGAGCATACCCAGAGTATCAGCTTTACACATATGGCCTCAATGACCAGATCTGCAATTAGCTGAAGCTAATCTTCCTTCTCTAAGGCTGCTCAGGCTTTTCTTTTCCAAAGGCCAAGATCATCCCCAGCTAGAGTTACAAGGACTTTCTTGCCTCATTTACCACAATTCAGAGCCAGCTCTTTGTCAAGCCAACATAAAGGGTTATCTGATGACATTCAGAGACTTATCATGATAAAATCTCTCTGATCAAAGAACTAGAATCTCCATTTCAGGTTTTGTGTTTTTAAAAAAAGCATGAGTGAATGTTTTTGAGGTTAATCAGGAGATATACAAGTGGTGAGATTACAGCTCATTTTCTTACAGTTAATATTTTTTTTTCCCAAGGAAATGCAAACTCAGTTCAAAAGGAGCCCTGCGTAAACTCGATGAATTTCCTTGATGAGCAAAACCGCTTTCGTTTTTCAGAAACCTGCAGTCAAGGTTATAAAAAGCTCTTTGTGGAGAGCTTGGAAAGGCAGGCAGTTGTTTCTGAACTCTGCTCTGTGGACAGACATGGGGGTGCAGCTGGGCACTGGGAGCCCAAGGGACAGAGGATGCAGGGGATGCCCAAGGGATGGAGGATGTACATCCCATGGAGCCAGGGCACTGCACAACCCCCGGGGCTGGGTTGATTTGGGCTCTGGAGCTGTGCCCACTGCTCTGGTGGTCACAAGGAGGCCTGGGCTGCCCTGGCAGGGCACCTTTGGGATCTCACATGCACATCCCCAAACCTCGACCCCGGGCACAAAGCTGGGCTCCTGTTGGGGAGGATGAAACAGGAAAACTTTATAAATATGATTGCCTGGCAAAAGATTCTGAGAATATGGAAACCATAGGTGAGATTGAAATGAAAGCCATCTTTGAGATACCAAACCTTAGTTATTAAATAACTAGAAAATAATAGGCTGGCCGAAAGTAATCCCCTCTTGACTGAACAATTCCCTCTGCTTGCAGACAGGTCCAAGGCTCAGAGAAGACCCTGCTGGCTTGGTAGAAGGGCTCCAAAGAGGAGTTTTTAGGGTTTAAAGTGTAACACAGAATGGGAATGTAATGATTCTTATAGGCTGTATGTAAATGCTGTAGGGTTTGTATCTTGTATTAGATTGGTTAGTGAAAATTAGAATATTCAACACAGAAGATTTATTGTATTGTAATGGGAGCCTCGCTCTCTGAGCTCTTTCTCTCACCCCTTGCTCTGTTCCCCTCACTCTCTCACTGCTCCAAGCTGTGGCAGCTCCAGGCAGGGCCCTTTGCAATAAACCACAAGTTCCAGACCTGGCTTTAGAGATTTCTCCTCTGTCCCGACCCTCCTGCCCGCCGTCACTCCTACAGGCTCCCTCCCTCAAATCCTGCCTTTTTACCTGGATAATTTCAACAACTCTTTCCTCTTGATAATTAAATAACTTAACCAGGATGTTTCACTGAGTCTAGGCCACCCAACAGAGCATGGGGTTTGGAAATTGTGATGACACAGAACAGCACTAAATATCCTGCAGATCCTCTGCCACAACATTTTACCTCCAGGATTGTACAAATCCCCACAAGATACAATCCCTGTTTTACCAAGTTGCAACAACCTGCAGGGCACCAAGAAATGGGTTGTTTTTTACTGCCTGTACTCCAGTGAACCAAAGGCAGGGAAAGGTGAGCCTCAAGTAAAGTCATCAAAATGCTCAAGTTTTGTGCTTCGTCTTAATTAAATTCTAAATAAATCAGACTTGGCTTTAATTCATTCTGTTGGTTACAAACACACTGTTGTCATTGCTTTGGGATAAAATAGAGCTGCCTGGTAGTATTTAAGTTAAATTTACTGAGATAATTCTGGTTATTACCCAGGGATTAGAGCCCAGGGTTTTTTCTGAGAGTCTGATGCTGCCCCTGGGCTGGGCTGTGATGAGTGGAGCACCAGGGCAGGGAGGAGCTGAGTCAAAGGCTGATCCAGAGAGAGAATCCTGCCTAAAATACCCCAAATTGTCAGGAATGAGGAGCACATTCACCTGGTGACAGAAACTCTGGGAAATGTTAAAGGGAACAATTGCACTTTGCTTTGCTCTCCTGACACTGTACTGAAAACAAGAATATGCCACTCCTCAGTGTACAGATAATTAAATTCCTGTTTTCTGTAGTTTTCTCCTGCTGAGCCAGCCCAAGGTCAGTGGGAAGTTCTGGGAGTGAAGGAATTAAACTTTCCACAGTGGCATCACACTCACCCCCTTGGCTGTTCATTTCTACAAGGCCAGATTGGAAAAGCACAAATAAAAAAATAAAACAACTTGGACAATCTCAGTTATCATAAATTGGAGAGAACTATTCTGTTTAGTGTTGGAGAATGAAAATCAAGGGCAAGAGAGTAAGCTTTTTTTTTTCTTCCTATAAAAAGTTCCCATTTTTAGGTTATAGTTAGAACTGTTCCATAAACCCATGGAGAAGAGGTGAGGAAGAAGGGAGTTTCTGTGGCTCGGAAAAGTTTTATTTGCTAATATCCTCCCTTATTGCCTATACTATGCAGCTGATTTAAAAAAAACTACTTAATTCAAATGAATATGTAAAAAAATTATATGTCCTGAAAAGATGGAAATTCAAGAAAAAGTCCACCTACTTCCACTATTTCTCTGTTAAATGTTCCTTCAAAAATGAAGTCTATGAAATCCTGACACGTTAACAGAAGGAATAAATAAAATACATTTCCTATCTTCCTTGCATCTTTTCATCATTCATTCTTGCCCTTGTACACCATCTCAGCTTTGTGTTGGGAATGTTTCAGTGCAAAAATAGTTTTTCATCATTTCTGAGATTGCATCTACATTTGAGATTATTTGGTTAAAAGGAAAAACTGGAACTAAGTGGAAGCTAAATTTCACTTGAATCAAGCTATCTTTAAGTCTATTAGAGATTCCCTTGAACCATTTATTTCATTCATAGAATTCATTCAGTGCAGTTTACATTTAATTTCTGATCAAAAGCTTTGTATTATATATTTTTTACGTCACTGAGATAATCAGATTCCAGAATTCACAGTAAAATTCATTGCAGTACACAATTAGATTGAAAATTTGATTTTGTACTTGTTATCCTGACTTCTCTGACCAGTCTTTCTTACTGAACACCTGCAAAATCAATGCATTTCCCATTTGGCTTCCTAAGGTAATAATTGTCACCATTTTCTATGATCATGCAGGTAATACATTCATTTAAGAGAATAAAGGGTGCTGTAATAGGGGTGGTTGAAACGATGCCTTGATTTTCCTTCACACAAAAGAAGCCCTAGACCATCTCCTGGTGAAACTTAACCCTGGGCAGATCCTTTTCCATGAGCTCATCCCTCCCTGGCTATCAGCCCCAGCAGCCTCTGTCTCTGCTCTTCCATTTGTCACAGTTGCTGGGATTTGTTAAGCAAAACCATTCATGGGATAAACTCTGAGTACTCTCTGATTTGATAATTTGACATGACTGTTGATCTCGTTTCATGCATTGTCTTCTTAGATTTGTCAGGCTGGAAAAATAGGAAAAAAGCCTGAGACAGCTTAGGAATTGACAAGTGAACCAATCCATGCCCTCTTTGCATGTGCATCTACTTCATGCACTTAATGAGAATTTTTTTTAATTTATTTAAATTTTTTTAAACTTTCCTCTCTCAAACAAGTGCACAATTATAGCTCTGTGCTCACAAGTCTGGTTTGGTGTGGGTGAAGTTTTTTGTTTGGTTTTTGTTTTCCCCAGTGGGTAATAGACAAAAAAAATATCATTGCTTTGTAGCAAATGAATTTAAGTTACCCTTCTGGTATCAGCATTTCACTGTACAAATACAATTACAAAAACAAATATAGCTACATAAATGCATGCAAATATGTGTTACACAAATATGTGTATCACAGGGAATAAAAGCACCCAATAACTGACAGGCTGCTATTTGATCCAGAACCAATAATGAACCCTAAGGAAATCACTGAAACAGTCACATAAGCTCACCCAACTGGAATTTCACTTACTCAGCCTTTTACCCCAGCTTTCACCAAAGGATTGGCCCAAAGGAAAGCTCTGGAGGAAGAAAATTTTCTTTACAAGCAAGAGAACTGAGCTCAGCGTGGCATAAACTGCGGGTGGGGTTTTGGGGTTTAGAGGTGGATTTTTTAAAGAAATGGGAAGATTTACTTGTGAAATTGTGTCATTCTGCTTCCACACAGATTTTAAAAGATCAGCTCAAATAGGCCAAATAATGCTGTTAAATGTCTGGCTAATTAATTATGATTAAATTTCTTATTTCTGTTCTTCTATTACTAAAGCTTCACATTTGGCAGAGTCAGCTCCTTATCTCCAGGATAACCTCACCCATGGACTGTGACACTGCCTGTGACACAGGGCTGGAATCACTAAACCTGCTCTGTGAAATGCAGCTGAACTGCCTGGCTCCCAGAACTTTATCAATTCACATCAATTTACAGCAGAATTTGATCAGGTCAGCTTTGTCATTTAAAGAGGAGCAGAAAGATCCCCTGCACAGGGGATGAACTCCCCTCAATGCTGATTTGGATGGTGCTGGAAAATCAAAATTGTGCACTGCAAACTCCATCAGCAAGTAAAGACTGAATGAGAGGGAAATTTACCCCACAAGTCTGGGGTAAATCATTCAGATTTTGTACAAGGAGGAGCCGGGTGACTTGGCCGGCAAAGATTTGGAATATTCCAGCTCAGCCTAGGATTTCCTGGTGCAATATTTTGCCCTGAGATGTCACAGCAGCTCCATTATCACCCTGTGCAGTCCCATAACATTATGGTTTCACCCGGTCCTTGGAGCCTGCAGCTAATTCTGATCAGAAAATTGTTTTACTTGTGCTGCACTTAGGAGCTTTTATGTGAGAACAATAAATTAGAGGGCTGGCGTGGCCTCAGGCACGGATTTGAAACAAGTTTATGGGAACATAAAAGGAAGAAAGGAAAACTTGCTCTTTGTATTTATTTACAAGACCATTGGGAAACTCCATCCCAGGGATTTCTGTTTGGAAAGCACCTTTCATGTTCTGCAGAATTATCACCTGGCTTTTCATCAGGTAAGGGTAACAACTCACTCAGCTCTGTTTGATAAAGATTTGTTAAATTAGGCCAGGCAGATTTGACAAACTCCTGCTCGCTTGTCCAATTTAAGAGAGAAAATGTCTAATTTCAAATTTCAGGGCTGAAATTTGTAGTTGCCAAGATCTTTACTCGGGTGTTAGTTTATATAAAGTGGAGACAAAGTGCATTAAAACTGAAAAGATGAGTTCATCCTGGCTCACCATCTGATTTGGCCAAGACCTGTCAAAGAGACCAACATGCCTGAAATTTAAAGAAAATGGAATTAACTTCAGTAATAAACAGGATGATTCAGGGAAAGTCTTGAGTAACTCAGTTATACTCCATATGTAAAAGTAGACGGGAGACACCATAAAATTTGCTTATAATCAATAGAAATTTAATTTAGAATACTCCAATTTTCAAACAGCTGTATCTTAAGAGAAATATTGTGCTATAATCTTTCAGGACTTATAAAATGAAGGAGTGACCCCTATAAAAATCAATCATCATTCTATTTCAGTAGCAACTACCTTTTGTATTTCTTGAATGAACACCAAAGATTTATGGGAGTCATTAAAATTGCAAAGTTAACCCAGTTATTCAAATCAAAAGTGATCAAATTATTCAGCCTAAAATAGAAACTTTTAAAAATTTAATATTTGGAGTCCATGATGAGATTGCAAATGCACTGCACTGCAGACTTCAATGGCATGTAAGTTTTAAATAAAGTAGATATTGTAAAACAACTGAATATTAAATTCAATGCTAATTAAAGCCATAAACAGGTTATGTGTGGTGTGGTAGGAGATGAAGCACTTTTGGGAAATAAGGCCTTTAACAAGCTGGGAGTACCAAGCTAGAGATGAGCTCATCAAGTTCATTATTAATTCATTTCTGAGAACACGGCTCTGCTCGTGTAAGACCTGACAAAACAGCATGGGCATGAATTTTGCAAACCCAAGTAACACAGCAGGCAAAACTCAGCCACAGCTGAGTGCCTCGGCCTGCTGCAGAATAATCCATCCCTCCCACTGAGGTGCAGCTCTTCCTTCAGCAATGTGGGGTTAAAGGCACATTAAAATATTCCACAGTGGAAAAAAAAAATTAATGAACAGTGAATCTGAGGTGAGGAACTCTAAAAAGAGCTGTTAAAACAAAGGCAGTTGGAGAAAGGATAAAATTCCTCATATAGTGAGTGAAGAATGTTCCTCTCCATACTAGAATTTTGAGGATGAGGGATCTCCCCTTCCATCAGCAGGGAAAATCCAGTTAAATTCTTTGCTGAAAACAGGAATGGGACATGCAAAGCATTTGTCCTAATTCCTCACTTCGTGGGGTTAGCAATGCACTGGGAAGAGAGAGATTTGTGAGGTCAGTGTTTTAAACACATTTTTAATCTATGAATCTTGCTTCATTTCAAATTTCACACAGGGTCTCTGGGAGAAGGAATTCCAGCCTGTAGAAGCTGCAGGGATGCTCAGGGATTTTACAGGCAGAGTTATCCATCATTTGGGTGGGGAGTGAATTCCAATTGCTCTGCAGGGACAGCATTGCTGAAGGGAAAATACAGCACAAAATACTTCAAAATACTTCACCCTTTGCCTTCTTCCCCAAAAATCAGGGAAAAGGCTCTTGGAAATTCCAGATTAAATGATGTGGAGGATGGCATGGGATGAAAAGATGTGCTGGCACCTTCCCAGCTGTCCCTGTGCCCCAAGGCCTCATTCCATACTGGGCTTCCCATGGAAAAATCAGTGGATGGTGTAAAAGCAACTCATCAGCGTGTCAAGACTTCTTGGTTTTCCTTGAGTTAGAACATTTTATAGATAATTTTAATTTATAGCATTTGAACAAATGAGAGCAGCCCCAGCAGCTAAAATCAAAGGAGACCAGGCAGAGTTAAACCAGCAGAACATCCTCACTTTGGTTTTGTCCAAAGAAACCTGAACCACACTGCACAACTGAGCAATCAGCAACCTTGGAAAAATATTTCTCAGCAACCTTATCCCTGAAAGTGTCCCAGTGCTGAAGCTCATCACCCTCATCTGTGCAGGATGAACAGCCCTCAACATTTTCAGTCCAGCCAGGCTCACACCCCAACCCACCCTGAAGAGCCTTGCAAGCCACAGAATTTAAATGCTCAATTCAGCAATGATTTTTAGGCCTTAATATTCCAAAGGAGAAAAAAAACCATCCTTTTTATCTATCTTTCCAAGCTGGCAAACATCTCAAAGTTTCAGTTCTCTGTGCCAGCAAGGACTGAAGACTTCCCAGCATGGTGACCTTGTCCTAAGTGTCCTTGTGCTTTCCACCTCAGCTGGGAATAAACTCATTTCTGAGGAAACAGGAGGAGGGAGGACACCTGGCTCTGCCTGTCCCACCTCCACCCAGGCTCTGCCTTCAGCACTGGCTCACAAAGGAGGAATTTGGATTAGCAGAGCTCCCAGGAGGTGTCTGTCCCACACCCACCCACAGCAGGGCCAGCTTTAATGCTGGATCAGCTTGTGCAGAGCCTTGTCCAGTCAGAGGTTTGGAATGCCCTCCCAGCACATCCAAGGACATTGAAAAGCTCCCTGCAGCACCAAAAATGGAAATTTGCTGGGCTCTGCTCAGTGTTGGGACAGTGATGGGGTGAATAAAATGAATTATTGCTGATTTTCTGTGTTTTTGGGGGCTGTTTTTGGGATTGGAAGGGGAAAATAATATATATACACACATCAATCAATCAATCTGCATATAAATAAATTAATAAATTAATAAATACATATATTTATATATACATACACACCATCTGGGTACAGTCTTACAAGCTTTGGTGTGGGTGCACTTTTCAAAGTATCAGAAACACTGATCCCACTAAACTCCCAGCCTTTACCTACAGAATATCACAAGGGTGATGAATCCTAAGCCCATTAACAAAAGAAAAAAATTCTAAATAACATAGATGAGAGCAACACAAGTAACTCTGCGGAACTAAAACCTGTCATGGCAGGAAATGTCAGCAAAGTGAGGCACAGAATGCAATGTATTTACTGAAATTAATGGAATTATTTAATTCCTGAGAACACCACGAGCCAGCATTCCATCAGACTGCTGAGGATATTCCTGTGTGAGATGAAATATTGATGAAGAACAGGATGAAGAGCACCCAGAACAAAGAGGACACACAGCTCACCTGTTCATCTCTTCAAGGCAGTCGGTTGCGAAGTAGAAACTCTTTATTTTGGGGTGACATGCTTTGAAGGCACTATAAAAAGAGCACAAAGAATTAAAACCACCTTTTCTTTCAAACAATTTCTCTACAAGTGCACCAGGCTGTCCTGCTCTGTGATTCTTCAGCATGTTACAGGTTTCATAGGCATTGGTCATCTTCAGTCTGAATTTTGTTGCCTGAATTTGGAGATGGATTCCCCCAATCTGATTTCACTACATTTGTGAGCCTCATCCTTTGCAAAAATTTCAAAAGCCTTCAAATGGCTTAAAAAATATAAATCCTTTTGATAACCACTCATGTTCTACATCTAAAAAATTTTTGGGTGAATTTGAAAGGCTTCTTGAGTATGTTCAAGTACATCTTAGTTGTGTTCCAAAGAACAACCAAAGGAATAAATGTTTGATCCCCCCATCTCTTCTCATCTATTTAGATGACTGTTTTATGTTCTACAAAAAGAAAGGCTGCCAAGTTGAGCTAGAAATCACTGGAATAATAGATAATAATCAGATGGCATGGGTGACTGTAGTTCACATAAAATGCTTTTATGTGTTCTAATCCCTGAGCTCTCCCTTCACTGAGCAATTGCAAACTGCTAGGAACAATAATCACAGTTTTTACCATTTTTTGGTGTGGGTATAATGGAAAGGAGTTTTCCTATCAAGGAAACCAGAAGGTCTCAGCATTAAAGATTATTAATTTGATTAGCTGGCAAATGTTTTAAAAAATAGCTATCATTCATAACATTTGTGTTAAAATACTGACATTTATATGGTGATTACCAGGTGTGAGAATTGGATTAGGAATTATGAAGAACCTGTGATGCAGCATTTCCACTATTAATATCTTAAATGCAAATGAGTGTTTTATTAATTACTATGACACTGCAGTTTTCAAAGACAAGATGAAAGCTGAAGAAGCTTCACCTGGGCACAGTGATTTTATATATATATATATAATTAATAAAAATGCATCCAGCAGCAGCTCTCCTGACAAAAGTCCTGCAGCAGAGTTGTATTTCTGTGCAGTTTCTTTTTCCATGAGAGTAGGGATATACAGGGTAAGGTTATCTTTGCACAGAGGGTTATCATTAAATATTAAATTCATAAAAGGAGACTGTGGAGGTATTTAAGTGTTGTTTTGGCATCTGGACAGGGATAATTTCCACGCAGAGCCTCACTGCCCTGGCTAGTTCTTTGCAAATAGAAGCAGTGAGTGTGAAATCCCTCACAGGAATTCGTGGTGCCCACTAGATGGCACAGGCTGGTTAATTATCTCTCTTTTAATCATTATATAAATGCAGTTTAAAGTATGCTCTGACCAAATTTATGCTTTCTTTTAACTGATTGCTGTGATATGATTTTAGTGTCAAGATTTTTTGTCATTCTTAGACTTCTGCTTTTAATGTGGAACTTTTTAATCCCCATATGCCAGCTGAGAACCAGCAACTCCAACTGCTTCTGTGGAAACATCTGTGGGTAAGAAAGGTAAAATAGTTTTGTGTGACATGAATTAGAGCAGTGGCACGTTTTAATTACACAGAGATTGGCGAATACTGTACTTTCCACAGAAATTCCTTACAGTACTACGTTTTTGATGCTGAAAATAGAAAATCATGACTAAACAAACTGCTCTGAACTCCCCGCAACATCTGCACCTTGTGCTGCTCCACTTGGCCAACCATCTCCCAGTGGGATTGGAGAGGATTAGGTGGTGGTCTAAAGATCCTAATCCTCTTGGCTAATCCTCAGAGAATATCACATGATGGAGTTTCTGCTTGTAAATAGGATTATTTTCCTAGACAGGAAATTTAAATGCATACAGGCACTCAAATGCCAGCATTGGGGTTTCAAGGCGATGTTAATGGGTGGAAGTTAGTGTGATAAACAGGGTTTAATTTGGCTCCACTGTGCTCCTGTAATGTGATAAAATGTGTGATCAGTGGATCATTTTCTAGTGGAGGATGTCCTTGCCCATGGTAGGGGGTGGGATAGGATGATCTTTAGGGTCCTTCCAACCTAAATGAGGCTGTGATCCTGTGATCATCAGAATATTTTCCATTTTCACAGGAACCCTGCCTCAGACAGGTGAAATCAGGAGTGTGCAACAGGTCAGGCACTGTCTGCAGGGCTCCTGGCTCAGCCGTCAAAGAACTTGTGAACGTGCCACAAAATGCAGAAAGAGCAAGAATTTTGTCAGGGTAAATCAGTTAAATGCTGCAGGTCTGGCTGCTTTTGCAAAGGAGTTCCCACATGCCAGGTCCCTGCAAACAGCTCTAATTAGTTTCTGTATGAATGTTCCCTCAGATCTTTCTGTCTGCTATTGTGATAATCTCCTGAGATAGTGAACATTAAAGCTGCAATAATGTATTGCACTGTTCTGTAGCTGCAGACTGCAGAAAAAAGATCTTTATTGCTATGAAATGGAGATCCCAAGTCTGTGCAAACTTGTGCTTTAAATGTATTGCAGTTCTGTGTCAGGGCTGCAAAACACGACAATAAATCCATTTTCATCTCCCAGCAGTGTCACTAAGATTATTATTATTATTAGGGAAGTGTTTAGATACATTTCTAGCATCAGGAACTGGAGTCTCCAGGGGAACAATTTGAGATGTATAAATATGAATAATTTAGAGGGATTATAGCTATATATTTACATCTGGCTTGGTTTGCAGGGCCCCAGACTGGCTGCAATAATCAAGATGTGGCGTGGTGAGTGCCAGTTTAAGGAATAATCTCTTCATCCATTGCCTGCTCCAGTTAACACAGCCCAGGAAGTTTCTTCCCTGGGGGACCCATCAGTGGCTCAAGGGGGCTTTTCTGTCTGCAAAAACTGGCAAGTTCTTTTCAGAAGTAATAAAATTAACATTTTTAGTAACATTTAAGCTGTATCTTCCTATCTGCCTGTACTACAATGACTTTTTGGCTGCACACTTTCAATATGAAATGCCATCACTGTAGCATATTCTTGATAAATTTAAGACCCAAATTTGCATTAACTAGGCAATGAAAGTTTTAACTTGGTGGAATTTGTTGAAGGTTCAGGCAGAGCACCAGTTGATAAGGATTAATTATACCTGTGGCTTAATTACTATTTATTCTTGGGGATCAGCGTCATCATGGGGCATTATAATTATCAGTACCTTTGAAAATAACACAATATTTGTGTCATGCCACAGCACACAAACTCAAATAACCCTAATTCCTCATATACTCTATGATCGCTTTTAATCAGGAGGATGCAGGTGTTGCCTAAAAGCAGTGAAAAGTTTTTCAGTGGCAATGCAAAAAGCATTTTTTCACAGGGACAAGGTCACTGCACATCCAGCTAGAGCCTGGAGAGCTGACCCAGGCTGAGATGATGCCATGGCTCCTGCAATAATCAGGGTACCTTCATTAAATAAATTACTGAGGCAAATCATCAACCCATACAGAATGATTCTTCAATTATCTGTATTCTTGTGAAAGCTTTCTTAAGGCTATTCCATCACTGTGAGCCTTGGACATCAGGAGCAGAACTGCCCATCCCACAGAACAGTGGGAGAGAGAAATCCATTAATTATCCCAGTAAGCCTTCAAATCCTTTAGTTTCAAAAGGGTTTGAACATTTCACATCAATAGCTCTGAATATAACAGAGATCTGAGGGAGAAATCCAAACTGAGTCCCGAAATGTTCTTAATTCTGCACTGAGGAGAACTGAAGGAAAATTGATGCTGATTTTGGCTTTTCAGTGGGATCAGGCAATGGAACGATGCTCACTCCTGGCCTTGTGGGACAACCCAGGAGAGAACAGGTACAGAAATTTCACGACTATAAGGCGCACCCTTTTG
>VRYO01002184.1:19289730-19304846 GCA_009812075.1 Sialia sialis | reverse complement strand
CTTATAATCGTGAAATTAGTGTAAATGTCTGCAAGAGATACTCACCAGAAACTGAAAGTTTTAAAAATAATGAAAAAAAACAGCACAACAAATCAAGGGAGAGCTGAATGCATCTTTCTGAAATAAAAAATATATTTTTTTTCTAAAAAGCTTAGTTAATTATTATTCCTTTTTTGTTTATGCACACATAGAATGTACTCAAAACAAGGAAAGCAGAGAAAGTGAAAGGTTTGCAATACCTTGGGAATCGGTAGCTAATTAGCACTGCTAACGTAAAAATTCATTCTGAGAGATAAAAGAAGCACTATAATATAATTAACTTGGTGGCAAACACTGTAAGGAAACAGAACTCACAACTCCAAATGACTCAGAGTTGCTATGGGAGACAGACAGATGATGGAGAACTCGCTGGGACTGTCAGAGTTTCAATTCTTGCATCAAAACCACAGCACAGAGCCAGGGAGTGCACACCCTGCCACCCCCACCCAAAACCAGCACAGTGAATTGAAAAAAGTGAATTGAAGGGATGCTGCAGGAAGGTGAAGGAAGATCTCAGTGTAATCAGGGTAGAAGTGCTGTCACAGAAACACTAAATGAAATTAAAACTGGTTGCTTGCACCTCCGCTGGTTTTAAGCTCAGGAGTTTTTAGGGAAATCTATTTAGACTGAGTTATCACAGCCACAGAAAAGTTTGGGATGGGAGGGAATTTAAAGCTCATCCCATTCCACCCTCTGCCATGGGCAGGGACACCAGGCTGGTCCAAGCCTGTCCAACCTGATCAGGGTAAAAAGTGCTAAGTCAGAATGAAAGCTGACATTCTACAAATAAAGGTTCTGTTGCTTGTCCTTTGTAAGAAATAATTGCAAAATGCTAAATTATAAAGCAATTTTTTACAGGTATTTTCCATTGAAAATGGAGCACCTCGAAGTTGGTGCCACAAAAATATTTTAAAATCTTAATCCTCAATCTCCATATCACAGTATTGGCACTATTTAAACACTCTTAAGAGTTTAAAAACTTTTCTTTACCTTCAGGGTAAGCCTCCCTCCAGAAGTTCCAGCCCAGTCTGGTGTGTGATTCTCCTCCCCAAACCATCACATACTTCAGAACACACACCAAGGTTCCTAAATCTGAATTCCCAAATTCCTAAACTCAATTTAAATATTGCAGACACACTGACCTGCTGTGGTTGCAGCAGCCAGTTTCCTCAACGTGGAAATTATTCCTGGATTTTTGTTTTCAGCTCTTACAAAGGCAAATCTCAAGGTTTGGGATATCTTAGGTGTCTTTTACAAATACAGAAATGAGCAGTTGAGGAGTTTTTGGCTTATTTAAAGCACATTTATCAATCATTACCTTCCTCATGGATGTGTTTCCTGGATGGTCAATAGCAGAACTTGCATATCTAGGACAGAGAGAAGAAAGACGTCAAATAACCACAGGGGAAAAAAACCCCAAACTGATTACATAGTGCTTACAGACACACTGAATTTCTAAATATAAGCACAGCATCCTGCAGCACTATGTTCTATGAGATTTTGCTACAGGATGCCACAGATACCAAGAATTGACACTTCAAAATGCAAAAATATGATCTCTGGTAAATGTGAGATCTGTGAAGACTGGAGAACAAAGCAGGACGGCAGCACCAGAGGCTTTTCCTCATCCAGTGCAAACAGCATTGGCCATGTGGAAATAGGACACAGAATCAGGGTCAGGTTTGTCTGATCTGGCACACAAATTCTTAAACAAACATTTTCCCTTCTTGCTCTCTAAAGTAAGGGAAAGGAGAATCCTTAAAACTGTGGATGTTTTTGTATATGCCACATAAATAGAAACCGAATGAAGAAATGGGAAAGCAATTGAGGGGGAGAATGAAAAAGGAATAAAAGGATTGTGGACAATTTTAATATTTGGCCAAATTCTCTTGGTCATAATAACAACAATTGTTTTAAATCAGCGAGGCAGGAAGTGGCATTTTCTTGTTTGAAGATTTCCATTGTTAGGAGAAATCAAATTTACCAGCAGAAACTACTTCTGCATTGTGGGTTAGAAACATCTCTAGTCCTGAGGCAAAGGAAATTTCCAGCCTGCAGTGGAGAGATGGAACACACAACATTGAAATTAAATTTGTAGAAGTTGATAGGCAAGAGTTGGATGTTCTGAGCTGTCTGTGGGTGACACGAAGGGAACAATGAAAACCAAACAAGTTCAGCTTCAGACATTTGGGGAGGGAATGGAGAGGTGCCCAAAATGTGCCATAAATGCTCCAATTCTGCCTGTCCCTGACAATGCCATCAATGCTCTTCCATCCTTCTGGGCACTCTCCCTGATTTTGGGGCTGTCCCTTTTAATTTCATGGAATTAAATGATGGAAAGCATCACTTTTGGTGCTTCCACTCTCTGTCAGCCAAAACACAACCTCAGCTGTGCATCTGTGGCGGCATCAAAAACATCCTTGCCAAGGTTTATTTGCCTCTGTGCAACCACAATGAGGAATCTCCTTGCAGTGATCACAGACTCTGAGCAGCAGAAATCTGTAAAGTGAGGGAAGCAGTCTGGATTGGGGACAGGAACAGCCTGCTGCAGCTTTTGAAACCTTGGAAGTCAGGTCAGGATTAGTTGTTGTAGCATGCAACAAGTGGCATTTTTCACTTGGGAACAGTTTCCAGCAGTCTGCAGGAGGTTTGTTTGTTAAAACATTTTGTTTATCAAATACCCCTCCCCAAATCTATTCCTGAAGTATTCAGATGAGCAGACCGCAGAAGAAGGAAATATTGATCTTTTCTCCTCTCTAAACCAGTAAATTTTCTGTATGAAAGTGGCTGAACCAATTTAGACACACAGGACCCCCAGGATGTTGTGTGTTCTGGTTGAAATGCTCGGGATCATTTTTGGCTGAGTTATTCTTCAGCTTTATTTTTAGGAAATCCGTTGTTACAGCAAAAGGAGCAAAAGGGAAAAGAAGGAGGAAGATGTGCCGTGATACAAGTTATAAGCACTTGGATTAATATTTCTCAAATCAATTAAAACAGTTGATCTACTAAATATGTGTTCATGTGTAATTGTGCTTTTGAAACAAACTTCAGAATCTAGAAAAAGATTATACCAATTAAAACAAACAGAAAACAAGAAACAAGTAAAAAAATTGTTTCAATATGTCTGCTAATATCACATAGAAAAGGCAAAATATTAAGGAATTAACTGCAGAAATTGCATTTATTTATTAATGCAATTAATACAATTTAATAATTAAATTAAAATTAAAGGCTCATTCTAAAATACTGTATTTTGAATCCTCAAATGGATTTCTGAGCTATTTCTGTTTGACCACCTACCTGTGGGCATATATTGGAATTTGTACGGATGAAAAATCTCCCTTTTATCCATTTTTCAGAACTTGGACAGCACACACGTGTAGCATTTTGGATTTATCTGCAGGAATGCATTTTTAATCACCTCATCTGGATCCATGATTTGCATTGAGGTTACTAGAACTCTCATCTCTTATGTAACACATTCCTGTCACAACAAGTAAATTCTCAGTGCAGATTAATTATTGAGTGTTTTGTAGTGAGGTTTGAAATCCCTGGCTCGGGTCTCTGCCCTGGGCTGTTGATGCTTGGAGCAGCTCAGGTGCACCTGCAAATCTCTGCAGTACAGGTGCACCTGAACATGCACTGTTGACAGCAAAATGTCAGGACTGAAAGTTATTTCTAAAACGTTCATCTCTTCTTATCTCTCTGGCATTAACCACAACCAAAAAAAAAAAAAAAAAGAAGTAATTTCCAAAGCATACCGTGCTTTAAAATACAGTAATTTCACAATTATAAGCCGCACCTGAATATAAGCTGAACCTTTTTTTTAAGCGAGGATCCATGTGTAACAAAGTAACAAATTAGTAACAGACACAAAGTGGTGTCAGGTGCTCAAGTTGCAAACAGTTTTCATAGACCAGCGAAGCCTTTAAAGGCAGCCCCAGGTGCCCTCCCCGGCCGGCTCTCACTTCCGGGTTGGCATTTCACTGGGATTTGTCCATAGATAAGCCGCACCTGAATATAAGCCACACCACTGGGGTAGGCTGGATTCTTCAATGAAAAAGGTGCGGCTTATAATCGTGAAATTACTGTAATCTTTAAGCATGATTTACAAAGACAAAATGTGTTATGAGAATATAGGATGTTTAAATCACTTTAAATAAGGTCATTAGGAAGGTGATATAATTCTGCCTCTTGAAATACTTTTCAGTATATTGAAAAGACATAATGTGGTCGTGCTTTGGGCCTGAAATGTGAAATGAGTGGGAGAAGGATTCTTCTACAGAAGAATATAAAAGCACAGCCTTTTGCTGTGCAAGGTTGCCAAAATTTCACCAAGTCATATGTCCCTGGAAAGTGTCTCTTGGCAGATGCCCTGTCCTGTCCACCAGGGATGTTCCATCTGGATGGCAACGTCCCTGCCAAACAGAGCATGTGCAACCCAAAAACCAGGTGCCCTTTGCTCTGGGAAGAACAAAATTGCTCAGGAGAAAAAAAAACTTTGCAGATCTTCCTTGTGGCTGCAGGAAAATGTGGATGTGGAGAGGGAAATAAATAGGGTGAGACACGTGGCGGTTTCTGGGAAAGGTTTGGGGTTTCTTTCTGGTGCAGAAAATCAGGCAGGGAGGAGGGGAGGCACAGGAGAAATAAATGGGAGAGAGGAACAGGACAAGAGAAGCTGTAAAGGGCTTGGGAGACTAAATGGAAACAGATTTAGAGAAAACTGGAGGTTTTCAAAACTCTGCTGCAAGAGGTAAAGGCAAAAGGTGAAATGAAGCTGTTACTGCAAAAGAGAGCAAGAACAACCCATTTTCCCCTGGACAGGAGGGATGCTGTGAAGTGGAACAAAATATCAATATTCAACTATTAATATGCTTAACCTCCTGTAAAAGCAAATCCTGCACTCAGCTGAGGGGCTGAGCTCTGGCACTGCAGAGACAGGACTGCCAGGTGAGGTGGGATTTATCTGCACCTCACTTTATCTCTGCTCACAGTGCTGCTCCACTGGTTAAATGCAATTTTAACCCTGCACACCCAGGGAAGCAGCAGCAAGTGGTCACCACTGCTTTGTGGTGTTTAGAACACAGATAAAGAGGTGAAAATGCTGCCAGCACTGGAAAATCAAACCTGAGGTTGTTAGGAGCTGGCAGTGCTGCACCTCAGACTGCCAACTGTAATTCAGGGATTTACAGCACTGTAAATTTACAGCAGCTGTAAATCCTTTAGATTGGTCAAAGCACTCTAATTAATTATTCAGCTCCTCCAATAGGTCTAGGCCATACAGAGGATGAAAAAACATGAAAAAGAATAATTGTCATAGATTACAACTAAACTTAATTGGAATTCATGATGATATGAAGTAGCTGTTGCTTCAAACATTCTTTTACTGTGACTTTTGGGTGCAACATGAATATGAAGATACTTCATCAGATAAACAACAAAGAAATTACAAAATCACTGTTTTTTTCATTAGAATAAATTGATTCAATTCAGACCTAAAGGCCAAACTGAAGACTCCATTCTCAACATCTACCCTCAAATACAAATATAAATACAATACAAACCACAAATATAAGCAGTAATTTTGGACAAACTAAATTAGAAACATTCATTGAAATATTCTGCCTGGTTATAAAAATTGTGTTAGACACATATTGTGTTTTTCACCCTCTGAGTGAGTCTGAAATACTGAATTTCAAAAGTAAAAAGTAGGCAGGGCAACACAGCAGTATAAATCCTTCCCTCTACAAATATTTTATGAACTTTTATCTGAAGATTTTTTTAAACCTCTGTAATTTATATTTATGTTGGATGTTGGCAAATGAACATTTGCTAACTGTTATTAGCAAAACCCTGAAAATTTATACCTCAAATACTGCAACAAAGTCTCTAGAAGTAAAGGAAGGGGTTTAATTCACCAATATAAATGTGTATATATTTAAATATAGAATAAGAGAAGTCATTACCTTTCAGGATCTCCACTGACTGTATCCCCTGCTCTCTGTAGAAGAAAAATGAAGAGCATTAAGCACGAATAAAACCCAGACTTCCTTGGTACTCTGAGCACAGTGAAACAAGTGATAGAGGTAAACCACAGTCATTCTGCAACTCTAGAGCAAAGGAAATGGAACTTACTTCAATTTCCAGCTAAGAGTTATTTTAAAATTAAGATCGTGCTTGAAACAACTCATATCTTACACTTAAAAACCAACTTCAGATTCTGCATAGTTGTGATCAAAGCTCTTCAAAATAAGGGAGCTAAAATTTGTTTGAATGTTTGCAAAAGTTTTGATATTTGAGGGGGAGTTTAAATGCAAAGAAGAAACATTGCAATATAGAGTACAGAATTTCAGAAGGACGACTTTCTTTGACATCATTCTTACACAGCTTTAAATAACTTGATTTACCACACTGGTTTTTCCTCTGAGGTTTGGAAATGAACATGTCTGTATAGAGTAAGTAGCAGCTGATTCAGCATTAAAAATAAAATTTTCAGACAGTTTAAGTTATTTTAAAAGAAGTTTTATGGGGGAGGATTTTTCCCACAGCTAAAAACTGAAACCTACAAAAAATGAAATTCCAAAAAGCCCCCCAAACAGGCTGTAAAATTCACATTTATTTGTTTATAAATGCAGAAATCCGTGCCTGTGAAATCTTTGACTTTCTGGATAAACCAAATAGAAAACTGACAATGGCAGTGAATGCAATATTTTGTTTTAATGCCGCTGCTTGAGGCTTGCAGCAGATGTTTGACCACAGATGATGTTGAATCAGGGAGAGGCACAGGATGTTTGCTGGGTTGCAGCACAGGTACGTTTCTGCAGCAGGGTTTCTGAGGCAGCTTTAAAACCCACAAAACACATCTTGCCACCTCCTCCTGCAAGAAACCTCCCTTGCCCCAGTACAGAACCAGTGAGCAGCTTTTATCAGCTAAAATATTCCAGCAAAAGTCAGCAGCAAAGAGGATCCCTCCCCAATAAGAGATCTGATGAAAAATAATGAAATTATTTCCACTAAAAGCAGGGAGTTCTCTGACTTTCCTTGTTAAAACCAGGCAAAGGCAGGAGCTCCCCACTGAGTGATTGAGTACAAAACACCCTGACAGGCTTTCCTGAGAGCCATAAATGCCTCCATTCTCCTCAGAGTGTGCTGAAATGTAGCCTAGAGAAGTTTAAAAAAAATTGAAAATACCCCGTAGAAATACTCACATTTTCTCAAAGCAGATTGGAAGAGTTAACAGCACACAGCTAAAGCAAAAAATCTGCTTGAGAGGAGTTGTTTTGGTGCAAAAATGCACTATTAAATTCAAATAAACCAGCCTGAGCATCCCTGGAAATTCTGGGACAAACAGGAAAATGTTGTGTGGCCAAGCAAGCAAAAGAACTCTGACAGCAGCACTGCCCATGCTACTGCTATAAAAATAGAATTTATTCCTAGCAGAAGGCTCAAAGCTTTCCTTCCCCTATCCCTCTGACTTCCAAGCTTTCTAATTTTAACAACTAAAAGTGCTACTACTAATTCAGGCAGTGCTTCCCATTCTATTTCTTCATTTCCTTTTCCAAAAATGCTCCCGAATTAAAAGTGAAGTGTTTCCAAATCAGGGATTGTTCCCTCTCTCCCAGTCCCACGCTCCCTTCCCTGACAAAGCTGAAATAAAAATCCCTCACCCTGCTCTGGCTGCTCTTCCCAGCACCTCAATTACAAATTTGCACTGCTGTAAGAACTCAGAGATTTATTTCCTTCCAAGGAAATGCACTAAACCTGCCTCTGTCACACCTTGGATTGTGGTTTCCAGATTTCTTTTGCTCAGATAAATTTCATAAACACTTATTAGTGTGATGGGCACTTGCATATATTAGGCTGAAAAAAGACTTGCTAGAGAGAAATTTGCTTCTGATAATAAACCACATTTTTCTGGAGGTCAGTCTTTCACCACCACAAATTTTCCTGCATTACCAAGCATTAATTTCTAAAGATATTGAATAATGTAATCTCATTAACTGAAGCATAGTCTGTAGCAGGGAAATTTGAAAAGACTCTATAACAGTGTGGAAAAAGAAAAGAGATGATTTAACCACTGAACAACTCATAGATTATTGTAACTGATTATTAGTTGCTGTAATTTAGAAAAGAGCAAAGAAGAATATCTATATAAATGCAGAGGGAGAGAAAATTGTTGATAGTCGTTCTTGAAACATAAAAAGCATAATTATGCCTTTTAAAGTTTTCATCAATAATTAATTTATTAGAAGAAAGAATCTCAGCTCCTGACCAACTCTTCACTAATACAGAGATTTTTACCAGTATTCAAGTGTGGACACTCAGGGTTATTACAGGCCTTTGTCACATATTTATCATCTTTATTTGACTGATTTTCTCCCCAAGGAAGCTCCCTTTCTTGTTTGAAATGCCAAGCTTTATAAAGAACTTCTGATGCTATACATGGAAACACCCACTCTGTCATTTTTATAAATGTCTAAAATTAATTTCCTTGTGTAATTGTAATTACCTGCAGATACAAAACTGACAATGCCTTACACATGGAAGGCTCGTACTTGCGTTTTCAGGGACTTTATATATAACTTTTTTTGAGCAGTTACTTCTTACCAGTTTGTGACATTTTGAAAAAAAAAAAAAAAAAGCCTTTTTCTAGTTCCCAAACTAAAACTTTACTTCATCTTACTACAAGGCCACTTTCATGAGTAGCAGACATGTGGGAGGCTCAGGAGGCAAAGTCTTGTCGTGCTGTCAGAGACTATAAAGCACAAATTCTGTGAAATTCAGGTCACTGGCACCTCTCTGCCTCCTTTAGTCAGCTCCTCATTTCTGGGGCTCCAGGGATTCCCATGGATCTGCACGAGTGGAGATGAAAGGACAAAAAATCCTCTGTGGTCCCACAGCAGATCTGAGGCTCCTTTCCCAAAGGAAACCCTGCAAAAGTCCCATTGACCTGAAACTTCTATAAATAACTTATAACAAAAAAAAAAGAAGAAAAAAAAAAAAAAAAAAGTTCCCTTGAATCAGAATTTCTTCTCTTAGGTAAAGAAATCAGATAAAGCTCTGAGAACAGACACTGAGCTGCAGAGCTATGTGGACATATTCAACACTCATTATTTATTGTTTCCTAAAGCATGACACAGGAATATTTGGTATGAGATTAGAATAGTTTCATAATGTGTGTTACTAATCTCAGTGGCCAAATTCAAGATATTTATTCCATCTACACATATCATTTATTCAGATGTAAAGATTCAAAAGCTTCTTTATCATACTTCTCTTCCACTCTTCTACACTCAGATACTGAATTATTATTAATAAAAGTAAAAAAGGAAAAAAATCATTTCTTCTTCTGCTTCTTTAATTCATGTATTTATTATCCTGAAGATTTCTCTATATCATGTTTGCCCAACAGTGGCCTTGTTACAGGGGGTTTTACTTATCTCTCTACCTCAGAGAGCTGATGCTTTCACACATTGAATCTGCTTTCAAAATTATCAAGCTGAGCTAAAAATAAAAGTGGCCTTTGATGTTTTCATTCCACCCACCCTCGCTGAGGGGAGAGATAACAGAGACAGGAAATCACCCAGTGTACAGTAATTTCACGACTATAAGGTGCTCCCTTTTGATTAAAATTTTGATCAAAACCCAGAAGTGCGCCTTATAATCCAGTGTGCCTTATATATAGACAGAGTTTGGAAAATTGCCAACTCAGAAGTGCGAACTGTGAGAATCACAGCAGCCAGGGGTTGGTGGAAGTGCTGGGGCCCACGGCACGGGGAGGGCGCCTGGGGCTGCGTTTAAAGGCTGCACCGATCCGTGAAAAATATTTGCAAATTGAGCAGCTGCCAGTAAACCCCACAATGGCGCCATTCTGTTACTAATTCGTTACTTTGTTGTGCGCGGATCCTCGCTGCAAAAAAAAAAAGTGCACCTTATAGTCCAATGTGCCTTATAGTTGTGAAATTACTGTAATCTACATTCCTGTAGAGTTTGAGGTGCTCAAATTTGTGCTGAAATAAAGCAGGAGGGCAGGTGAGAAAATGAACTGAAGGCAGAGGGAGGGGATTTGATGATGAGCACTGTCAGCAAAATGTGGGGAACAGGGGGGCAGCCAAGGGAGAGAGAAAAAAAAAAAAATCAAGTCTTTCCCCTTCTTTTTCCTCACTTTCTCTATTCCCATGGGAACAGGTTACCTGTGGCTACAAAATTCTCCTGCCCTCCAAATCCCCCTCCCTGTTCTGCTGGGAAAAGGGACAGGGCAAAGCTGAGCCACTGAGTAGAGAGAAATAAAATCAGAGGAGTCCCCAAAATGTTTCTACTGGATTCCTACACATTGATTCTCTCAGCAGCAGGAGGTGATATTTATGTGATAAGGGTGAGATTTCTATTTGATGCCTCTCCTGCAGGATAAATATCGCAATTATCATAGCAATAATATCAGCTGTAACTAATATTTATTAACAAATGGCTGCTACATTTAGCTGTAATATATAAACTAAACTGTAAAAACAGGTAAAAACAAGGCATAAATTCATTTGCTAAAATAATATAATGCAGTACAACATGGTTGTGTTGTGGTTCTGTGGAGTCAGAGGACTCCAGAATGTTTCACAAATGGCAATTTAGCCATGAAGTCACAGCAGGTTAATGAATGCTTCATTGGCTGGCTTGCATTGGTAGCTTGTAGTGGTTTGTTTGAAGACTGCAGAATATCATCATTTAAAAATGCTCTATTAGAGCAAAATGACTTCTGAAAACACTGCATATGTTTGGATAAAGGCAGCCTCGTATTTGCTTTGTGCAGAGTATCCAGCCAGAACCACAAACTCCAGGAGTTCTGGGCCAAGCCTGGACTTTGGGAGCAGCAGGAATGAGCAGCCTGTCTTGGGGCTGAATTTGCAAACACATCCATCCCAACCAGGCTGTTCCAAACAAAACTCCAGCCCCTCTGGCTTAGTCTTTCTTTTCTTTATTTTTTTTTTTTTTTTTTTTTTTTTTCTGGATCCAGGTCAGTTATGAAGTTCTTGTTTTCTGAATGAATGAGGAAACCTAGAAACTGATTATATTATTGTTAAAAAGAACCATTCTTAACATTTTATTTCCCTATATTTTTTCCTTATACTCTAAAACACCTTTTAAAATGCCTTTTCCCCCTTTGAGCTGTTTTTAGATGAATGAAGAGTATAGTTTAGAGAGTCAGGTCTGGACAGAACTCTAAATACATTATTGGACATTGCTACTCAAGGATCCATCTTCAAGGAGACACTTGTCAGCTCAAGCCCTCATGTGCACAGTCCCACTGAAAAATAACATTTTATTTTACAACCAGTACAACATTTTGAAACCACAGAAACCAGAAATAATTATTCTGGCTTCTCTGAGCAGCCAGAACCCCCACAATCATCCTCAGAGTGATAATTGCAAGGTAGAGAAAGCAGGTTTCCCATGTTACAGATACTTAAATAAAAACCAAAGACAGAATTTATTCAGCAATTCAGAAAGGAACTAAAACTCTGAAGAAAGTAATGCTCATGCCTGACAGCACAGTTTTGTTTCTTTCTGCAAGAGCAGGAAGGGATAAATAAAACATGAGCACTTTTCCTGCAAAATTGGCAATAAAAGGCTCCTCCTTCAGTCAGTGGAGCTGAATATGTGTGATTCTCCCAGACTATCTTAATTATTCTACTTATCAGAGCAGCACTCAGACTGCCTGTCATCCCAAAAAAAGCATCTGGAACATCTGGCCCATCCCAGCGTGCACCCATTACACAACACCCAGCTCGACATCGGTTTTGCACAGGTTTTAATTCTCAGCATGAACCATTAAACTTTATATCGTTTGTCAAGCTGCCTCTGCAGCCCCAGGAACAGTTAAAGAGAATTTCCATCACCCTGTTCCACGGGGATGAGCTACCAACTTCCTGGGATCAGCAAGAAGGGAATTAAAAGCAAGTTAAGCAAGTGCTGTGCAACAATGACTAACCCTAAAACACCGCCGTGCTTCAAATTATCTTTAAAATAAAAAGTGACTCCTGCTCTGGCACTCTCAATGAATACCCTAAAGCAGCCATTATTTCTGTTTTACTGTGAAGGGAACATTGAAATTAAAAGAATTGATCTTAAAACTCATTAAAAATTAAGTCTTTTCAACACATGAATTCTAATTCACACATACACAAAAAATTAGAAATTCCAATCTATTCCCCAGTTTTTTAATATATCATGATACAAAGCAGAATATCAAATTACTCTGTAGATAATAGGCCCAGAACATTTATCACCAAGTAAAACCAGATGAGAGATGTTATCCAATTGGAGAATTTAATGTGGTAACCAGCAAATTGAATTTCAGAGCTTTAGAATGTCGTGCAAGTTTGAGGCAATAAAACCAGAGAGTTGAACACTGTGTGGATTTCCAGACTGGATCTGGAGTGAGAGCTCCAATTTTCTCTTTTAAGATGGAAGCTGATTGCCACAGAGCAAAATGGAACTGAGCAGCAGGATAGGCACAGCTTTCTAGAACTTTTTGTAAAATCGTGAAGATTTTTCAAGATATTTTTGTGTTTTGCTTTACGGTAAGAAATGCAAAATGAAAAATTTCCCAATCACATCTGGCCTACTGAGCTGGAATCCTGGATGATAAGTTAATTTTCTGCAGAATGAGCTCTGGTAATACAAAATAAAAGCATGTTCAGGTTTTAACTCTATCCTTGTAAGCCCATATTTAGGCTCGACCTGGTAAATGATGTCACTTCAGAAATGAAGCATTAGTAAACATAGATAGTCATGTTCCAAGAGATACTCTATTAATTAATAATTATTTAGAACAGCCTTGCTAATTGTAATTGACTCTTGCTTAGGTTCTGTGACATTGCATATCAATTAAATTAGAGTTATAAATACATCCTGGAAGGGGGCAGTGTTTCTTGACAGGAATATTTTACTGCAACATGGCTTCATGCATCATTTTATATCCTGGGCATGCTGCCAATATTGCATTACCTAAATATCCATTTCATATAGGAACTCTGCATCCTCCCAGCAACTTATGAAATCAGGCTAATTGTTTAATTTTAGGTTCCAAATCAACATTCCTTCCAAAGCAATAATCTAGTGGTGAATCTCTGCAATTACCAATTTTGCAAATCTTCAAACGTCTGGTAATTTAAACTACTCTTAAGTAAGTGGCTTTCTGTATTTTTTTGTTACATATTTATGTAAGGGCTTAGAAAATTAAGCAATGGGTAAGTGATGCTCAATTCCTCCTTCCATCAAGCCATCCTTGTTTGATTACAAAACATTATCACCTTCCCTTCACTAAAGATGATGAAAATCCTATTTATCAGCTCTGCTTCCCACAGCACTTTTCCAGGCTGAAATTTTGATCTGGATCCAGAAGTTGTACCGGGCATGTGTTAAGAGGAGAGGATTTCATGGAAATGTGATTCCAACAGTGCTGCACTTTTGCCTTCCATTGAAAAACGCAGAGCAAAAATCAGAAGAAAAAGCTCAACCAGTTTTGTCAACTTTTCCAATACAAAGGTAGCAAGAGCTGTTTTAAGATGATTTAGTCTCATTATCCAGAAAAGGTTTATACATCAACATGCTTATGAAAATCCTGGCAACACCTTTAGATATTAAGGAAATGAGCTGACCTACTTAAAACTTAAATTGATATCTAAGAACACAACAACTCTCTGCTACTTTTCCTTTTTGCTATCAAGCTGCCATGAAATGTTCTTTGATATTTCGCATTTTTGTTCTGGGTAGCTCTCTTTCAAGATAAATATGCCCATTTTTCTTTTGCTTGGCTTTTCAGAATTCTTTCAGTATTCCAAGTGGAAAGACGTTAATGTGAATGATTCTGTGCTGGCAAGACCCACAAAATCTGTGTCAGCAACTCTGTGGATTTGTCGACTCAGTTCCTCTTGTATATTTATAAGGCAGTTGCCAAAGTGCCTCAGATATTCTGATTCCTGTGATTATCTCCTGAAGGACTGCAAAGGTCTCTTTTAATGCTGCTTTCAGAATTTATGGTGATAAAAGAAGGAATCCTGCTCTGTCAGTCCATGAAGAATCCTTTTACCTGTGCCCTCCTCTGCAATCACTGCAGCGTTTGTGACTTTGAGGGTGGACCAAGCACTTCATGTTGCCTCTTCCAGGACAACTCCTGTTTTCCACTTTCCTCCTTTTCCCTTAGATCTGGCATTTTATGTCATTTGCGTATTTTTAAAAATTTAATTTATTGTCATACAATATCATACTGCTAATTTATCGCATCAATTAATTGCATGGGGGTGTGGAAGTTGTGCAATAAAATACAACTTCAGCCCTGAAATCAAGGGTGGAATTTGTATCTTACCCTAAATGACCCATTTCCCTCTCTTCAGAACTCAGGTGAGCCAACAGATCATCAACAGCATTCCAAAATCTGACTGAAACCAGCTGATTCATCTACCAAGTTATGAAATATTGTTGAGGTTTGTTGCAGGGTTGTATAACAATTTCCTCATTCATCCTAATAAATTGCCTGCTGATTTTTTCTCCAGGTTAGAAATCCTTTGCTTTGACTTTGTGATACTGATAATCTCTGTCGGAGAGATTTAAATCCACAATTTAAATAAATAAATTTAAGTAAACAGTAACTCCATTAAATTCATCTGTTTTTACAAGACACAATAATCAAAGTGGAAATACAAAAGCTTATAAATTAATGTTTAATAAATCATTATCACAGGCTGAATGAAGAATCCCCAAAGATAACACAGTCTAATTAAACTAAACTCAGTGAGACTGAGGAATTAAGAGCAGGGTTTTATTAAAGCATCTGACAGCAAATGTTTCTTGCCTCACGTTTTGCTGTTCTGCCCTGACTTTCATGAGAAAGCTGTCGTGATTCTGACATTGAAAAAGTGATGCTTGTGAGGAATTTGTCATGACACCATCACTGAGCAGCCTTTCTCAGACTGTGAAATACAGCATGAAAACACGAGCTAGAACACTGTGTCTTATGCCTGGGTCAATCCTACAGGAGAACATCTGAATTCCTGGATCAATCCTAAGAGGAGAACATTTGA
>VRYO01002184.1:19254557-19286879 GCA_009812075.1 Sialia sialis | reverse complement strand
AAGAAAAAAGTATTTTTTTCCTGTGATGCTCCTTAAGCAACAAAGAAAAAAACATCTTGGAGAATATCAGAATAAAAAAAATACTCACCTCTGCTTCCCCTCTTGTAGATGTTCTGTTCTTTGGACTCCCCTATCCAGCTGTACTCAGTTGGCATTGAAACTGGCCTCAGATCTCCTGGAAACAAGGCAGGGAAAACCAATATCATTTTCAAAGGTTAGGAATGGAAGGCTGTAGGGTCAGTAATGCCAGTAAATTCCAGATGTGTATAAATCCCATAAATTATCAGAGCTGTGGCCTTCAGGATCAGTGAAACATCCCAGAGCCTCCTCTTCATCACCCTGACCTCAAGGGAGGCACCACCAACTTTGGTGAAATTCCTTGTAAATGTTAAACAGATTACAAATTTATCTGAAAACTGTGCTCTGTGAAAACATGTGCACTCATTAAACAAGTGTTGGGAATAAAGAGAGAAACAGATTTTTAGTGGAGGGAAACCATTCCCTGCTCCAGCATCAGGACAGGGAGGGCAGGAACCAAGCCAGGAAACCTGGAGGGTGATATTTGCACTACTGATATTTTCCCATATTGCACTTGAAATTCAGTGCACAAATATGGAAAAATAGTTTTATTGTCTGCCTCATAGCTGAGACTAACTATAAATGTAGGACTCAACTCCTAATCCTTAGAAGAACAACATAAATTAAGAAAAAAACCCTCAATAAGCAAGAAAAAAAAGAATATACACTCATATAAAAATATAGAGAAACAAGATTATAAATTTAAAAAAAAGATAAAATAGGCAGTCACATAAGAAGTGAAGATCAACATAACCAAACTGAGCAGTTTTTCTGTAAAGAAAGGAAATTCTGAAGCTCTGAAATTATTTATACACAAATTCAGATACCACAACACAACAGACATCAAAAATAGAAATTTAGAACAGGAATCACACAAGGCAAATGAACAAATGATTTAAACTAAACTGCCTATTTCACTTCCAAATCCTTTCCCAATAAAAAGCAACCTGTAAATTGTCTTGACATTGCAGCTTGGATATCTTTCTGAGGAGCAAAAAATTGTGTACAAGGATACCAGAATAAAGTGAAAGAAAGGAAATTATTATTTATGATGTTTTTGCCTCTAACATAACTGGAAGAGGTTTGATATGCATTGCCACCAGAGCATTTCAGAGTCAGAAAAAAACCAGAGTATAGTGTTAAGTAAAACAAAAAAATGCACTGCAATGATGTTAAAAACAAACTTATTTTTCACAAATATGTTGGAAAAAATTGGTTTCTTTAGATTTACCTTCTTGTACTATCAAGATCCATCCACCTGCCAGCTGCACAGGAGACTCATTTCTAATAAAGGCTGCAATCTTGGCAAGTCTGGAATTTTGGAGCAGCAGTTTGTGTCAGCCCAAGCAATAATGGAAGTGGCTGCTTGGCCGTGAAAGACTTCAGAAGTTTTATTTCCATTTCTTTGCCCATGGCTCTGTGGTTCCAGCACCAGTTTATTGGAGCTGCCATAAATCCTGTCTTTTTACTGACAGACACATTGTCACTTTGACTGATATCAGCTCTCAGTCAGAAAGCACAAAACATTCCATCACAGTGGAACAGCACTTGCATGTCTGTTAATCAATGGATTAATTAAATCTGTAGTTTTTAAAAAATTCTGGTTTAGCAGTCATTTTGAGAGAAAGGTGTATTTCAGAGACTTTAAAACCAAATTCCTTCTGGATTTCAATCAGTATTATCCATCATAGACAAAACCAAAAAAATCTTGTGTATCAAGGGATCAGGCAGAGAGTCCAATATTTTAAGTCGCCATGCAGCAAGAATTTATGAAAGAGAGCCAAATACACCCATCTGGCTCCAATTTTAATCACAGTTAAGATTTCTCTTTATCTTTCATTCTAATTCTGTTTTAAAATGATGCCACTTCACAGGGAGATAAAGAGTGAACATTACTGGTCCTAAGATGGAATCCTGTTCTTCAGCATCACTGCATCAAGCAGATGACTGAAGCAGTTACTAAAAATATCCTGTCTATAACAAAGATTTATTAGCATTTCCTACTCTGAAAAGGTCCTGTGTGCATATACACACCATCAAAGCCATTTTACTTGCCATTTTTCACCAGAAATCCAGCTGCAAACAGCAAATTACAACAGCAGGAGGGAAGTTGTGTGTAAGTGATAAACACAAGATAAATACTGAGAGCAGGAGGCAGAGAAACTGCATTAAAGAACATCCCTGGCAGCAGCAGAATCAGAGACTGGAGTGCTTTAAGAATTTTCTTTTTTTCCCCCCACTGTTCTCCCTTTCAGCTGCTGTTGGATCTTCCACCAGAACCACTCTTGGGATGCTCTCCACTGAACTGCAGCGGGGTTTCAGTACCTGTGCTCTTCACTGACACATTTTCCTTTACTGCTCTGAGCTTCTGAGAGGTTTTCCCCTTCCAAAATTTCAAAGAGAAAAACTTAAAAAGTTGTTGGGGTTTTTTAACAAAATGAGAGGAAGAAAGGTCTCAGAGTAGGTGAATAAAGTCCTTATTGATGGCTTGCCATATATAAATAAATATATCTATATATTTTAAAAGATAGCAGCTAACCATAGAGAACACCATAGTCATTGCTTTCTCTGAGGCTCAGAAATAATGCCATTTTCAAAATCAGACATAATTCCAGGTTTCAAAAGAAATCTGTCTGAAATCTGTAAGCTTTATAAAACTGCCCTACTGCCTTGAAAATAAAGCCACCAAAAAGACACGGATCATACACTGCTGTACTTCAGCAGTATTTTTCTCAAGTTCATTAAACACCAAGCAATTCAGTTTAAACAGAGAAGCAAAAATAAATTACCAGTCAATTTTCAACACCACCTTTTATATGGATTCATATACTGATACACAAGCATGTGTGATTGTACACCTGTATACTCAATAGGGATTTATATACACACAATATTTTTTCTATAGAAAAAATACACACAATTTTTTCTACAGGAAACCAGAGTTGATTATTGTTTTAATAGCATTTCATATATTTAAGCAATCCCCACGCCAAGATTTTGAAATACAATTCCAGCACTGATGAGTGCACTGTCGGATATCCTTGTGCACTGAATGCAGCTCTGAATTTTGGAGGGTTTTCCATCTTACAGACACCTTCATAGCACAAGGCAGGCCCTTCACTGAAGTTTAACAGCCCAGAACATTGCAAGTGGAATCATCTCCAGGAGTTTGGGAGGGGAAATTGAGTAAACCAAGATGCTGGCTTATCCAAATAATATGAATTTAATTATCATGCAATATTCCTGCATGAACTGTGAAATAACTGCACTAATAACTTAATCCTGACCAGGAATGTTAGTGTGATATTTTTCTAATTACAGTAATTTCACAACAATAACTCGCACTCTTTTGACTAAAATTTTGATCGAAACCCGGAAGTGCACCTTATAATTTGGTGCACCTTGTATATGGACAAAGTTTGGAAAATTGCCAACTCAGAAGTGTGAGCTGCAAGCTGAGCCGAGCTGAGCACTGAGTCGCAGCAGCTGCGAGCTCAGCTGAAAGAACTGCAGGAGCCGCACCAGCCGGCGCCAGGGGTGGGCGGGAGTGCCAGGGCCCGCGGCACGGGGAGGGCGCCTGGGGCTGCATTTAAAGGCTGCGCTGATCCATGAAAAATGTTTGCAAATTGAGCAGCTGCCAGTAAACCCCGAGATGGCGCCATTCCATTACTAATTCGTTACTTTGTTGCGCACGGATCCTCGCTGCAAAAAAAAAAGTGCGCCTTATAGTCCAGGGTGCCTTATAGTTGTGAAATTACTGTATTCCTTCACGTAAATTTGTGGTTATTGCTCAGAGCCAAGGGGTGACAAAGGATGACAGATTTTGGGGGAGTTGCAGAGTGAACAGCACAGTTTGTAAATGTGGGCTGCAGGAGGAGGGTGAGGAAATCCAGCCTACCATGAGTGGGGGTTTTTTCCCTTCTCCTGACGCCTGCGGCTCTGCTCCTCTCGTACTCAGAGCCCCCAGGGTGACCTTCCCCTTCCAGCAGAGTGAAGAACTTCCCACTCTCGTGCTCCAGGAAATAGTTTGGAGACTCAGAGCCTTTCAGCCCAGACTTCCCAAACTTGCTGATGTCATCACAAGACATGATCCCAATTTCATCCCTGAAAACAGAAGATGGTGGAGAAAGGAACCATCCAAGGTGAGCTTCCAGCCTCTCCCAAAAATTACAAATAAAAAAATCTTGTAATTGAGAGGCTGTGGGAGAACTTGATAAGTTCATGTAACAAATGAACTTCATCCAACAAATGTAAATGAACAAAACCATCATTAGGTGCTACTTTAATTGTGGGATAAACATTCAGGAGTTTTCTAGGATCTAAAGGACAACAGAAGGAATTGTTTTAATATGAGCAGACAAGGCTTTCCCTTGCAGAAATGCTTGAGAATAAGATAGAATTGGATACATAACAGTAAATCAAACTAATTAATTAATGACTTCCTTAAATACTTCCTTGATTTAGGACTAATCCCAGGTTTTGCTCAGCTAAGTGAAACTTAACTCACTCAAAATAATGATATGGTGCTTAATGTATTTTTAGCTCTTAATTTTATTAATTATTCAGCTTGATGGTGGGGCTCTTCATTTTGGTTTTGTTGTATTAATCTAAGGAAATAAAAGTGTAAAATTTTGTTTTTCAAAACCTCAAATCCCTTAGGACATAAATACCTGGGGCCATAAAGTCCTGACATAGGGGAGAGAATGAAAACATCCTGGAGAGCAGAGTTGTCCATTTTTGAGGACATGCCCATGGTGCTCGTTGGGGTTGTGGAGCTGCTTGTGGGGCTGGTTGGGATCACAGGCTGAAAAAAAACAGAAAGGGCACATGAAAAATAAATTCATGTTTTCTGTGCTGCAAGAAACTACAAAACTGCAGTGCATAGTTTTGGGAATTTTGACCTCTTTTTTGGATTTGCTCTTCTTATGAATTTCTGAAGTTTCTTCCAAAAAGGTGCCTAGTGAAACTCTAGACTTCAAGACTAGTTATGAAAGAAACTGATAAACGACCATTAAATTAATTTAAAAGCCACCTCAAGGGAAAATCTTAGACTCAATCAAAATATGATATTTAATCAATGCAGAAAATCAATTATCTGAGGAGAAAGGACACACTGTATTAAATGCCATTAATACAGAAGTTAATTACAGAACTCTGGAATGAAATGATTCGTGTTGGTTTCAGTGGAAGATTTATTGTTAGCAAGGACAGAACATCTTGATTTTTTAAAAAAGTAGAATTCATTGTCCTCTGGCTTTATAGTTATAGTGATACAAATACATGTTCCACAGTACATAGCAAAGAAATATACATTAACCTAAACAATAAATAAATATCCTTTAAGATTTTTACTTTTTTAAACTTTTACATGATGTTGAACACAATTTTTTGATTCATAGAGAAGCTCAAGTCAATGGTCTACAAGGACTAGAAGGATGTTCAGGATACAGAGATATAAACAGAATATTTTTCAACCAAGGTTCAGTCTGTGTTGATATCAAGAAATAAAAATATATTTTTATTTATAAAAGTTATGCTTTAATAGATACAACCAGTTTTCTACAGGTGGAAGGACAATCCAGTGACTCAAAATTTGGATGAAAGCTATAAACACCAATCTTGTTCTAAGAAAAGGTTTTCTATCCTCTAGAGGTAAACACTGAAATATTTTTTATGCAGTTCAAAAAGTGAAAGCAGTCCTAAATACCAAAAAATGATGGTTTTTTTCATAAGAATGTCAATCTGCAAAGGGATTTAAATTATGCTATTCTATTGCTTATTGTTAAAATAAATAATAAATTGTGTAATTGTTCTGGATCAATTAGTAATGACAGGAAGGATTATTCCCATTTGAAAAGTTCTCCAAACAAAAAGAAAAAAATACAATAAATGTTGCGTTTTATTTGAATGAAGCTGTAGTGTGCAGAGCACTATTTGCCCTTGCAAATGAAAAAAAAACCCAACATTTTGTCCTGAGTGGGAAAATAATTAGAGAGTTTATAAATTCAAATAATCTTCTACTATCACATGATGTCAGCCAGAGCCAAAAGGGGGAAATGTGTCACAAATCTCATTGGAAGATAATGGAGCACAGAACTGGCAAATGAAAACTCTGCTGTTGTTAACTGAGCACCAGGGGAAACCCTCAAAAGCGAAGGAATAGCACAACAAGGCCAAGTAATAAATTTTATAAGGCCTCACAGATTCTGTGTCATCAATAATTCATAAATTACCTATGTGGTATAATTTTAAACTTAATTATTGTAGAAAAAATATTAATAACCTCTATAAGTGCCTTAAGCAACAATAGAAAACACAACAACTTCTATTTAAAACTCCCTGCTCTGCATCAAGCTAAGGTAACAAATATGTTTTCCAGTTCTTAAATCCTATTTCCTTTTTCCCTTCCCTAATTATGCTCTACTTTTGGTTGTTTTTTGTTTTATTTTTTTTAACCAGTGCTAAATCAGGGTGGAAAAATTGCTGCACATGTGGACACTTAAATAGATACATGAAATATAGAAATCTATATTTCATATAGACCATGAAAATAGCACGTGCAGAGAAATATGTATGGACCTGTGAAACTGTAATCTTAAAGAAATCAGGATTTTAGTTAAAAGTTAGAAGAAATTGGGCTTGAGATAGTTACCTGAAACTTCAATAATTGATTGCCTGTCAATTTATGTTTGCTCAGCTGTGCTTGCAGTGGGAAAGGATGAAACCAGTAGGTAGGGCCAAAGAACACAAACAATTGCAACCAGAAACTCATTCTGTGCAAAACTGGAGTTGCCCAAAAGCCATTTGTATTGTCATTGATAGAAAAGGTCGAGAGTTCAGGGTGAGGAAGACTCGCCTTACTTCCTCCTTTTCAGACCCCTCCCCACAAAAACGACCCCAGACTGAATTCAAGAAGCCAACCACGCTGCTTAATTGCCAATCAAGCTAATTACCATAGGAAGCAGGGATGGGAGGGGCTGGTGTTATGAACATGGATTTGTTTGAACCTTTTGTCAATAAACAGACTCTGTGACCACCTGTAATTTTGCAGTGTGTATTGGAGGGTTACCCCACGCTGCTGCCCAGCCCTGAATAAACACACACTCTGTAACTTTAAATTGTTAGAGAGTCTTTTGTCCCTCACAGTTGAATATGGGTGTCAGACCAATACTCATATTTTGGTAAATCACCTGGAGCTGGAAACACACCACACACATATGTGTTATCCCTTTTCTGTGACAGTCTGACTTCTGATGATTGTTTCTCTCTCAATCTGCTCCCACTGAGGGATTTTCCTGCAGTTTGTTGCTGTTTTGTCATTCCCTATCCTGTTTTTGTCTTGGTGCAAATCCTCCTGTCCGTGCTCTGTATTCTGCTTACTCCCAAAGCCTGTTCAATTATACCAGCAGAAAACTCAGGGACAACAAGCAAAAAAAAACAACCCAGAAATTCTCCCACCAACTCAGCACATGGGACTGCTCTGAGTGTAAAAAACTCTTTTCCAAAGCCAGGGAAAGGTGAGGACACTGCGGCCAACAGGAGAGGGAAGTGAGCTCACTGCTTCCAGCAGCAACAAGCTGTTGTGTCAGCTGTCCAGGAAGCACAGGCTTCTGTGGCATCTTGAAATTTAATCAGCCTGTTCCAAGTCATTACTGACAATAATAAATAATACCAGCTCCAGGTGAGAGCTGCAGGAAACAGGCAAACCCAAAACCTGCGTCCTGAAACGGGTCCAGCTCCTGACACCTGAGCTTGTCCCTGAGGCAGGAAGAAGAAAAGATCTAAAATTGGTTTTCCACACCTCACAGAAGCTGCTCTTAAGTAACACTGGCAGGGCTGGTTTTGTTTTCCAACATGGTTTATATTTTAATTTAAATATCTCACCCACTATTCTCTGATACGGAAGAAATAAACCCCAGGAAGGAAACACTTCAAGCACCCTTTGCTCCTCAGGGGCTCATCAGGACATCTCAAAACCAGAACTCCTGAAAATTCCACAAAAGCAGCTTGGTACACTTTCCCTTTTTTGGCTGCCACAACCAAGGTTGGCATTTTTGTTGGAAAATGCTGTTCCACATAGACAGAGCACACTCTGCTCATTCTGCCTCAGCCCCAGATCCAGTGCAGCTCGTGAATTTGGATTCTCTGATGTACAAATGTAGAGAGAGGAGCTCTCTGGAAGCTCTGTGCCATTGCAATTTCCATTTTGCTGCCCCTGGAGGCTCCCTCTGAAGTTCACATGAACATCTTGCCAGAGCAGAGGATGTTATTCCTGCAGCATTGTGACAGAAAAATCCCCTCTGGGTGTCACAGGGCCCCGTTCCTCTCCCCCAGGGGCAGTCACAGAGAAAGGAAGGTGGCCCAAAATCCCCCTGTCAGCATCCCTGGGCTGCAAGGATTACACAAACTCCTCTGTGTAGGGCTCAGGCACTCTGAGAAGTGAAAGATTTAGAAAATGCCAGGCAGGGAGGAAACCTGCCTGCATGAGCTTGAAGGGTTTGTTTTCTTTCATTTATTTAAAAACCATTCAGAAATACACCAACCAAACAAAACGGCTCTGAGAAGTTTGCACATCATGGAAGTGCATCAACTTCTGGATGTTAAATGGCATTAAAGACATCAATAATCACTGACTTACTGGCCAACCTTTCCTTTAAAAATGACATTTTGGGTTCAGTGTTTCAGACAGATTTTCCTGCTGTAGGAACAAGCAGCTGTGATATTCACAATTGTCTATTTTTAATTTTTTTAATTTTTTTTTTTTTTTTTTTTTTTTTGCTCAGCAGGCTTTCAAGGAATGAGCACAGAAACAATACCAGAGGTTCTATTATCCCTGCTACCAAAAACTCCAAGGTGTGCAACAGAAGCAGAGTTCCCTTGGAATTTAACGGATCTGACACACCTGATTACAAACAAGTATTTGACAGGCTGTGAAATAATGGGAACTGGGAGGCACTGCTGCCTCTGCCAGGCAGAGCAGCCACTGAACCTTGCTGTTCATAAAACTATCTGTGAATGTTCTTTCCCTGTGTGAATTCCTCTGGCTCCCAAAGTCACCTAAACATGGAGAAAACAATCTGATCATTGCCACACTTGTTTATCTCGGCACTCTGCTCCAGAGGAGTTTGGGACAGGCTCTTGCTCCTTTCACTGGAAGGTAAAATTTCAGTTTTCTCCCAATAAAGCATTTATCAGGACACTGCAGCAGCCACCTTACCTGCAGTGCCAGAGGCTTCCACCTCACATTCTTCAGGAGGGCAGGAGCAGAAACCAGGGTGTTCTGAGGACGTTTTTTCAAGGTTAAAATCACTCCATTTGGGTCTTCCCACAGTGCATTTACTAGGTTCTTTAACTGCCAGCCGACCTGAGGAAAAAGTCCATAATTGAATTTTGAAAGCTTTCCATTTAAGCTGAAATGTGAAGGAAATGTTCTGTTAACCAACAAGCTCTGTTACAACCTGCTCCTTGCAAACATAAGCAGTTTTTATAAACTGGTGGTTTGAAATCATCCTGCTGCAGCTGGATTTTCGTTTTATTTTTTTTAGCCATATCCCTGAACAAAACAAGGCAGAAGTGAACACTGTTACCCTTTCAGTAACTTGCGAGATCACTGAACATTTTAAATTAGATGAGGTCTAGAAGTCATGAAATCATTTCAATCTGGGTTCTGAGTTACAACAGTGGAGGAGGAAGCCAGACTGTGCTGGAACAACATAAGCAGCATGTATGTAAGAGCTGTAAGACCCTGCCTGGAGATAATAATAATAATAATAATAATATCCTTTAATAAATGATCCTTTTTTGGTTCATCTGCACAGCCCCTGAGTCTCCAAGTTCCTATAAATGGCAAACAGAGCCATGAAAAAGGACATCACTGGTACTGTAAGGATGTGCCACTCAGAAAAAAAACCTATTTAGAGACACTTCTTAATCATCTTGGTTATTTAAATAGGTATTTACTGAGGATTATGCATACACAAAACCAGAAAAATTATTTTTAGGGCTTTTCTCTTTCCTCTGCCTTTTCTGTCCCAGTCAGAGCAGATTTTTAGAGCAGCAGTACATGGCCATGGCAAAGAGCTGCCGTAAATCTGAGCAGGAATTGGGATGCTGTGTCCATGCAGCAATTCCCAGACTCAACTTTCCCAAGGCAGCTGCACCAGCCAGGAAATGAACTTGAACTTGTGGGAATGAAGAGCTCAGTGAATCCCAGAACAGGAACAGCACCCATGTCTGTGACAGGAAATATTTTATCCTGGCCGTGTTTGACCTGTCAGGGTTCACCAATAACATTTTAATCATTTATCTTCTGACCAAAGTGTGAATTCCCACTGCTATTAAAACCCAGGGAAATAAATTATTTAGGTGCTCAGACACAGGGCAGTCAACACTCACCCCTTTGTTATATCAGGTGGAGTTTATAATGACTTCCTCTCAGAGAAAGATAATATCTGGTTACACAAAAAGCTGAAGGGAAAATAATAGAAAACAACCTGCAAGAGATTTGAGCTAAAATCCTCTCCTAAGGGCTGGAGAGAATTTGGGATATCAGCTGTAACCAGAGTGGGCAAAGCCAGGATCCCACAGTGAGCATCCACCTGGGACAGAACTGCAAGGCGTGTCAGAATTCCAAAAAGGGTTTTAAAAGCTTTTAAAAGTTCTGTTCTATTTTTAATGCTGCTCTTCTATTGCAAACTTTCTAAAAATGCACTGGCCACAGGAAACCAGAAAACAGCAGTAACTGTAAATAGGTCACAGCCAAACAAATGCAAGAGTGGCAGCTTGCAGCCCAAACAACTCCTCCACTTTGGGCTGTATTTATAAAAGGACAGGGGCCATGTATTTTTTCTCTTTTATTCAATTATAGCAATCAAATGGAACTCTCTTTGATTTTTACAGATTGATGAAATTTTCAGATTGCTGAAATCCTTAGAGTTCCGTGGGCTCCTTTTAGAAAAGGATGATAAATAATTAAGTTAATGATAAATTATTCCAATGGGAACCTTAATGACAAAACCATTAAATACCAAGATCTATCAGAGAACCATCTGCAGTCATTACTACTGGGCAATGATAAAATGCTCTCAGGAATTTGGACAAGTCATTATAAATTGTATTTCTAAAAATACCTTTGAAAAAAGAGAAGTCATTACAGTGGATTAAAAATCTTACTTGAAAAGCAGTCCTTGAGTCAGATTTTGACATTTACTCCTAAAGAATCAGTCTTTAAAGCAATTACTGACTTCTAGCTCTGGTAAATGCATTCTCCAGAAAGGTATTTTGCTTCTTTAATATTTTTAGTACATACAGTCAAAATCAAATTCTACAAAAGCGGTTAAGCTATTTCAGCAAGAAAAGTTTAATTAAAATTAGAATAATGAAGAAACAAGAGAACAATGTGATACTTTTTATTTTCCTCCATAAATGAAAGAAGATGCTAGTTTAGATGCTAAAGATGGAAGAAACCCAGAAGGATGCAAAATAATTCCCTCCAAATGGTCAGAGACAGGCAGATGTTTGAAAACTACACTTCAGATTGCCACAATCATAAATTTTTTTTTGTTTGTACATCCTCAGTGTAGAAAGAAGAGTTCCAGAAAAAAGAAACCCGTGGACAATTGTCTATATTAAAGGATTTGTTAGTTTTCTCATAGAAACCATGTGGTGGAAATTTAAGACTATAGCAACTTTCAAAAGAATAGTTCCAAAAATATTAATTGCTAAAATAATAAATTCCTTTACCAGGAAATTCCACAATGCTGTAATTTCGTAAACCCAAACATGATCATTTTGTAGCTGGGACTCCTTAAATAACATGTTCAAAAAAACATGAAAAACATAACCCACTTCCATTAACAGCAGAGCAGTGATTTTTAGCTCTCCAATATCTTCTTTAGACTCTCCTCATGATGACTTTGCTCCTTCTCATTCAGAAGATCTGGATTTGCATGAATGGGATTTGGAATGCATCCCACCAGCAGTAGGGATTTCAGCATTGTTAGAAATCCAAACTCTGTTCCTGCTTTTCTCCCTTTTTCAAATAAAGCCTACCTGCCTGGGCATGACTCACTGCAGATCTGTATGAAAATAAATCGTACAAAAAATTCCTACAGATGCACACAAAAAAAAATAAAAAAAATCAGTGCATTTATGGGTGTCTGCAGAAGCATGAAGTGCATATTTATTTGTCTATCCAAAGGAGCTGAGAAAACAGCTGAAGTGTTGGACATGGAGCTGTTTATCAGAGGATTCCAGGGGTCTGAGCCCCCTCCCTGCCAATTCCTTCCAAACACATTGGACCTGCCTGTTGTGCTCGGAATTCAGAAGCAAAATTCAGCTCAGATGGTGGAACTGGGAATGCACAGGGGAGAGAGGAATCTGTTCCTTTCTCTGCTTCCCCCCAAAATTCTGGGGACAAGGCAGGAATGGGTTTCCTCAGCTCCTTCACTCCTTACCAAACCCTCTCAGGACTCTGAAAAATGGAAAAGTTTAAGAAATACAGACCCAAGGAGGTTACACCTTAATTTGCTTCGGGATTTGTGCCTGTTCTGCTCCCTGGCTCACCTGCCAGCTTTGCTCTTACCTGGCCTGGGGAGACACAGAGCAATAACTAAACAGGAATTTAAAAGCTCCCTTGTCAGGCATTTGGTCTGGAAATCAGTTGTGCCAAATATTTTCTACATATTTATATCCTGCTATATTGCACAGCACCTGAAAACAAGTAATTCTGCTCTGAGAGCAGTAACCCCTCACAGGAACCAGGACAGATGTTTCCCCTCATGACTCTCCAAATACATAAGCAAAGCCATCTGGATATTTACTCCAACCTGCAAAGTTTGACCTCTCTTCATTTTTGCATTAAAAAAAGAACCTAGCTTGTGTAAACCAAACTTTTTTTTTAAGGAAGCAGACGATCATCTTTTCATATTTTACGTAATTCACTTTGCCTCATTAGGGAATTAATCAAGGGAGCTGGTTTGATTAAGATGGAAATCAGAAATTATTATTAGACAAAAATGTGCTGGAAGATCATAAGATGTTTTCTGTCACTGAAGGGGAAGCTCGTCATTAACACCTGTAGCTGATTCACTCTCATTAATATTCCAGCTGCTCCTAACAATTATTGATGATGGAAAACCAAATGTTCTCCCATTATCTTACATAGTTATTTTCATTAACTGCAGGAGAAACACAGCAAGAATCCAAGAAGAAGCAAGATCTACCACAGGAAGAGAGGCTTCACTGAGCCTTTGTGGAAGGCAGAATCTGGAGAATAAAAAACATGTGGCACTTTGTTTGGAAACAGAAGGACATCTTTTGGGGAAAGAAGTTCAAATTCTCATGACATCTTTTGTCATTTTTTTTTTCTTTTTCTCCTGCTTGCATTTCATAACCCAGAGTGTGCTGAAACACAGATGGTGTGACCTGGCACTACACTTACAGAATTACCTCCACCTAAAATGAGCTCCCATTAGGACTCGTATTTACAATTCAGCAAACAGACACCAAGGGTATTAATTCAATGACTGTCTTCACACAAATAAATTAGTGCTGAAATTATTTCATTGTGCCAGGCTCTTAACTCACTTAATTTCAAGCATGCAATTTGACAACGAGCAGTATGAAAGGGCATTAGGTTGCTGATCATGTATTTAGAGTCAAAGGATATTTGGGGTTTGAAGGGACATTTAAAGGTAATTTTGTCCAACATTTCCTGCCAGGAGCAGGGATATTCTCAAGAGGGTTGCTCAGAGCCCTGCCCTGGACACTTCCAGGGATGGGGCAGCCACAGCTTCTCTGATCAAACTCTGTTTCACTGCAGAAAAATTCCTTCCTAATCTCTGGCCCAAATCTCCCCTGTTTCAGTGTAGTCTTTGCCCCTCTACAACAGACCCTACTAAAATTCTGTCCCCATCTTTCTTCCATGCCCTTGAAAGCCCAGGATCCATCATTCCAAAGAACAACCTCGAGTGTGAAAATGCAACTCCTTTAGTTCAAGAGAATGTAAGGAGCATAGAACAGCCCAGATTTATTGCAGATGTTTCGGAGCCCTCCTGCTCTGGCACAGCAGTGTTTTATGCCTTGAGGGGTTGTTTCTCTTTCTGGTGCTCATTGCCTCTGTCTGTGGAGAAAGAGGAATTCTGTCTCAGCCCCAGCTGGCTGAGTTAACCAAAGTTAAATCCTTAAATAATTTCTCTTCCTCTGAGACAGATGACACATTTTCCTTCTCGCCCATTACATTTCTTTAATGCTTCTATCTAACTTAACACCTTTGATATCTGTAAATGACCTGAAGAGCACACAGTATTTCAGCCAAGCTATTACTAATGTCAAGACAATGGTACCCAAACTCAGTTTCTCCTGGAAATCTGTTCCTGATTAATTCCAAGTTCATCTTTGCCATTTTCAGTCACATCAGCTCAATGGTGCTCAGTTGGTTTGGGATTAATTACTATACTCTGACTCCTGGAGTTTTGCCAGGTGCTCCTGAGTAACATCGAGCTTTCAACAGGAATTGCTAAAAGCCTTATTATTGCTCTCTGTCCTAGGAAATAACCTTCAAATCCTAACCCTCCCCAAAAAAAGAAAAATAAAAAGACAGAGAAATTCAGTTTTCCCTTGTTCACAAATCAATTCTCTATCCAGAAGTCAAAAAAGTATTTTACAGGTGGTGAGGTAGATGAATTAATATTTCTTGATCTCAAATATTTTCATTGTCTGAAAAACTATCCAAAAAGGAGCATTAACACAATGTAATTTTCATAATTTTATGCTGAAAAAGAGCTACAATATAAAATCTACTATTTCAACTAAGCAGCAGAAAACACACCACCTAAGGTGTCATTGTTAATTTTGCAAACAAAGAAGTGCCACAGTGGCATCTTTAGTACTTCTGTACATTTTTATGGGAGAGGAAGTAAAAATCTACAAGGCACTGGCAGAGTTGGTGCCTGTTGTTATTGTAGGGAAAAAGAAAGAGTTAGGGTGGTAGTAATTTAGAATGTATAACTTATTCTTAACGTTCCTAATGCTGTTTTATTGGAATCTTATAAGCAAGAAGAACAAGCAGAGAAGCAAATAAGGAAATTGGATAATGATTAAATGATCTTAACAGCCAGTGGTGAATTGACTGCTTTAATTAATTTCTTGCTTAAAGTACTATTATTTTTTCTTTGATCTTTGTAATTGTATTACAGAGTGGTCCTTGGTTAGACCAGATTCCATGTGGAAAAGCTTTTATTCCTCACTTTTTCAGTTGGTGCATTACATAATTTGGAAGCAGCTCTCCTTTGATACCCCCTGAACAGTTTTTAACTCTCAACTCTATTGAAAAGCTCTTGGAAAAGTAAAATAAAACTTTACAAAGTTGTGGCCATTCCCTGGGGAGTCTCTTCAGTGCCCAACCAGTGAGAACATTTTCCTGAAATCCAACCCAACCCTCCCCTGGAACAGCTCCAGGCTCTGTAATCTCATTTTCACTCTTTCAGCACCACAGTTCTGCCCTAGCCAGGAGTGAATCCTTGGCCTGGACAGCTCCACAGCTCCCTGTGAAAAATGCAGAGTGCTACAGCTGGAATTTAAAGAGATGCTGAGCAGGGTCGTGCATTAGGATGACAAACTGGAAGTGCTCAAATTATCCACCTTGCTAAAAAAAAAAAAAAGTGATGAGCTAATTTGATTGCATCCTGAAAATACCTAAAAGAGAAACCTGCTCTCCAATTTAAGAGGTAAAAATACATCAAGATCAAAGGACTGGAAGCTTGTGCCAGACAAATATAGACTACAAATAAAATGACTTTTTTTCCCACAGCAATGAGAATAATTAACTACTGGAGCAATTTATTACAGGTTGTGGGAACATCAATGAAGGTTTTAAAACTCAAATGATCACATTAAATGAATATGAATTTATCTAGAAAATACACTGGCCTAGTTCAGTCAAAATGAGATTAAATGGAGCTGGCAGTCAGCTGTGGGATTGGGATCTGCTGAAGGAGTTCCACACTTTTCCTGCTCAGGGAAGCATTTCCAGCAGTGGCAGGACAAAAAAAACACTTTAATCATCTTAAGAACAGGTTCTTCAACATTGTGTTGAGGGGGATTTATATTTGATAGAATATAAAAGATTGGTACCAAAATGCTGCAGAAACATCAATCTTAAACAAATGGATAAAAGATAAAATCTTCTCTGGAAAACCAGAGATCTACAGGTTATTTTTCCCCCCATTCATTATTTCCAAATGGGTTACACCCCTTTTTATGAGCTAATATGAGAGTATTGATTATGTGGAAGTTTAATGAGCTGCTGCCTGTGAATAATTCCAGTCCACTAATGGAAATAATGCTAATTATAAGGAAAATATGGATCATGATAATGTGATAACTCTGGGGAAGAGGGAGCACAGCTGAGGGTGGCTTGCAGCAAGGAGTGCCAGAAGTGACTTGAAGGACACCTTGGAGATCCAAAGGATATTTGAAATATTAAAACTTCTAATCCATGAGGGGTGAGAGTTGGACATTTCACCTCTGAACCATGCAAACACTCACTATTACTGCTGATTTCCCAAACTGAACACAACAAGACTTTTCAAAGCAAGAACAAATTTCCAAAAGAACCAGTGCCATTTACCTCTCCCCTTGACTTGTTTGAAACTTCAGAAGGAATAATTAATATATTATATGGGTTTTTTTAAAATAAAAAAGTCTTGTATGGCACTTGACTCAGCTGTTGGTCCCGAGCCCTCAGGTGGAAAGGGATTACAAGCATCAACCACCTTGGGCCTGCTGTGATAACAGACACAGAGAGAGTTGCAAAAAAAGCCAGTTCTTGAGAAGCTGAATGGGGGATTTCACCTATGGGAGTAAAGATTAAATCAAATCTGTCTCTTGAAGAGGGTGGTTGATGGAGCAAGCCAGTCTAATGCGTATTTCAGCTTGTAACTATGACAACTCTCTAATACAGATAAGAGCTGTGTGTTGCATTAACATTTAAAGTGTAAATGAATAAGTTATACTTCTTTTTAAGAGAAAATATTTGCTCTCCAATCATAAGATTTTAATGGCCAGCCTTTCATATTTCCACTTCACACAAGTGACAGACAGAAAGAGATTTCTTAATTTTGCAGCTGCTGTGTCTGGAGACGGGGTTCACCAGGACAAAGTGAAATAGCTCAATGAGAATTTTCTTAGGAAATCATTGTCCTTATCACTACTCGTGCCTAAGAAATAATAAATACCAGTGCTCCTTTCACCTGCAGCTCCAGCAACACTGGACTGTTTAAATTATATTTAATTTACATCCTGCAATTTGAGGTCCAGCATTCACGTGCTTATGGGTATCTCAAAAATAAATCTCCATCTGAGAACGCCCAAACCCCCAAACCCAGCAGATTTCTATCAACATTTCAATCTATTTTATATCTTCCCCCCAACATTCAGAATACATGGCTGTTACAGCACTTCTGCATTATTAATCTGGATCCCGCATTAAACAGAATGCAAAATTCTCTTCAAGAGAAGAAGTTAAACCAGCTGGCAAATGCATAATGAGAAGTCTAAGAACTTCAAGGAAATATTCTTGGATCTCCTTATATAAGAAGAGTATGATGCTGAATAGCAGCTGTGCAAAATGTAAATTTGGCTTAATCCTTCTGGGCTGGTTACAGACTCAATTGGAGCCTTTTCTTCTTAAGAATAAGCAGTGAGTATGATGTTTAAAAAGACAATAATAATAATAATAATAATAATAATAATAATAATAATAATAATAATGTAGTTGGGCAAAGAAGAATTGCTACTTTTTACCACTGGGAACAGACAAAGCCTGCAGCACAGAATTTCCAAAATACTCACCACAGTTTGGTGGTTGACCTGGATCACCTCATCACCAGCATGGATTTTCTTACACTGGTCAGCAGGGGACTGAGCACAAGAGAGAAAAATTTACTTTACAGAGAGGGTGTGGAGGTGGAAGGAAAAAGCAAGAATTAAAACAATGAATGCTGAAGGAGGCAAGAAATCTGTGCCTAAAGAAATCTCATTGCTGTCAAATAATGAATGATAATTGTTCACATTCATAAGGAACAATATTTTTTTTCTGCCAGCATTTGATGAAGCAATCTAGAATTCCATTTGCCATTCCAGTCTAGAATTCCAGCTGTCTTTTTTGGCCAGCTGAGCATTTCCCTGTGTTTAACTGAGCAGCCACAGTCTTGTTGTGGGATTTCACCCCACATTTCACGTGGATGATGTAAGAATCAACCTCCAGAGCCACTTTCACCTTTTGGGGAAACTTGTGGAATTCTGGCAGCCCAGGAGCAAAGTCAAACAGAAATATTCCTGGAATTCAACATGAACTCTGAGAAACTCTTTGGCTTTAAATGGGGCATGAGAGGTAGGCAGGGAAGTGCAGCAAACACCATTGACAATATTTGGCTTCAGCTGATGTCACCCACAGCAGCAAAGTCCTGGTTCTTTCTCTTTTTAGCTGCTTTCCTGCCTTGGATGAGGCTGAGCTAATTAAACACTGGCTCTGAGGTCAATTATCCCTTCAAAAGGAATGAAAAATCAATTTGCTGAAACACCAGAAGTTAAAGGTCTTTGAAGCTGGTTTATCTGCACATGTGATTACACTTCCAGCAAAACCAAAAAAGCAGCTTCTTCTGGTGGTGTCAGAGCAAAAAGTTTTGAAAGGCAAAATAAAAATAAAAATAAAAATAAAAATTCTACTGGCTGGCAATTTAGTAACTCTTCCTTCGAATTTTAATTGTAAATATATCAATATTTTCCCTTCAAACTGCATTATATTTCTAAAATTAATTAGAATTACAGTAAAAAAGTGGATTAATTACAGCATGAGTAATTCAATGTATGAACATAATCTCTCCAACATAATCAAGATGGATCAGTCATAATTTTCAGGACCCAAGATACACATAAAGTTATTTTTAAACCTCTGAATGCTGCCAATGGTGACAATATGAACAAACAAATTTCAAGTTTAATTTGCATTAGAATTATCTTCCCAAATTGTGACATACAAATCATCTGGCTTTCCATGGGTTTGCAATGACAAAACCCATATAAATACTGCTCAATGTATGTAAATCAATTAAAATATCCCACATGGAGCTCACCCATATGGGCCAGCAGAGCTCTGGCACTTGCCAGCCAGGATTTCCATCTCACAGAGCTCATTTTTTTGTTCCTTGGGCATCAGCAATCCCTAATTTCAACATCAGCTGTATAAAATCTGAACTTGTCACTTGCCCAGCTCTGAGTTTTGAGCAGGCCCAGCCTGGATGGGAACAGTGACGGAAAGATGAAAACCAGAAGGGTCATATTATGAAATCTGTCACAGTAATTAGATGGCAGCAGTTGAAGACAATTTAATTTTCTCAAATTTATAATTATGAGCTGCGTGTTGAAGATGTTTACAAGGAGGATGTTCAGAAGCTGTGCTGCTCTTCCCGTCACTCTTCAGTGTCCCTGGGATCTCTCACACAGATCTCTGAGCTCCAAAACTCTGTGATTTTGGTTCAGATTTTTATACCTCTGGGGTTACAATGAAATCATAATTGATCTCTCCTATATTTACTACAAATGATTGAAAACATAAAATATAATATACTTAATATAAAGGAAAGGCACTTGTGCCAGAGAGAAAATGTGTGAATGTTGTTAGGAAGGAGAATTTGGGGAACACTGAGGGCAGAAGGTTGAGAATTTCCTTTATTATTGTGTTAGTTATTAATAATTTCAACACAGCTGCTTTTCTGTGTCTATTCTCAAGGGTTCTAAATCTTTACAAAGGTAATATGATACATATACATAAAAAGGGGAAAAAAGATATTAATAAAAAGTGGCTTGGTTTAAAGCAAGATTACATTTTACAAAATGCATTGCAGATATACAGAAAATAATTGTAAGCATGATGAAAATATTTTAAAATAAAGAATCTTACATTTTCTGTTGTTCCTGTGATTACATGTAGTCCATCATATGTTGATTTGATATACATTCCCTGGGAGAAAAAAGAGCAAAAAGGGTAATTAATATTTGTAGGAAAAAAATACTGGACATTTGCATGATAATTAAAATAATAGGTTTGCTCTAAGGACCATAGTATTTGAACAGACTGGAAGGAACTGTGGTCAATTAACATTTGCAAATTTAATTTTAACAAATCTGCATCAAGACCACTATTAACAGCAGAGTTTTCTCACTTAATGATTTTTTTTATTCTGAAGTTTGTGAACAGAGTTTTACAGCGAGCATCAGAATAAAAACTTGTGCCTATTCAGTATCTGAAATATTTTAAATCATGTCTTTTTATTACAAGTGACATAAAAGAAGTACTGAAATGGAAAGCATGAGCAGGACTAGTTTTAATCTTAAATGCCCCATTTTCAAAGAGTTCCTGATTGAATAGAAATGAAGCCTGAGCCTAACTCGGAAAAGACAGGAGCCAGCCCTCATATTGCTAATTTATAGGGGAAAGGAGTTTAGTGAAACAACAGGAGCTTTGTAATTACAATAATTTATGACTATAAGGCGCACCCTTTGACTAAAATTTTGATTGAAACCCAGAAGTGCGCCTCATAATCCAGTGAGCCTTATATACGGACAAAGTTCAGAAATTTGCCAACGCGGAAGTGCGAGCCGCAAGCCGAGCTGCGAAGGCTGAGAGCGCCGGGGCCCACGGTACAGGGAGGGCGCCTGGGGCTGCGTTTAAAGGCTGCGCTGATCCGTGAAAAATGTTTGCAAATTGAGCAGAGGCCAGTAAACCCCGCGATGGCGCCATTCCGTTACTAATTCGTTACTTTGTTGCGCACGGATCCTTACTGCAAAAAAAAAGCGCGCCTTATAGTCCAGTGCGCCTTATAGTTGTGAAATCACTGTAGTCCAGCAAGAATTCTGCTGCAAGCAGGGGAGTGACAAGATCAGGAGAGACACCCAGGGCAGGGCTCTGTGGAGCTGAGCACTCTGAGAGCCACAAATGCCAGGGGAGATCAGTGGCTCCTGCACTGCCCTCTGAGAGCTCCCCAGCCCTGCTCACACTCATCCATCACATTCTGAAATCTGATTCATCTAATTGGTACACTGGGCTGCTGATTTATTATGCTTTCAACAGTTCTGCTTCACCTTGTGCTGTCAGCCCCAAAGTTTGGACCCCCCAGCAATATCCAAGAACGTTTTGTTCAGAGAGGGGAATTTCCAGACTCCTGACTGCTAATGGAGATCTTCAGGCAAGGTGGGGCACTCAAACACACCTCCCAACGCCTCAAGAAAAATCCAAAACTTTAAAGTCCTACAAAATTAAGGTGATATTTCCCCCCTCAAGCACTAAACTGGGTTAAGAAGGGATCGAGCCAAAGTCTTCCTGAGAGTGGGAGGATGAGAAGCAAGAGACAAGTTGGATCTCTGGAAAGGAATTTTTTTTTTTTTCCAATTTTTCCATCAGGAAAATAAAACAGGAATAAGCTGTCAAAGCTGTGAATTCTCTGATTTGGAGATGATCAAATTGTGACTGGAGTAACGTCCTCTGGCTGGGTCTGTTTGGATGTTTCATGAGAAAATTTAACTTCTACCTTAATGTAAATTAATGCCATTTCAGCAAGCTTTAAATGTATTGAAATCGTAAAAATAAAGGTTGTCCAAACCTGTTTGCTGGCTGGTTGCTTAACTCTGTTGTAGGAAACTCTGCTTCAGATTTTACTCCCCCTCTCAGTTCTCTTAAATTAGTCTGCTTTATAAACAACTTCATTTGTAAAAATCAAAGATCCAAATTAAATCTTGCCAGTCGTGAAAACAGCTTCATAAAATGGGATTAGTGGGAAGAAAGAATCTGCTGCTGAGCCTTTCAGGATTTCCTCCTTTAGAGCTGTTTCATTTTATCAGTGCTTGCTGCTCTGCTGTCTCAGTGGTCCCTTCAGCAGCTAAAGACAAAATTGTCTCTGCCACCCTCAAGGCACAAACAGGATCCTGGAAATCTGAAGGTCCCATGGACAATGGGATGGTGAATCTCTGCTAAAAATCTGGGGCAGACATTTTGCCCATCTATGCTGAATTTCCACAGTGGACTTTTTACAAGAATATCACACAACATTCCGGCTCTTTTAGCACTTGGTGAACTTCAGGAACACATTTCCAGCCACACTTTTATACCAAATTTAGTATCACAGTCCCACTTGCTTTGATGAGATTCATTCCCTGCTCAAAAACCCCAACAGATTAAAATCTTTAAAGCCACAAGAGGACAGAGTGCTAAACTTTCACTGAGTTTTACACTTATTTCTTCCTAAAGTTCTTAGACTCTCTTTAATCTCTGTATTTTTGGAAAAAAATCAAATTATAATTCTATCTCTTAACAGATGCCATCGGAGAGACATAAAGCCTGAGTAATCACACAGAATTACCCTACATTTTGCTATCTCCTCTTTCATCCTAGTTATTAAAATTGAAGAAAATATAAAAAACCCAAACAATTTCAGTGAATGACTCATACCCTTCAAATTATCCTACACAGAGCTTTCATCCTTGTTTTCCCAGAAGAAAAATAATGAGCTTGTTTCTTATTGACCATTACAGGAGCAGAGCATCCTCCTGAAAAGCTGGAAAGAGTTTTCTATGTAAAAAAAAATAAAAAATTTCTTATATTAATTTTTAATTTAATATGATTCAGCTTGGGCAGTGATACCCAGAGAATTGTTTGGTGCCCAGGTACCTGCACAGCTTTGGCACCTACCTGTGACATTGGAACTCTGCTCTGGAGGCTTTTCCTACCTCTTTCCTTCCAGTTTCCACCTTCCTTCTGTTTCCTGCCCTTAGAAGCAAAATATCACTGGAGCCCTTTTCCAAAATGATTAATTTCTCTCTCTTTCTCTCTTTTTTTTTTCCCCAAGAATGGGGTTCTAGTCTCTCTGGTTTATCCTTGAATGTCAGCAAGGATCTCAGAGAGAAGAACAACAAGCTGTGCCCCTTATCTGGAGATAAGGCAAAAGTCAAGGATTCTCACTCTGAATGTGGCTGAGGCTGGTCAGCATTTAGAAATAAATAGTTGCTCTTTAATAACTGATGTGCCAGACAGAAACTCTGAAGAATGACACTGACCTATGTCAGAGAGCAAAGAAATGTTTCTCAGGCATCAAATCAAGAAACCTGGCTCTTTGTGAGTAACTGCCACTGTCCCCTAGAGACAAAGTGAATTAAAGGTTTTTAATTAAAATCTGACCTTTGGAAACATATGGGAAGGCATCAGCCATTTAAAATCCCATTTTGAAGAGACTTTCCCCCAGAAAACAGCATAGCCAGTTGTCAGGGGAATTTCCTTGAAAATTTTCTTGCAGAATCATCTGGTTAATTAACCAGGATAGAATGACAGCAGTGTGTTTTTCAGTGTCAACAATTATTCCAGCACAGGAAGCAGTGACAGCGAAGATGCAAATTTGTGAAGCCACAAATGACCAGGGAACTCTAACACTCCTTGATCTTTTTCCCCATTATAAAAACGGTTCTTTAATCTTATTTCAACCATCAAAGTCACACAGGTGCATTTAAACAAATGCCCTGGTAGTGCTTTGAGAAGGTATCAGAGTTTTTTGTTTAAATTTCATACCAATGAAAATTTTTTTCCTGCCTTATACGTTGCAGTTCTTTGCCCAAATTTAAACACCTCTACTTTCCTTCCTGCAAGACAACTTCTACTTCTCAAAATACTCAAGATAGTAACTTCTTTTATTCTTCCGTATAAGCAGATTTGGTCTTGTTTTGGCTTTTAGGCTATGAGAACCTTTATATGTCAAGCATGATGGAAATTTGTCAAGTTTCTGTAAGCCTTTAAAAATAATTCTAAATAATTAGATGAACACCTTGACAGTTTTAGGCCAGACATATTCCTAGAAAAAAGCTTCCTTCATATTTTACTTTTTCTTCTTGCAATTCCTTTATTGTGAATATGGGAAAAACTGGCTTCCATCACCTAAAATTAAAAATTCCACAGAAAGAGAAGCACTATTTGAAAGGGTAGCTGGACACTGGACAGATGAATGATCCTCCATAAAGGAGGTTCTGTGCATGTGACACCTTGCCTGTCTGTTCAGCTTTTTTTTTTTCCAACATTACACAGCTGGTTTCATGAAAATTTTTATTCCTACAATCTTTGTTTTCCTTAAATTCTTAGAATGAAATAGGAAAAGCTCCCCCTGCAGAAAAATTAAGAAGTCTTTGGATATTAGCAGTGTACAGTTTAATATCAGATTACACTGTCTCTATCAGCTGGGGGAAGTTCAGATAACAGAGAGAAAAAGAATAAAAAAGTGAAGAGAGAGGGATGAAAGTTCTCCTTTATGCCAGGAGAAAAGAAGAAAACATTCCACAGACATCAGAAGATGCAAACCTAACAATAAAACCCCAACTGCTCCCCTTTTAGAATCTCCTGCTTAAGAGGAACCATTAATCTCATCAAATAAGATTAAAGCTGCATGTTACACTGAAGTATCTCTGGATATATGAGCTGGACATCAAGTTCAGAAGATTAAAGAAAAAAAAGTGTTATCTGAAATAATACTGGCTGGAATAATCTCTCACTATGGACAATCCCCAATCATCCAAGAGCAGGAGGGGGGGAAAAAAAGCCCCAAACCTCAAAAAAAAAAAAAAAAATTTATCTGATCCCATTCTATATCTTTATATCCAACATCTGCAATAAAATGCTGCTTGTTTGTGTGGCAGCAGAACTGCTCCCAAGCTGGCTCTGGGCATGGAAGGAGTAAATCACAGCAAGGTTCTCCATCAACCTCCATCCCCGAGGATTTAGCAGCAAGCTCAGGAGCTGCCAACAGCAACACAAACTCCTGGCTCAAGGGTTTATTGTGGATCCATCAAGCCAAAAAATTTAAAGTGGGGAGGCAATTTTCTTAAATCACAAAGTTACTTTATTCTATTCGATTTCCTAAAAATTTATGTGTGCATTTTCGGCCAGAGTTAACATGATTCTCAGAATTTAACAGTTTTTTTTAGTGCAGAAATTTATTTGAAGTTTGTCAAATTGATTTTTTGAAACAAAGCTTTTGCCTTCTAGACATCTTGTTTGTGCTGATTATGCTGCGCACTTCATATACGAATGGTATTACCATACCCAGCACTACAATTCAGGAGAAAAAGTGCTTTAAAATCCTTAAAGTTACTTCAAAATGAAACAGAAAATGCAGGAGGATGTTTCAGTATTTGCCACTGAAAAATCAATGGCAAAATAGGGAAAAGGAAGAAGCAATTTGAGTGGTGGAGCTGGGGAAGGAATGGAAAAAGAGAGGAAAAACCCTTTTATATATTATATTATTATTTTGTACATTTCTGGAGGCCAACAAATGCCTGCAGAGATCAGGATGCAAAGAGAGTCCCCAGGACTTGGAGCAGAACCCAAACCCAGAGCTCCCAATGCAAATTCCTTTGTCCTGCAAACTGCCAGGAAAGCAGAGCACACAGAGTGTCCTGGGAAGGCTGCAGATAAGGGCACTTTTTAATAAAGCTGAATGCAAAAGGAGGCATTTCAGAGAGGAAAAAAAAATTAAAGGGTGACTCTAAAGCTCATAAAAGCACAGACAGAAAATTAGAAAATGCTGGAACTGAAGATGCACATTCCAAAGACTTTGAGTCCCTTTGTGAAAATGCTTTATGATCCAGAATTTATTTACACAATTAAACACACAGACACTGCCCTGCAGGAGTTCTGACTCCGTGGACCTGGACCTGGAAATTAATTCTGTTTATGTGTGAGCTTCTGCAATGTCAAGAGGATTCCTGGCTCATTTGGGGAAGGAATGAGAAGGCATGTAATAAAAGTTTTGCAAATGGAGCTTTGAAAATTTGGGCAGACTCATAATTTAGTCAGCTGAATATCATTCCGGATAACTGAATTCTTCAATAAACCTGAGTGATTTACAAAATTACATTTTCTCCAATGGCAAATAATTGTGTTTGTTTTCTAGGTGCCAACCCTGTTCTCTGAAAATCAGAGCTACACTCAAACTCAAGAGAGCCCGTGCTTTAAATTTATGCTGTAAAGGTAACAAATGTTCTGAAAAATTTTACAGTAAGCCACTCTTGAAAAACACATTTTTGGTGATTTTGACACCAACTGCTGTGCATTAGCTTCCTACCTCTAAAACTAAAATCACAGTATCCTTTTCACGAGCGTGTTGTGAGGATGAATTAATTAGTGTCTGCGAAGCACTCAGTACGGCCATATAAAAAATAAATAAAACAACTCACAATGAAATCAGTAACTCCAGGGACTGCAGAGCTGAGCTGGAGTGTGGTAAATCAGGCCTCAACCCCTACACTGAATGATAAGGATAAAAATGGAACTCTGAATACTTTCCATTCACTGAATAGTGCTCATTTTTCTCTTGAATGGAGCAGATATCCTGTGGAAAAAAATCTGCTATACAATCATGAGAAAGCCATTTGTAATTCATTACTCTGTTCTATATTTGATCCTGATTAATGTTTTCTTTTCCTTTTCACATGATTTTTCTTTTATTCCCATTTATAGTCCTTTTTCATATTTTCTTCTAAACAGAACACAGTGTCAGCAAAATTGATTACAAGGAACTTTCCAACCTAACACGTTACAGCGCCTTCACAATTAGGCACAGAAAACTCACTTATTCACTGTGATTTCACTTCATCTAAGGGAAGAAAGGGGGGAAAAAAGGAGAAATTGCCAGGCAATTCTGATTGTGGTTTTTGTCTCATGTCCTCTGTCAGCAGTGCCCACTCACTGCTCTTTTGTTGGCTCTTAACTCAGGAGCACGCTGGGGATGGAGAGCACACAGGGGGTCTTCCATCCAGCCAGGATCATTCCAGGTTCCACCAGGAAAAACGGGGAATGTGAAAAGGCACCAAAATGTCAGCCAACAACTCTCACCTTGGTCACTCCAGAGCTTAAATCACACCCCAGCACTTTATGGGAGCTCCTGCCAAGAGCTCCTGCCAGAGCCTGCACGCCAGGGAATCTCACTGAGGATGATTTTGGGGTGGGTTCCACTCCTGTCCTCCACCAGCCGACCCCTCTGTCCTATATCCAGAGCAGCACCAAGCCCTGCTTGCTGTGCTCCATCATCTCTGAACAAAATGCATCTCTGATTTCCCCTTCTCTGCAGCACTGATAACGAACTTTCCCCTAATTAGAGCAGCAGAAGCACATCCCATTTCTGCCCAGAGAGGAAAGCCATGCAGAGCTGCAGGGTGTAGTAACCCTAATGCAAGTCAAAAGCACTGGGACACTCACAGCACATCTCCTGCAAATGTACTGACCTGCATTTCCTGGGTACCCTGCACTAACCCAGAAATCAGAGCTGGAGGGGAAACTGGGCCATAAAGGGAACACGTTTGGCCATGAGGATGCGGCAGCACAGCGAGGAAATTGTGTCTGTGCTCAGGATTACACACTGGGCCGAGCATCTGCGATGCCACAGAATTCAAATTAAATCTGCTTTATGCTGTGGTAATGGGCTTTGTTGACTGAAGCAGCCTAAGAATAAAGTCAACTTGTGCAGTCACACAACACCCCCTCATGTTATTAAAATATGTCATTCTCAGATTAATATGCACACCTCAGAGTAATTATGCCCTTGTAACTCTGACAGTATTTGCATATGACGTGTGTCTCTATTCAATGTCAGAACAAAGAGGAAGATGTTGCAATAATACCAAGCGTCTCAACTAACAGAAATTTAAAATCTGTAAATCACGCTGAATTACAAACAGGAAACGTGTCACAAGGTGAAGAGTGGCACTCAGATGGATTTTGATTTGTCATTTTGGGGATTTTCTGTGGATAAGCCCCATGGCTGCCAATTTCTCTCCCCACATCCCCTTTTCTTTCCTCCTACCACTGCTTCCTTCAACGCAGAATTCCTAAATTACTCTTCTTGTAGGGAGAAAATAAAAATAAAAAGGATGCTGAGAAGGCAGCTGAAGGCAGTCTAGGAGATTGTGCTGGGAAAATCAGCCTGGCTCTTGAGAGCGAGTGAGAACATCCCAGTGCCTGCAGTGCCACCTTCCACCCCAGCTTATTTTCCTACAGCCCGCCAATATCAAATGGTTGCAAAGTAAAGCACAGCAGAGGGGAGACAGAAATCTTCACTCACCAACCACTAAAATGTCACCAAGATCCATTGTCCAAAAAAAGGTATTATACTACTATATTATAATACATATATTATATTATTAAATATATACATTAATATTTAAAAGCTGTAGCCAAATAAATTCTGAAACTGTCTGTGCAGAACCTTTCACTGCTGTGACCCAGCCCCAATGCAGAGCAGCTGGGGTGTCCTGAGCCATCCAACCAGGCTGCTCAGTGAGCAACGATTTACAAATAAAAGATTTATTTTGTTCCTGGATGATACTTCTGAAAGTTTTATTTGAACTGATCATTAGGGAGGCATATAACTCCATTCATGCAAGTGCAAGACACAGAGCTTCCACTAATCATTTTGCACATTAATGACATCAGTTAATTTTATTTGTATGTGTTTGCATTTGGGCATTATTTCAGTACATTCCAAAAACTGCAATCTGGCTATCAAAGGATCATAGATTTAACTACTCACACAGTTACATGTGAAGCTCTAGGTAAAACAGGTTTTAATTTTAAAAAAACTCAAAACAAATCCCTTTGTTTAGATAAATGTCAGTTAAACCACCTTCAGAAATCTGGTTTGGCTTACCAAAAAAATGAGGGCATTGCATGAAAACACATTTTGATTTCTTGCTAAATTCAAAAACCAAATCACCCAAAGAGCTGAGGCCTGTGCTGGGCGTTCGAAGAGTTAAAGCTGAAATTTCTTTGCTGCTTACCAAGCCCTCACTGGGCATGATGCTGGTGAGATGAACGACCTCGAGGTGAGCAGACTGGGACACCAGGGAGTCAGAGGAGAGGGAAATGATGTGGTCACAAATCCCAGACAGGGTTTTACACTGCAAAGAAAAACAACTCAATGGAATCCTGATACCAAACTGGAGCTCCAAGTGAGGAAGTTCTTATTCTAAGAACTAACCAAGAATAAACAGATAATTTTAATTGTTACTACTGTAAAAGCTACAGGTGTCTGAAAGTCAAGGGCAAGTGGTGAAGGGAACAGAAAATATCCATAAATGTCAGGAAAATGAACATGTGTGTACAATTCTGCTGTAGAAGAATATCTTTATCTCTAAACTGTCCTCTCCACGCTGTGTGCACTTCAAAAACAAACCAAACCAAATGAACTTCATCCTTATGATTATAAATACAATGGAAGTTGAGTGAGATATGTAAAAATAAATCTCTTATGCAACTGAATAACCTATTTTGGCTCCCAAATTATGACATCATCCCTCCCAACTGTGATAATTAGGTGAATTCTGCTCCTCAACTTGGAAAGTTTCCTTTATTACAAATTACCCTGGCAGAGAAGTGCCTTAGTTAACCCATTTCCTGAAGTAAAATTCTTATGCATCTTTGAACACATCCTTTAAGTGATATTCTACATCACAACAACTATGCAAGGATTTTGTTATGCTGCCTTCCAGCCAAAGATCTCAAAATTTGAATGCAAATCCAGAGGAACACCTTCAAAGCAGGAGCCCCATTGCATGGACAGCAGCAGTGAGTCTGACAAATTAAACCCATCTGTCCAAGCAAAATTTGGAGGTCGGGGGAAGCTGAGCTGAACTCTCAGACAACATTCATGTGGAAAGATTTATTCCCAAATTTCTGTGTGTTGCTTAAAGCACACTCCTTCAAAAAGTCTAAGCCTGAAAATGTTTGAATAATGTGAGAGAATTCATTGAACAGAATTTCAGGATGGGTTTCTGGTCCAGGCTCTGCTGTGTGCATCTATTTTGCTTTGGGGACTGTGCTCTCATTTTTCCTAATTATAGAAAATTCCAGTGAAATCCCTTCAGGGAAGTTTTGTTTCAGGCGTTTGCAAAAGCATGAGGCTTCCTAATATCTCACTTGACACTATCCACAGAAGTTAAACAAATAAAGTTGTCACCATGAATAAGTTAAGTGCCCAAATGTATAGGTTGTGTTCCCATTCACTGTGCAGTTACTCATCTGGAAATCCAAGCCCAGCCTGGGAGCCCTGGTGTGGGTTTTGTATCAGCTGCAAGATGCAAAGCATCCCACTGAGGTGCAGGGCACCATTTCCACAAATATTTCAGGGACTTTCAGCCCAGGGCCAGAACCCCTGAGCAGAATTTGGGGATCATCTTCTCCCAGCACAGATGGAGAAACTCAAAAAATCTCGGCTGTAGTTGGTACTTACACTCCATGTACTCCAGTGTGTGAGTACATTCTTTATCCAGTATATTCTTTCTTTTTTTATGTTTGTGAATCACTGGCATATCAAGATGTTTCCAACTGAGAACCTCTCTATGCCTCGAAATTTGAGAGAATTTGCCCAGATTACATGCAGATTAAATCCCAGAGAGAACACTTTCTGCTTTCTATTGTAATGCTTTAACCTTAGAGTTGCCTCATGAAAATTCTTTTTTTATTAAAATAAACAACAAAGAAATTTTCAGTCAGCCTGGTCTATGGAAGGTGTCTCTGCCACAGTTAGAACTGTGGGCTAAAAATCTTTAAAAAATATATACAACAAATAAATAAATAAATAAATAAATAAAAACATATAAATATAAATAAATATATCTATATATCTGTATGTGTGTACAAACCCCAAATTCCAGAAGGTATCAGGTGCTTTTAAAAGTTCTATTCATACCCAGGTTTGCAATAGTAAGCTTTTTTTTCCCTCTCTAAAAGTCACTGCTTTCTAAATTTAACAGCACATCAATGTTTTATGGCAGATTTTAATCCCTGCTGGAAGCAGAGTATGTGCAAAAGGCTTTGAAAAAAAGAAGAAAAAAAGAGTCAGGCACTTGGGCAGAGCTTGTCAAAAGCTTATCTGAGCTTGTAAATCCTTTGAGAGTTCCCTTTCACCACAGGCTTTAACTCTATCTCAGTGTCAGTACAGGTTTTCTGTGCTGGTACCAGGAAAATATAAAGTATTTGAACCTAAAGGCCAATATCTAATCAATAATCTTGAATAAGATTCTTCCACTCCCCTTTGTCATCAGATGTTTTTGGGTTCTGAAGGCACAAAATGCTCAGTCTGACAGGCAGTGGTGCACCAGGTGATGACCAGCCATCCTGGCAGGAGTATTAACTAAACAGGATATTGTGCAGTTTCTAAACCTAAAACAATAATTTTGTATTTTTAATTAACTGCAGCTATAACAGGGAGCATTACTGCAGGGAACTTTAATTTTTAGCAACTGATACAATTCATCAGAAATTATGCCAAAGAGTAAGGAATTTTATTTTCCTATAGCAGCCTTATTTTTTGAAAAAATAGTTTCCATGTGTCGGCTAAAATAGAGAATACCAAAGCAGAATTACTTACCACATGAAGAATTTTATTTTCTGTTTCATACACCGTACAATCCTGTGGTAAAACAGAACAGAACCAGTTAAATGAATGTCACATTAAATTTCCGATTAAGAACTGAAAAAGGGTTTATGCTGTTAACAATCTCTTACATATTCCTGATGAACCTTAAGCCTGGTTACTTTTGGAGTAGCCATTTTCCTATCTTAGATATCATTTTAATAATCAGTCTTACACTCTGTAATTCCAGTGCCACCCTTACCTTGCTTTTTGCTTTAGTGCTATTACAGGGGTCAAAATGTTGTTTTTCTCTTATGAAACAAGCCATAAAAATTGCTAAAAGGGATCTGCTGCCTCTATTACTTATTAATGTCTGAAAACTCCCCCAGTGTGACCCTCTGGAAATTGGGTCCCAGCCAGTCTGGGGTTTGATCCATCCCCTGCAGCTCTGCCCCACCTCCTCCTGCCGCTCCAAATCTCAGGTTATGCTCTCCGAAAACATAAAACACAAAGGGAAATACAGAAAAGATCTGAGTGAGGTTAGAACAGGGTCTGCCCAGGTCTTGGTTCCCTCTGGGGGCAGCCAGGGCTCCCTCTCCCCTTTTTATGTTGGGAAATTGCTAAATCCTTCTCCAAGTGCTATTCCATATTGGAAAAGGTTTTCTGCAGAGCAAGATATGGGATAATTTCAAAAACCTGTTGATTTACCAAAATCTGAGTATTGATCTAATACTGATACTAACTGTGAGGGACAAAGGACTCTCTAACAATTTAAAATTAGAAAGTGTGTGTTTATTCA
>VRYO01002184.1:19234782-19253557 GCA_009812075.1 Sialia sialis | reverse complement strand
TTTCATCTGTCTTCTGTATTAAGTTTTTTTCCTTGAATAAGCTTTCAAGTAAAATTTAATTTGCTGATAAGCTCTGAAATGTCCCTTCAAGTGACTTAAGATTCCCTCAGTTGGTCAGAACCTGGTGATGGCAGCTGCAAGGCTGAGGTTTCATCCCTGTGTGGGCTTAAGAGCTGGACTTGATATGTGGGTCCCTTCCAACTCAGAATATTCAAGCAGCTTAATATTCCCTCTAGTTCTCAAGATTTAATCTTTTCACTGGATCTTAATATATTAATAATAAGAGTTTATTGCTTCAAATCTCCCATGAAATAATTCCAACTCCTCATTCCTTATACCTGAACTCTCACTTTGGGCTGGGACACCCTCTGGGGGTCTCTGCTCCCCTTCTCCAGCATCCCAAACCCTTGGCTGTCCCCATCCAGCTCCCAAACCTCCCAAAAATCGCTTTGATGTTTTTTTCCCTGAGCCCATCTGAGGCAGCTGCTCCAAACCCTCAGCCCAAGGAACTGCCCCTCCCTCAGCTCTGAAGGTCAATATTTATTTTGGAGGATTGCTCCTCCTGTGCAGAAATTAATTTCTAAGCGACTACAGTTTAAAGGATATTGCTACAGAATGAGAAAGTCAAAATCAGAAGATTGGGAGCACCGAACAACACAGAAGAATTTATATTAACATTTCATGGTCAAGCATCCCTTTGATGTTTCCTCTGTATTCATACTGTTATTTTCTAGAGCACAAAAAAGAATTCAATTAGTCAGTTTGGCTGGCAGTGCCCAAGGCAGTTTTTCCTACAAGTTTTGCACACTTCAAACAGCTCATCCACCATCTCCTTTTAACCCTCCACGTACCAAGAGAACAAAATGATCACAGCAGGGCTTCCAGCTTCACTTCAGAGCTACTGCTCCTGTCTAAATTATTCCTTTAATTTCTGTGCTAGAAATGCAGTATGAACCTCCCTCTGAACAAACTTAATTACTTCAGGTCAAAGAATAGAAGACTTATGTATAGTAAAACTGAAATTTTACTGTTTTGTAGAGCAGAATTAATGTTAGCTGCACTTATGTTGCACATTCAAGATAACATTAGCATGAAAAATGTTAATGGCTTTGGGATTCCTTCCAAAATAGATGCATATTGACTTTTTTTTTTTTTAATACATCAGACTAGTTTAACTGAGAGGTTAAAAGCACTTGCAGTGTTATACTAAAATATTAAGATATGTAGGTCACAATATTCTTCTGATTTATTTTTCTCTGATACATGGCAATGCACTAGGGATCTCATTAAAAAAATTATCTTCCAGGACTACCATTTATAGGATGTTGATCTATTTTTCTTAGAAAATAAATAATAGCTATAGTCACATTCTTTCTACATTCTACAGTAGCAAGATAACATGATAAAAATATTTGTTCTTAGAGTTTAAAATAACCTTTAAATTAATAGTTGTGTTGTATTTCCCATCTTCTAAAGGACAAACCCCAGGAATTACAAAACCACGCACGGACTGCACTGTCCTGAGCATCCAAAATGGAAACGTGCAGCACACCTTTGTCTCTGACAAAATAAAAACTGCTCCTCTGCATATTTATAAAGAGAAAAGGTCAGTGGGACTTGCGCTCACCCATAATCTAGTCAAAATTTCAATTTCTAATTCTGAAAGAAGGAAGAAGTGCAAGCACCACAAAAATTTGCTGATGCCATAAAGAATGTTTTATGGCAAGGTCTTGAGGCTGGTTAACTAACACATAAAAATGAGAAATATTTAGTTCATTAACTTATTCTTATAAAACAGTGTGGGTTAAGGCAACTACCGAAAAGAAACTGAGACCCTATAAAGGATCATTCCCCCAAAACAGCACAGGAAAGTTCTACAGCAGTCTTGGAGTGGTGGATATGACAGAGTGATATTTCAAAATACATTGCTGGATGCATAAAATGAAATACTTCTGAAAATCAGACATTTTGAAGAAAGAGATCACCCTAGAATTAGGCAAATATTCAATGGCAAATGCACAGAACTGCCGCATTTCAAAGGTGGAGACTTGATCAGAGGGTATTTTTAGGAAAGAGTGAACAGATGTTTGATGAAATGTTCTTTAGCAAAAGCAAGCAAAATAAGATGGAGGGGCTGAAAGCTGAAGTCTGCAAAGTTCAAACTGAAAATAACACCCAGGTTTTGCATGGCAGCTGCTGAATCTCAGGATTATTCAGGTGGAAGGAGCCTCTGGAGGTTATCAGGTCTAGCCACCTTCTCAGGGGAGGCTCATTTAAAATTTACACCAGGTACAGGAGTTTCTAAGAAACAACAATTCCTGGCATCAAACTAGATGGCTTCAAAAGTACTAGAGAAGCTGATTTGCCAAAATATGAGTATTGGTCTAATACTGATACTGATGGACAAAAGGCTCTCTAACAATTTAAAGTTACAAAGTGTGTGTTTATTCAGAGCTGGGCAGCAGTGTGGGGTAACCCTCTAATACACACTGCAAAATTACAGGTGATCACAGAGTCTGTTTATTGACAAAAGGTTCAAACAAATCATATTCTTTAAGATTAGTGTTTCAAAGCCATGATTCATCCTAAGCACAGTATTTGGCTAGAAACAGGGCAAAAAATTCATTATGAGGCGTCTGAATTTATCTCAGTGAGTTTATTTAGACATTAACATAGGGGAGAAAAAGCAAAATTTTGTTTGGTTTTTTTCAGAAAAAGTTGTGCTGCCATCCTTTGGTAAGACACAGACTTTGTGTTGAGAGAAGTTTGTTCTTGCAGTTCAGTGAGTGTATAAAAAGCATCTCCCTCAGATTTAAACATCTTTGACATAATGAGGAAAAAATTAGAATCCCAGCTGCCACTACGACTGGGGAACTCTTCCTACTCAATGAAAAATTAACCGATGGCTGCATTTTATGAACAAAAATCCAAACCTGTTCTTCCCCAGCTCCTCCAGTTGTGGTTCCCTCAAGGCAGCCTTGGTGTTAAAGCATGACCACACCCAAATTTAATTCAGTTATTCTAGTGGATTCCACCTCAGAGCAGGCATGGCAGTGAGTGCACCTTGAAACTGAGCTGGAACTCAGAGTGAAGCCAGCAGAGAGCTCAAACATCTCAGCACCCTGTTCTAATGTGCTTTTTGCATATTATTATTGAAACACTAATCTTAAAGAAATTAGGATTTTAGTTAGAAGTTAGAAGGAACTGGGTTTGAGATAGTTACTTGAAACTGAAATAATTGATTGCCTGTCAATTTATGTTTGCTCAGCTGTGCTTGCAATGGGAAAGGATGAAACCAGTAGGTTGGTCCAAAGAACACAAACAATTGCAACCAGAAACTAATTCTGTGCAAAACTGGTGTTGCCCCAAAAGCCATTTGTATTGTCATGGATAGAAAAGGTTGAGAGTTCAGGGCAAGGAAGACTCGCCTTACTTCCTTCTTTTCAGACCCCTCCCCACAAAAACGATCCCAGACTTAATTCAAGAAGCCAACCACACTGCTTAATTGCCAATCAAGCTAATTACCATAGGAAGGGAGGATGGGAGTTGCTGTTATTATGAATATTTATTTGTTTGAAGGTTTTGTCAAGAGACTCTGTGACCACCTGTAATTTTGCAGTGTGTATTAGAGGGTTACCCCACGCTTCTGCCCAGCTCTGAATAAACACACACTCTCTAATTTTAAATTCTTAGAGAGTCTTTTGTCCATCACAGTTGGGTATCAGCATTAGACCAATACTCAGATTTTGGTAAATCACTATAAACACATTTTGATGGGACACTGCACCTCAAAATCAGGATGTTTCTGCAGCTCTGTGCATGACAATTCTTTTACAGTAGCTTAGTGAAGGTGATCAAAAGGGTTACGAACACTGAGCAGAATAAAGTACATTTCCAAACAGAAATGGACAGCTGTAAAACTCCTCTAAAATTACAGAATGAGGTTTTCTTTTAACCAGCATGAGCAGATGCTGGTGAGAGTCAAATAAGTGACTATTCATCACAGCATTTGCAAGATGTGTCAATAATAATAATGCATTCAAATACTTTTGATCTAAGGTAATGTCACTCAGATCACACAGGACATCTGAGCAGGAAGATCCATAAGCACTTTCTATATTAAACTGAGGTTACAGGGCAAAGTCCCCTGTTAAGAAAATTCACCTGGAGTGGCAGCTGCAAGTTGTGCACACAAACCCTGTTCAATTTGCACAAAATGTCAAAGACATTCCTCACTTAATGTGCCAAATCTGTACCCTTGACTGCTACTTTCACACTGGCTGAATGAGCTATTTAAAATGTATGTAATTCATATAACAAGGAGTATCTGAAAGGATCTGAGACCCAGGTTCCTATTAGTTATGCCTTTTAATTCACATTCCAGCCTACAGCTGAGCCTGCAGTTCTGGTTTAGGTGAGACATTTCTGCTTTCACACATTAAGGTCAATTTTCCTCAGATTTTGTAACAGCAAAGCTGCATCTCTATGACTGATTTGGTTTTATCTGCTCTTTCTGGTGCTAAGTTTAATATAACATAAAACGCTCTTAATAGACAAGCATCAAACAAGCCAGTTCTGACAATAAGATAAAGAAAAGACTAAACTTGATTTGTAATCTGAAGAACTAACCAAGATTTTTCATCTCGGAATGACTTGGAGTTTAAGCTAAAAGATTGTTTTTAAGTTGTCAGAAGGAGGACAACTTGGGTACTGGAGCCGAAAAACTGGAAAACATGAAGAACCAAACTTCTGCTTGCAGAGGAGAACAAAATTTGATCTGCCAAAAGCTAGGACATGAACAAGAAGTGGAGAGCAATTCAAAATTACCCTATTTTCACCTGAACCACAGGGAAAAATCAAACTCATACAAAGTGCAATATCAGCTGAAGGACAGAACCAGAATTTGGACATTTTATACTGAAGAGAAGTTCATTTTGCTTAGTCTGTAAATCAAAAATAGCCTAGTGCTATAAGCACCTTGTAAGTGAAAGCTTAATAAAGATACATAAATAATTAAATGCCGACACAGGAATTTCTAAACTAAGAAAAGACAAAAAGGATCTTTGTTTTCTGCTGCAAAAATGCATAAAGGACAAGATTTCCTGGAGGAATAAAGCTGAATATTATAAATTAAGGATAATAGTGTAAAATACAATGATATATTTATCAGCATTACTTCTTTTGCTCCAAGAACTGAAATAAAATTCAGGTGGAGGAAGAAAAAAAAATAAATTTTCAGAACTACTACTCCATTACTGCTCCAAAAAGCATTATAGTAATTTCACGATTATAAGCCGCACCATTTTCATTGAAGAATCCAGCCTACCCCAGCAGTGCGGCTAATCATCAGGTGCGGCTTATCTATGGACAAATCCCAGCTAAATGCCAACCCAGAAGTGAGAGCCGGCCGGGGAAGGCGCCTGGGGCTGCCTTTAAAGGCTTGGCTGGTCTGTGAAAACTGTTTGCAACTTGAGCACCTGACACCAAACCCCACTCTGGCGCGATTCTGTTACTAACTCGTTACTTTGTCGCACATGGATCCTCGCTTTAAAAAGCAACAACAACAAAAAAATGCGGCTTATATAAGGACATATCCCATGGTCTACCCGGCTACCGGTATGTGCGGCTTATAATCAGGTGTGGCTTATAATTATGAAATTACTGTAATTGGATTCTGTGATTGGTTTGCTTGGAGGCTGCAGGGAGATGCAGGCAGGGGAGTTCTCTGCACTGGAAACAGGCCCAGCCTAAAGTCCCTACAAAACTGGAGCTTAAGCCAAGCTTTCTGCTTTGTTTCCCCCTTCAACTCTCTTGTCTTCCTCCTTTTCTTCATTCCAAGACAGGCCTGCCTGTTCTCTGACCTCTCCACATATTCAGTAACTCTCATCAATATTTTATCTGCTCACAAGGGGAGTGGCTCATTGTAAATATTTGTAAAATTAATTTGCCCTCAGTCTTTCAGTACCTGTGTGTCACCTCTTGTCTCACTTCAGGGGCAGACACTGTCAGAGACTGTTATTTATATTATATTATATTATATTTTATATTATATTATATTATATGTCACAGCTCCAAGCTTGAGTTCAAGGAAGGTTTGGACAATGCCTTCAGGAACAGGGTGGGATTTTTGGGGTGCCTGTGCAGGGCCAGGAGTTTGACCTGATTTTGGTGGGTCCCTTCCAACCCAGGATATTCTATGATTCTATATATTATATAGAATTAAAGACCAGATAAATTATTTTTATGTACTAGTGGAGTGTACCATATTACAATTAACTAACGAGTGTCAGTGAGGCTGCCATTATCTGTTCTGTAGTTACTTGGTTTCATGTTGTGAATATTTTGTGTCCATCCCTAAAATCTTCCATGCTAGTGGCTTCAGTGAAGAAGCCACAATCAGGTTCTGGATGTATTTTTTGTATTTTAAGAATTTGTCCCTGAAACATTTTGGATCATTCGTATTTTAACCTGGAATAACCTGTTAGCAGTAGTTGAGCTGTTTCCCACTGTGGCTTTATTCTTCTGTTTAACACTTGCATGGTGGTAAATCACCTGATATGAAACTGTCCACTCAAGAGAAAAGTGGATTAATTTTAACTTCAATTTATCCAGGACAATCACCAAAGTCCAAAAATCTTCCTGTCAGCCCCAAAAAATGAGAGTGTGGAAAGAACAGGGAGGTGATGCTGTAACAACTTCTCTGATGATGTAAAAGCTGCAGTTATTTTTATTATTGCAGTTTTTAAGCGGTGATGTGAAAGCACTCAGAGCAGAGAGCCACTCCTACCTGTTGCACAATGGTTGTTAGTTCCAGGCACAGTTGAACAATGTTGTTTTTCAGCAGTGAATATTCTGTCACACTGACAAATGGAGACCTGGGACAGGGGAAGGACAGGTTTATGCAGGATTAGGAACCACAATTTACACTACAGGCACATGTATGTGATATAGGGATCAGTTCTACAGCACAGAAATAACAAATCATCTCAAACTCCAGCAGCAAGCTGCACAACTTTTGTAACAGACACCTTTGAAACAAGAAAAAAATTCAGGCAGGATGCAAACTGGATTTCGGCCAGAACATCAGAAGTAAAAATAGTTTTCAAATAACCATAAACAGCCAAGATTTTCTTTGTACTGCTTCTTAAAAAGATGAGATTTCTGGTGTGACATCACTTCAGCAACCAGCACCTTAATTCAGAGAGCACAGTAATTCTTACTTAGTCACAGCTTCCTGCACACTCAGATTTTCTTCAGGCTTTCCAAACTCTGGCTGAATCTGACCCCGTTTGAATTTATAAGAACTGACAAGGTCATAGCCTGAGAGAATCTGGCTGCTGGCATTAGGTTAGGAAGATGTCACCAGGATTATACAAATCCTGTAAAGGAGGGTGATTCACTCTCACTGTGATTTCTAAGGTGCCATTTATGCATTCCAGAGCATTCTGATTCCAGATAAAGCTCTTCACTGCTAGAACTACAAAGGAAAACGAGCCACTGTTTGGTTTTTTCCAAACAAGAAACGTGCTGGTTTATGTTTCGGTTTCTGTCTTGCCACAGAGATACTTTTAATCAAATTCTCAGCTCATAAATGTGACACACCAGTGTTTGGTTGAGCATTAACCATCACACCTGCATCTAACACATCCAGCCTGCTCCTGATAAATAAGAGTCAATTTTCAGACTAAAGAAGTACTATCATTTATTTTGAACATTCTTAGTTGATTTGCTCAACTCCAGCTTCTCTGTGTCTTTTTTTAATGGCTGAAAGCTCAAAGTCCATAAGCTTTCCTTCCTTGCCCGTCATTCTGACATTTCTGATGCTGTTACCAGTTGTGGCAGAGAAAAATATTCATTTCACACAAAATCCAACTGAAAGAATCTCAGAAGATATCTAGAGCAAATTTTAAATTCTCCTGACAGAGAAGTGTACTAAATTTCACTTCCAGCATTTCACAGATTCCTAAACATTTAGAGCTAGAATTCCAGACCTGCCATTTTAATATTAGAATAAAAAGAGTACACGAGGTAAAGGAAGAACAAATACAAAACTCCCCAAAGAATTATTCCCATGCACAAGGGACTGAGGAACAGTTAATTACCTGTCCAGCCAGGCGAGTAAGTTCTTGGCAGCACCAATCAGGTCAACCACAGAGGTAAGAAAATCATTTGGCAGCCGTCTGGAGGCTCTGCCATCGTAATGGCCACTCCTCCTCCTACCCGTGATAAAGTTCTGCAGGTTTTTGGCCGAAGCATTCAGCTTGTGAGACAGAGTCCGCAAGTTTTCAGTCTCCAAACCATAATTCTGAGGGAAAGAAGAAGATTGGTAGAGTGTGTGGTCAGTTTCATGAACCCAACAGAGAGGAGAAACATCCTTGGCTGAGAGGGAGGGTGGGTGTGGTGCCTGGGTGGGATGGGACAGGAAAATTTGGGATGGGGATGGGACAGGAATATTTATGTGGAGATAGAACAGGAATATTTGGGTGGGATGAAAGAGGAATATTTATGTGGGGATGGGACAGGAATATTTGGGGTGGGATAGAACAGGAATATTGGGGTGGGGATGGGACAGGAATATTTGGGTGGGTATAGAACAGGAATATTTGGGTGGGATGGAACAGGAATATTTGGGCTGGGGATGGGACAGGAATATTTGAGGTGGGATGGAACAGGAATATTTGGACTGGGGATGGAACAGGAATATTGGGGTGGGATAGAACAGGAATATTGGGGTGGGGATGGATCAGGAATATTTGGGGTGGGACACGGGATGACCCCAGTTTGGGACACAGCATCACAGCCCTACAGAGCTCAGGGGGCTCAGCCAGGGAGAGGCAGGAGGGATCCCATGTGCTGGGTCCCCATGTCAGCCTGGAAAGAGAATCACAGGATGATTCTGTGCAGGTGCTTTTATTGCAGAGCTCTGGGAATCAGAGGTACAAACCCAAATCTGACTCGACATGGATTCCAGAGGGATGTGTTTTTTATACCCTTTTTGTTATGTAATCTATGTTATCTAATGTTATCTAATGTTATCTTATGATATCTAATAATTATTAAATCCATATTGTTCTATTGTATACACTGATCTTATCCAAGCATGAATTCTTGTAATTTTTCAGCACATGATTACATGACTTCTCATGATTCTTATTACGATTAAACAGTAATATATTCAATTTACCAAACAATTAATACATTTAACAATCATATCATTTGTCATATGATGATTAAGCAGGTGCAGTTTCACATGATCTAATAAAGACAAAGCTCAACATTCGTTCCCAGGTTCATTTATTGTTCTGAAATGCATCAGACGTCATGAGAGTTAGAGAAGCAAGAATTCAGCCATAGCCAAATTGGTTTCTTCATTACAATATAACATTTTAATCCAATAGAAAGTTGCTATGAAATTCATTTTTTTTTTCTAACCTCTCATCTTTATTTAATTTTGCCACATTGCATATACTTTTGTCCAATAATCTGTTGTCACGCATACACACATACTTCTATAAAACCTAAACTCTCATCTTACCCCACACAACTACAATCCTACACTGTAACACTATAACTATCTTATCTAACACAGTTTCTTACTTACTTGAGGCATATTCTCCCAGCTATAGAAACATAAGCCTATAATTGCTCTGCTCATGTCTGTATACTTCTATTTTCACATTAATCCAAGTTTTGTTCCAAGGCTGCAAATCAAACTCTTCAGTGTTTGTGGAAGTTTCTTTCTTTCTGTTTCCCCCAGGGGTGCATGAGGAGCTGCCACAGGAGCAGCCTCTCCTGAGAGCAGCTGAGCTGCTCCTGCCCTGCTCAGGGAAGAGTCTGAGCAGAGAAGATGCAGGAACAGCTGCTCCAGGCTCACAGACTCCAGCCAGGGACTGGGGTTTGTATTTAAGAGTTCTGAGCAGATTTTTGTCCATTGTTCTAGTTCTGATGGAGAGAGAAGGGTTGACTCTCATTGAAGGTTTACAAACAGAGAACCTTTTCCCTTTATCCTCAGTCCTTTTATCACCAGACCTATTCCACACTTAGACCCAGACAGCAAGCACAAAGACAGCTCAAATCCATTAAATTATTCAAATTCACACAGAAAGTCTCAAACATGCTGAATTGAGCCCAGATTTCCTGCAGCCCCCAGAGGATGTAGGACATGAAATAATTCAATGAGCATTTAAACAAAATCAACTCTCAGAGTCTGAATTGATTGCCCACTGTTAATTCCAACTGATCATGAATATCATACATTAATATTTCTGCCTAAACTTCTTCCTCAAAGCAGAAAATAACGAATTGAAAAGAATACACTTCTTGACAGATGCTAACATGGATATTTGTACTAGAAATAATAATTTTCAACTCCAGAAGAGGGAAACACACTGACCAATATCAAGATGATAAACTGGGGTTGTATGGAAAGCAATCAAAGCACAAACAAACACTTGGTGAAGTAGTTTGGAGCTCTGACAGCTGGCACTGGGGACACTGTCTTCTCTGCCAGCCATTCTCCCTGTCAAAGCTCACTCTCAGAAATAAATCAAAGCCTTGCCTCCAGCTTGGAGGGAAATCTCCCAGAAATGAAACACTTTGCTACCTTAGCTGACAGCAAAGAATTAGATTTAAATACTAGGGAGGGAATAAATTTCATCATTGGCTTTGTATCATATCTAAAACATCATGGTAGGGGCCAGACCATCCAGTTCAAGATTAAATTGCCACAGATGAGAAAAAACTCTCCTCAGCTTTTTTCCCCAGAACAAATGCAGCACAGTTAGGAACAGTATCACCAAGGAAAGCCATTCCCTTTTGGAAAAGTTTAAAGAGCGAGCTGTGTGTGACATTAATGTGTCATGTTTAGTATCACGTCTAATCTTTTATTAAGGCACTGAAGGAATTCCCTCCCCTGCTCTGTTTTCCTCTCGAGTTCCTCTCATGCCAAGATGATGACTAAAGGGATGCTCTGGGATGCATTTCCAGCTTTCAACCAGAGCCTGCTTTCCCCTCAGAATGAGTTTCATTCTGCACACTCAGCAGCACATTACAAGGATGATGAACTTGATCCTCCTGGTTTCTTTATGCAGAAAAAAACCCATATCTAAGTTATCTTAGTTAAAATACATATGTAAGTTATAATATATATAAGTTATCTCCCAATAACTTCTTGCATAAAACTCTGGAAACCTTTGCTTTTAAGAGGAGTCAAGCAGGAAAGGACACAGTTTGATGACTGAATCTATAAATATCAGAGGCTATTTTAGATCCCAGCAAGGGTAATCAGCCAGAGAGATCTTCTCCATTCCCTGGAAATCACAGAGGAGTGAGCAGGAAATGTGTGTGAGGAAATCCACCTAGTGAGCAAGTTCTTTGCTTTATCTTGAAGTTTATGGCTTACATGCCAATGACAACCTCAATTAGTGTCAACATAAAATTTAAAATGCAGCAAAACGTAGATACAATATATCCATAAAGATAATCAGAAGGTGAAAGGAAATTGTTCAGCGCAGCAGAAGAGCTGAGGCAAGTTAATGGTTTACCTGAGACTAAGGGATACAATAAAGGGGAAAAGATAAAACTGTTGTAAAAGTGACAGTAAATCAATGCCTTTGTAGAAGACATTGGGTTGTTCTAGATTTGAACGTGTCTAAATCCAAGATTTTAATTTTTTAATCAAACAACGGTAATCAACTACCAAATGGGAAACATGTGCTCACAAATACAGCAATTTCACAGCTACAGGGCGCACCAGATTATGAGGTGCACTTCCAGGTTGTTGGCAAATTTCCAAACTTTGTCCATATATGAGGCACACTGGACTATAAGGCACACTTTTTGTTTGCAGTGAGGATCCATGCACAACAAAGTAACGAATTAGTAACGGAATGGCGCGATCACGGGGTTCACTGGCAGGTGCTTAATTTGCAAACATTTTTCACAGATCGGCGCAGCCTTTAAATGCAGCCCCAGGCGCCCTCCCCGCGCCATGGGCCCCGGCACTCCCAGCTTGGCTCCGGACTTGTTGCAGCTTATCGCGGCTCGCACTTCTGGGTTGGCAAATTTCCAAACTTTGTCCATATATAAGGTGCACCGGATTATAAGGCGCACTTCCGGGTTTAGATCAAAATTTTAGTCAAAAGGGTGCGCCTCATAGTCGTGAAATTACTGTAATCCTTGGATGTATCCCTGCATCTTGCTGCACCAAACCCCACTGTGGCAGGATTTTAGGAGAGGCTGTGGCTTCTTCTGGGCTGCCAGAGTCAGCAGTAAAAGTGATGGGGAATGGAGGAGATTGTTCCAGAGAACAGAGGCAGGAAGTGGGTACCCTCAAATTTAAACTGCATCAATTACAATTCAGTAGACATGTTTGAAAACAAAGAATTGTGGTTTTATGAAAATAATGAAGCTGGTGAGGAGCCCTGTGGATGGCATTGCCAGTATCCAGCTCTCCCCTAATTCCTGCAGGCACCTCAAATCCATGGTGTAACTGAGAGAGTCTCAGAGCTGCCAAACTAAATCATCATCACAGCTGCCAGGCTGGATTCAGCTTCCACATTCTGCTCCCCCTGTGTTAAATATGTGAACCACACCATGGAAATGATGCTCCTGAGCCTGGAAAATTCTGTCTCCTGGCAGGAGATTCAGGTGGTTTCTTTCTGGCACTGTAAATCCTAGATATAATTTCTGGTTTATGAAGAAAGACAGAAAAATAAAAGAGAAAACCTCTAAAAAGGACAAGAGGGTGAAATTAGCATAAGCAAGATTATTTTTCATCCTAAGAGCAGGGAAAAATAAGCAAAGGTTGCTCCATTCCCTGGTTTTGTTTCAATGATGCTTCAGGTTGTTCCATCATCAAATGACTCAATTAGTGGGAATGGATATACAAGTTCAGAGAATGAATCCTGACTGCCAAAACAACCCCAGATGTTGCCTGTCTAGAACCACACAGCCACGTAATTTGTCAAATTATCCTGGAATCTGGATCAGGAAGCTGCTTAATGAGAACAGAAAGTTGCCTAAAGTCACCAGCACTCCATTTCAGAAAAAGCGAGCTGGACAGGAACATCGCAGAAAATGCCAAATTAACAACACACCTTGAACACAGATGACTGGAAAATCTGTTAAATGTTGAAGTTATTTCATATAAAAGCACAGATCAAACAGTAAGAACCTCTGTATGTGCACTGACAGCATTATTACCTTCACACCCTCAAAGGAGCTACACAGATTATCTGATTTATTCAGCCACTGATCTGTGTTCCAGGATGGAGCTCAGCAATTCCTGAGGCCCCATTCCCTGACAGGAGCTGGGAAGGAGGATTTCAGGAGGCAGAAATGAAACACAAGTGTGAGATCAGAGGCAGACAAGCTGATTATGGGAGAATATCATTAGCAAAACGCCAGGATGAATCTGTGACACTTCTCAGTGAGGTGCGCAGCTGATTTGGGTGCAAGGATAACTCCAAAATTCAGTTTTTTCCCCTCAATTCTCCCCTTTCCAGGCTCTCTGTGCCAGTTCCCCCCTTCTGCTGTGCTGGGGTTATTGGAGGTGCTGAGGGAACAGATCCCCCCAGGGTTTCACACCTGACTGGGTTTTCTGAAGTACAGAAAACAGGTGGCTGTTGTCAGAAATGCTACAATTCAGGTGACAGGAGAAAATGCCTTTTTTTTCCTGGGCAGATGCTTTTTTCCCAGTGCAGAGAAGATATAACATAAGAGAGAAGTTGTTGAATATCCCTATATTTAAAATTGGAATTTTGCAAACTGAGATCTAGGAAATCTGCCTCCAAGCAGATATTTGATCTTTTTAATGTCCTAAACCCAAAATGCAGAAATAGCTAAACACAATTCACCATGACCCTGCCTGCCCTGTCCTTGTGTCACAATTCCAGCTAAAAACTTTGTTTTGAAGTTCCATTTTAAAATAATTGAGCAAATTCTGTATCCAACTGACAATTTAAGACCTGAGCTTTTAAAATATTCAAGGAAGTGGAATTTAAAAAAATCTTCAGCTATGGTGTTCTCATACCTTACTGCAGGTGAGCAATAACATCACAGAGGATTTTATGCTAATAAAGCAACCTGGGAGAATTTTATTAAGATAAAATAGGCCAAATTATTGCTGCCAACATGAAGATAAAAAATAATGAATATAATGGGGAAAAAAATAGCCAATTGCTAATCAGTTTTTGTCAACACCAGCACCTGAAGATTAAAAGCTGAGCATGAAATACCTACAGAATATGAAGAGTTTTTATTCCTTCTGTGGAAACTCCCCCAACATTTTTTCTTACAGGTAGAGCTGTAATGGAATTGCTTTGCTGTGATGTGACATACAGAGCTAGAAATAATGCATGCACGCTGGAATTTAATAGGCACAGGGTGTAATTTTAGCTAAATAGTTTATATTGCATAAGTAATGACTTTAACTTACCTTAAAAACAGATTTCTTTTTAATTATAGTAATTTTTCTTCATGTTGTCGTTCATGTGAGTAGTCAGTGTAATATATAGAAATAAATATATGTGTAAATATACAAACACAGGGGGGCATACACAGCTTTTTCTGTAGGTGATACTTGAGACTGTTACAATTTTCACTGAATATAAAAGAGAAATAAAAGGGCAGAGCAGGAGATCTGACTGAGGAGGTGAAAGGAAACAACACTGACTGAAATTGAAGCACCTTACATGGAATTCACCACATCCAAGGCATTTAAAACACCACAACCTAAACACTGAGCTGCAGTCCCGTTTCTATACTTCACACAAAAGCTTTCAGAATGCTCTAAACTATTGGGGATTGAAAAGCTCCATCCCCAGGCACTTCTTCCCCCAACTCAGCCTGGTTTTCAACCCATTCATAAATGGATTTATTGTGGATGTGCAGCCCCTCAGCAGCTCCCTGGGGATGCTCTGCTCCCCTCCCTGGTCCCTCTCTGTCCCCAGGGTCTGGAGGTGGCACAGATACCTCTGTCCCACCTGGGGCTCAGCCACAGCTCTGACACCACCTGGGAAAATCCCCCAAGGAGCTCTGAGCTCTGGGATTCTCCTCTGGGAGAGCAAGGGGTGCCAGATGGGATCCTGCTCCTCCCTGCTGTGTCAGGGCTCTGCCTGCTGCTCCAGCTCTGCCACGACAATCAGAGTTTTTGGGATAGCATGGAGCCAGTCAGCTCTTTATAAACCCAGGAAAACACAATAGAAGCAAAAGTCACAACTAACCATACACTCTGATTTTAGCATAAATAATTCTGACACATACAACTATCAAAACGCATTTTTTTTCTTTTAAATTTAGGGATGTATTTAAAGGTTAGGAGCCTTTGAAACAGTGGAGACCTGATTCTGAAAACCTTGGCTCTGTAAGCACTTCTCTGATTTCACTAAAATATTGTGGTGATGTTTTTATTATACAACATGTAACTGAATATATTGAAATAGTATAAAGTCCAAGTGGGTGAGGAAATGCATTTCCACCAGGTGTGTCTGGTTTTCCTCTGGAAAAAGAACTTACAGGTCTGAATAGCAATTTGGAAAAGGCCAAATAGATTTTTCATTAGGGATTCTATGAATCAGTGCACAAGTTCAGGTCTAGAGATTGGAACCTAAAACTTAAAATTTCCTGCATGGTAAAAAAGAGACAATTATTATAATCAGATGGAAGTAATGACACCATGTGATAAGAAGTTGAAATAAACCAAAGAAACCCCAAGTTTTGTTAAGGAGAAGTGTTAGATGTTAGTTCACACAGTTTATGCCCTGACATATTCAGTAATTTATGTCTTTATTATGCATATATAAAGTCCTGGCACTGTTGTTTTGAATACCATAAATGTGTTAGGAAAATAATTTCCATCCATGCCTGGGGAATGCAGCTCCAGTAAAATATGGCCCAAATTTGTTTCAGCTTTTTCTTTAAAAGCTTTTCTCCTTCTAAATCAGTACATTAGCATAATAATATATAATAAATATATAATAAACCAAATCCTTCTGCCTCTCTTTAACAACATTTGCCCATCATCTCAGTTAAACTGCAGTATCACAGCACAGTTTATGTGCACAGAACGTGACGTTTCATCAAAATGAAAGTATGGAGTTCATTAATAATTATGGTAATACCATGCAAATATGCAACATCATAATCCAAATTAGAGTCTATTATTTGAAACACCTCGATGCTTTTTTATGTGCAGCTTTCCTCCCCCTTGTTCTCCCTTCCATTATAATTATCCCACCTTGCTGGAGCAAATTGTCTCACAATTCTTTGTCTCCTGAGTCTATAATTTGGAACTTGTCATGGTGCTTCTAAGCACTCCATACACCTTCCTATTATCTTGTAAATAGATAAATTAAATAGATCTAGAAATAAGATTAAATATTTTAACCTATGCTAAAAATTAAGACCTGCATTTTGTTTTTTTTATCTTCAGAAGAAGCTTTAGTATTTGCATTGCAATTGAGATATATATCTGTATCTATCTATAAACCATCTATGTAGCTATATATCATCTATATATCTCTCTATATAATCTAGATATCTATACATATTATCTATATAGCTATGTATATACATATATAAATGTCATCAAGCATAATTAAGCTGCCCTGATTTTTTTACATTTTTAACAGAAGTTATTTTTATTTTAGATAAGAATTAGAACTTGATCATTTTTCCCTAAAAATTGGGCTCAAAAAGACTGCAAGGCCAACCATTGAAACAGGCATTTTTTCAGAATAAGTTTTTAAATTAAATTTATTTAACTTTATATTATTAACTTCATGTTTAAGACTTCAGAGTCAGATGATTGGGCACAGATGAGGTCAAGATGGAGATGCAGATTCATTGTTCAAGGATCTCAGGTTATGCAAGGCTTGCCCCACTCTAGGCCAGCCTAAAGCTGCATCCTGAGCTGATTAATATGAGCAGGAATTAACACATCCCTCATCTCCTGCCTAAACATTTTATAAGGAGCTTTCACCTGGCAGTTCTTGCCACAGATGTCTGAGCAAACTGCACAAAGTCTGCTTAATCCTAATGAAGCAAAGTGATTTCAGTGGTGGAATAAAGAAATACTCCCTCAAATTGGGTGAGCTCCCTGGTTTGGGTTTGGAGAGCTGCACAGGGATCCATAGGGAGAGAAAGAAAGAGAGAGAGAAAGAGAAAAAATAGAGGGAAAGAGAGCAAGAGGAGCCACTGCTGGGGATAAGTGCCCAAACCACAGAAAGGTGTGAGGAAAGCAAACTCATCACACACAGAACTGACTTTAAAATGTTCTACAGAATTAAACCAGTCTAATGCATGCACAGATATTTGTGTGATGGGTGTGCACATGAAAATGAATTTTAAAGTTCTCTCTCACTGCCCTACAGGGCCACACAGTGAGATCCAGCACATCATTTTTGGATAAGGTCTGTAAAAATGTGGGATCTGCACTTCATTTATGCCTGCCTGCCGTAATGGCATGAAGTATAAGGAAAGTGCACATATTTGAATATATATATATATATATATGTGTATATATATATGCCACTCTGAGTCTGCTGACCATGCCTTCATTACATTTTTTCCCATATATATTTTGGTTGTTTTCTTTTTTCCCCCTTCCCCCTGAAGAAATTTTAATTAATATCTGAAACCTCCTTACATTTTTCATAGTTTTAGATTTACTCATTCAGCAAGTCCTTGAATTTTATTCTGTTTGTAAATAATCTAAACACCTAAATGTCATCCCAGCTATTTAGTGCCCATTCTCACCAAAGCTTTAAGAAAGGAAAATTTTACAAGGAGAGAGAAGAGCTCATATCTCAAATGATTATTTACATATCTGAACCACCAACAGTTATTTCTGCAGAGGTGATGAACCATCAGATTCAGAAACAGGAAAGATTGATCCAAACCTGTGATTTAATTTCTCTGGGAGAACACATTTCCTGCTTTACCTGGACACCTCAGCAGCATCCCTTGGAGCTGTTCCTGACTGCTCTCCCACTCTGCTTCTAATTCACATTTTCTGCTCAGCTCTGACTTCACCAACAGTTTAGATCTAAAAATGTCTGGAAGAAAATTTTAAAAATTTAAATTTAAAATATTTTAAAAAATTTTTTCTCAACACTTTTAATACCTTTTTTTAAAAATTTTTTTTTAGGAAAACCTTAATATCCCATCAGCACGAAATAATAAAACCTTCTCATGACCATAACAACCTCCTGAGAATCCTGCTGACAAAGTGCTAGGTGCATTGCAGCATCCCTGGCCTGTGCCAAGCTGAACATCTGGGCACATTTAACATCCCCAATATCACCTCCCAGGAAAACACCAGTGGGGAAATCAAGCTGTGGCAGCATTTCCTTCCTGATGGCCACAAAAGGGAGATCTGGGAGTGTGGAGGGGGTTCGAGCGTTTTGTGGCTTCCTTCCACATTTGGATTGTTGTTTCCAATATTTTATTCCAGCATTAAGGATGGACTGATCTGCATATGGCTTCAATTACCAAACATATGCAAGCCAGACAGCCAGGGTGCCTTGACCTCTCCCATATGTGTAGGAAAACAAGCTCTGAGCAATCTGCTGGCTGGGGATGCTGTGATAAACAAACAGGAGCACAGGATGGCAGGAGATATTTCCTCCAAAACTGTATTGGACAGTGAGCTGCTAATTTCTGAAGATGATCAGCGATTGCTGCCTGCATGAGTCATCTGCAACCTGCTGTTGTTGCTCCCCGGTGTGCACCCTGCTACTGTTGATATGTCCTGTCCCAGAAATACAGTAATTTC
>VRYO01002184.1:19185580-19231137 GCA_009812075.1 Sialia sialis | reverse complement strand
ATTAGAGGGTTACCCCACGCTGCTGCCCAGCTCTGAATAAACACACACTCTGTAAGTTTAAATTGTTAGAGAGCCTTTTGTCAGTCACAGTTGAGTATCAGTGTTAGACCAATACTCAGATTTTGGTAAATCACTGCTTTAGCATCCTCTGGAAGGGGTAACAAACATTTTGGGGAGCAGTGGCACTGCAAAGGGTTAATTTTCCATGTTCTGCACCCTGTGCATTCCCAATCTCTTCCTCCATGTGGACACCTGTGCAGCTCTGGGGCCAGGGACAGAGAATTTCCTCCCAGAATCACCCTGGGACCTTCTCAGCACTGGCAGGAATCCCCATAGGCTCCCAGCTCCATTGGGTTTGGCTGGGATTAGACAAAATCCCAAATTCTGGAGGCGCTGTGGGGATGGATGGGCAGCACAGCCCCAGGAAACCTCACCTGCTCTCCCACCCAAAAAAATTCACACAACTTTGGTAAAGACCTTTCACAAAACTGCTAAATCAAGATAATCAACCTCAGCTGGCTGATGGATTTAAATTCTGTGTTCAGATATTTAATGCAGCGTACACTGAAGTGTTGCTTTGACGCAATAGACCCAAACCCTCTGCTGGTTCCTGACAGAAAACACAAATTCCTCAGTGCTCCAAGCCGTGATTTCAGAAAACCAGTATTTTCAATATTTCCCTTTCATATGCCCCTCTTGAAGTCTTATTTCTGTGAGACATCAGAGTGGAAGAGTTATCACTGGGCACCCTGGAATTTAGAATTTAAAATTAACTCCTCCACAAAAGATTGGTGTTTTAGAGGCATTTTTATGAAGCCAAACTTTGCAACATCTGGATTTTTATGCTTTACTTGGAAAATTTTTTTGTAATATTTGCATGTATTTGATTAAAAGAAATGTAGAGATCCAGCAGCACATTTTACCATGAGCAAGAGATGGCACAGGATGAAAATATTACAGGCATCCTTCTTTCTAATTGATTCAGTGTAGAAAGAAAATGATGGAAAAGAAAATGTGGATGCTCTGCTGCACAATTTGCTCATGTGTCACTGCAGGGCTGTTCCATACTCTTCACATTGAGATTCTAGAAGAGCAATAATTCATATAAATTAATTGGATATGTCAATTATAATTGTTGCACAAAGGCTAGGTGAGCATCCTTAGGAGACCACAGGGGATTCTCCATGTTGCTGCAGACAAATCAAGAATCCAGGGACACAGGAGAGCTTACACAGAGCAATTGAGGTTAAAATTAAGGTTACAATATTAAAGTTGGCATTCCTGCTTTCTGCTCTTCACAGGTATTGGCAGACTGGATTATTGTGCAGGAAAGGATGCCTGTGACACCCAGAGAAACCAAAGAAAAAGAAGCACTAAAGTCCCTTAACACTGCACCATGCCATGCTGGGGCAGCTGGTGTCAACACAAACACCGTGAAATGGAACAGGCTGTGCTAGGAAGGTTTTCTTTCATCCCTGTGCAGAGAAAATGCCCATTTCTGAATCACCAGCAGTGACTGGGATCACTACCATCACCTTTGGAGAAACCAAACACCCAGAAGGGCTGAAATTGCAAACACAATCCCTGACTTCCAGCTCTAAACCCCAAGAGAAATCAAAATTATGTCAGAAATGAGTATTCCATCAATGGCCCTTAAACCAGGGATAGAAGAATATACAGAAATTATAATATAATACTATTATATTATCCCAACAGCAGCTGAAGTGAATTTCAGCCCTAATGCCCTGCCCTACAGTGTTGGACACACCTGGTTTTTAACCCCAGCTCATCACCCACCTATTCATTTGCATGAATTTTTGCTCCTGCATTGGCCTAATAAGTAGAATTTAATTGCAATTATGAGGGGGGGGGCTGTTCTCTGCCAGGGAGTGACAGGAACTCACTGTATGAAAAGAAATGAAATGTTCAGCACTGAGCTTACCCAGACACAGAACCAACATGAAATACAGTAATGGATTATTATAAACGGATTCTTTTATAAATTTCTAAATGGAAATAAGTCCATTTATTTCTCAGAAACAGGAGCTCCTGTAGGACCCAAGCCTGCCATGGATTAGGAGCCTCATTCTCACTGGTACTTAAACAGATGCATTTTCCAAAGAAAATTACAAGCTTTGGAACAGGTTTAACACTTGGAATAGAGCATGTTTCTCCCTACTTTGTGAAAAAGAATTATTGTGTAACAAGAGGAAATCTCTCAGCTATGTTAAAAGACAGGAAAAACAGAAGTGTCTTTCCTCTCATTTGCCTGTTAACACTGTCTTGCTCCAGAGGCAAATGATGTGCATAAATTCAAAGAATTAGCAGCAGTCAACAGAGAAAATTTGTAATTTTCCTGGATTTTTAAAACATAAACAAAACCATAAGTAGGAAGAATAGAGAAATAGCCTGAAGTAATTTATCTGAAGTTTGATAACCCAATATAATTGTTTGGGTGCAAGAATTAGATGTGGCCTCCTGGATTTCAGCTGCCCTGCATTCCCTTTTGGACTGTGTGCAGGAGCTGAAATTTGAATAAAATGCAGCCAACTTCCTTTCTCTCATATTTCCATTTTATGCACCTTGTATTATGGCAAGGGGTGAAATTCTCACTGGGGTACCTGAACAGGACCATTTCCCATGGATGGCTACAGGATACACACCCCCCATAACCAGAGGGATCATCAGAGGCTGTGTGGCCATGGCTGCTCTCCAGGAATGACGAATTCAGAGAGGATAAAGTTCTCAAGAGAGTCCAAACCCACATTTCTAACGTATTTAACACACAAACACGAATCCAGAAGTCACTTGTATCCTAAATTCCTTTTGTAACAACCCTGTGCTTGGGTACCTCTGAAAATTTTGCTTGCTGCACTGCTGCAGTACCCAAAATATTCCTGCTGCGTGTTCCTGTGGGTAAACTGGCATGGAATTAGTGGTCCTTGAAGTGGTTCCCTTTTACTTTGTTCTTTGCTTAGATCAACTCCCAGAGCTGCCTTTAACATGGTGATTTTAGAAAGGATTTCATTTTGGTCATTACTCAACACAAATAATGTGTACAGTAATTTCACAACTATAAGGCGCACCAGATTATAAGGTGCACTTCCGGGTCGTTGGCAAATTTCTGACCATGGTCCATATATAAGGCACACCAGACTATAAGACGCACTTTTTTCTTGCAGTGAGGATCCGTGCACAACAAAGTAACGAATTAGTAACGGAACGGCGCGATCGCGGGGTTTACTGGCAGCTGCTCAATTTGCAAACATTTTTCACGGATCAGCGCAGCCTTTAAACGCAGCCCCAGGCACCCTCCCCGTGCTGCGGGCCCCGGCACTCCCGCCCACCCCTGGTGCTCACGGCTCACACTTCCAGGCTGGCAAATTTCCCAACTTTATCCATATATAAGGCACATCTGATTATAAGGTGCACTTCCGGGTTCTGATCAAAATTTTAGTCAAAAGAGTGTGTCTTATAGTCATGAAATTACTGTAATTACATCTAAACTTTTCCAGCACACCTTAGCAAAACCACAAAATTTTTACTCTCCCAATAAGACAAAAGAGTCATGCACACATGCGTGGGTTTTAGGTTACTCTGAATTGTTTGCACAAACTTAATTATCTCCCTTCAATGTCCTCATCTTAAGAGAAATCCGAAAACACCAAAATTGCCAACAGACTTTAAAAAAAAAACAACAAAAAACAAACAACAAAACAATCCTTAAAATCAGTTATTTTTCCAAGATGCATGATTTGAAATGCTAAGAAAGAATGAAGCTGCTAATTAGACTGATCAAAAGATGATACCCATGTTCTAATATGTGCAATAATTAACCCACTCCATTCAATGGTATTAATTCAATGTTTTGGCACAGCACAATAAATAGCACCGGACTGCCAAAAGCTGAATTTCTTTTCCAGTTGAAATTAATAAAGCTCTCTGGATGCATACATGTTTGTGGAGACAGAAATAATGTATGTGCCAGGTTCCTCATTGCTCTGAGGAGATGGAATAACTCTTCATCTCTCACCAAGAGGGATGGCATTCCATTCCAGAGAAAGGAGATTTATTTCCATCTAGTCAAGCATCAATATATACAGAAAATGAAGATTTAAGTCTAGAATAATTACCTTTGAATAGCCCCTGAAATATGGGTTGAAGTCTTTGACACAGAGAATGATTTGTTAAAAGGGAAACTTGTTCACAAATCAGGTGAAGTAAGAAAAAATACTTCCTAATATATTTGCAAAATTGACAAATCAAAAAGTGTATTAGCAGAATGAAAAATTAAAAGGATCTCAAGAGAGACCATTGTAGGTGTGACCATTAAAATAGTATTGATTTTGAAAAAATTTGGATAATTTTAATTAAGAAGAACAATGCTATCAATAGATACAGAGGCAGCTATGAAATATTTCACCTTCCCCATGGTATGCTTTAAAATAAATCACTGCAATCTGCTTTCCCCCTGACCAACAAACATCATTGCTGCTGGAATTTTCTTGGAGAGATGCCTAATAAAGAAATATGTTAGAAAAGTGATAGGGGAAAAAAAAATATTTGCTTGGTAGCTGTGTCTCATATGCTATTTTAAATAAAAATAAAAATAAAAATAAAAATAAAAATACATTAAATTCCTGCAGTTGTTGTAAGCATGGTGACCACAGGTGAATTTTTTTGTGCTTTCTGGTGGAAAACCCACCCTGCCTGGATTGTGGCTTTGCAGGAACTGCAGACAAAGTTTCTAATCTTTATTTCTCCTTGAAATTTCTCCACAGCACAGGCCTTATTTCACAAGTGGAATGGCTGTGAATTAACAGCACTCTTAATTACTTGAGATACAATCTCTATTGGAGCATTCTTTTCCTTTCCCATTTATTTTTCATCCTTTCATTATCAATCTTTCTTCCCACCAGACTGTTTATATTTTAATTCATGCAGGCTTTAACAATATACTGACTTCTACTGTCCTAAATAAATTAAATTAAATTTATTTGCAGATTTGAACAGCAACCCACATTGACCTCAAAAATATTCCTTTTTTATTGCTTCCAGTATATTTTACTCTCTATCAAAAAGTTCTTTTCCCCAGACCCTGATGCTTCTGCAGATTCAGCCCCTCTGCAACAAGTCCTCTAATAGAGATCCCAATTAATATTTCAACTTTAATGAAGTTACAGTCCAGATCCAAGTGGCCCACCATTTTTAGTCCCTAAATGTTATTTAGGTCACTTCAAATAAATAATTGCAGAGTAGTTTCTGAAGCAAGAAAGGACTTTGATGTTCCAGATTGGAATTTTTCCCCCACAGCCATCATTCCAAATTTTCTTCATAATTAAAGCACAACTCAAAAATGTCTCTCCAGAATGGTCAGAGAACTGAAGCTGAAAGTGAAGCTCACCTGTGACTCTGCATTCACATGAATTCACCCCTCAGCAAGCCCAAGATAGTGCCTGGACTTTCTTTCCTACAGAGAAAGTTCCTCTCACCTTTTGCACTCTGATTTTACCTTTTCATAAAGGAGATTATTTTAACATTTGAAATTGTTTCATTTTCAGGTAAAAATAATTCTTCTATAATAATAAAACACTTCTATACCACCATATTGCATGGGAGGTTTGACTATTCTTATTATTCCCTTTCCACATTTCTTATATTTTTTTTTCTTTCCCACTGCAAATCATCTTCCATGTGGAATCTTTTCTAGCCAGGATTCTCATATGAATTTCCTACCTGAATTCAGCTTGCTTTCAAAAGAAAAGTGAGTGTAAGAATCATGTCAAGAGCTCATGCACAACATAGCAAACCCTCTCTGCCTTTAACAATTTGCATTTGGAATCTGGCTGGTAGGTGGTTTGGGAACGGGAATAAAAAAATGAGTTTCCTCTTTTAATTTTAGTTTCTTCTTGCACTTAGAACTTTCTTTACAGGTCAGTGTTTGGTTCTGGGGGGTTCTCCAGTGTGTGCATCCCTGCAACAGCAGCCAAGGCACCACAGAATAGCATGGAAATACTCATTTCACACAAAATCCCACTGAAAGAATCTCAAAAGGTATCTAGAGCAAATTTTAAATTCTCCTGACAGAGGAGGGCACTACATTTCACTTCCAACACTTCAGAAATTCCTAAAAATTTAGAGCTAGAATTCCAGACCTGCCATTTTAATATTAGAATGAAAAGAGAGTACACGAGGTAAAGGAAGAACTAATACAAAGCTCCCCAAAGAATTATTCTCATGCACAAGGGACTGAGGAACAGCACCTCACCAAAACCCCACCAAAACCCCCCCAAAACGCCATTTCCCATCCCACCAAGGCCAGTGGTCCTTGGGAAAGTCACATTCCAGAGTGTCCCAAGGCTCAGACAATCCCCCTGGGTTTCCTGGAGCAGCAGAGCTGTTCTGCAGGTAAATTCCTGCCCTGTGGGAATTCCTGACACCCTGAGCTTTGCTGGAGATTTCTGCAGCCCCTGGAGCTGCTCCTGCTGCCAGCACTGTCCAGCCCACCCTGCTGGGATGGATTGCAGGTCCTGCCTGGGAGAAATGGGTCATGGAACTCAGGCACTGCCCACTGCCAAGCAGAAATCAATCCAGAAATCCATGCACGGAAAAAAAACAATTCTCATTGACATGGCCCAGGCAGAGCAAAATCAGGGCAGGGATGGGGACAGGGACAGCAGAATTATCCCAAATCCATCTGGGACTGGGAGGATGAACAGAGGGACAGAGCAAACTGCTGGTGGTGCCTCCCCTCCACAGGATTTTAAGACCAAACTGTTGGCATTGGTGCTGCCCTGCTCTTTTTTCCACAAAAAAATGTTGAAAATAAAATTCAAGTATTTATATTTATGAATCTACAAGCAGAGCTTCTGCTGTGCACCCTGTCCATATTTCCAACACACACAGAGTGCATTAAAGTATTGATTCCTGGCTGCCTGGCACTCTTTTACCTGCCCATAAACTGTATTAAATTTGCTTGTTATGTAATTCAGGGATTCAGAGGTAAAATGATGTGTTTCTTAAGCCATTCTGGTTTCAGTAATTTCCTATATGCTAACTCCTGTTTAGTGGCATAAATAAAATATCAGTGAGCAATTCCAAGTCACAATTTTTTCTGGTCATTTGGCCAGCAGTCAGATGTTAGTGCAACTATCTATTAATTTTTCAAGACTTAGCACAGAATAAAAATACAATTGTGATATTTTAGAAATGCATTTCAGCTCATAAAGGCAGCACCAACTCTCCTCTCATCCAATTATTGCCATTATTTAAAATAATTAAAGCGAGATTCTTGATAATGCTTTCTGATTACATGGATCCAAATCCCAATAAATGAGTACAGATTTAAAATAGGTATTATACTGAGTCTGGGAAAAGTTTTCTGTGATCCTGCAAGGACTGAAGAAGATGTACAGAGAGCCAAGGAGAAATGTCAGAAGCAGGAGAACATCCCCAGGAGCAGAGCTGCAGGCAGCAGAGTCACTCAGCAGAAAGCACAAGGAACAGGTAGGGAGAGAAACATTTAGAAGCCGGAAAAAAATGAGAAAAAGGCATTTTAGAGTCAGAGTGAGAAAGGAAGGGAAAGGGCTGAAAGGCAGGAGGTAAAATAAATGATAGCAGGAGCTGGAAAATCCTCATCTTGCTTCAAAAGGAAAAGTCAGGTCATGAGACAGCACAGGAAGAGCTGAACCATTGACCAGCAGCAAGAGGCACATTCTCTGTGCTTAAAAAAGAAACAAAAAAAATCACAGTCAAGAGTCAGCAGGGTCCTCCTCGGGGACACACTTCACTGAAGGGAGATGTTTCCAGGGGAAAGTTTTTGGGGTGCTGCCCTGTGGAGGGTCCAGGCTCTGCTCACTGGGCTGTGCTAGCTTCCTTGTGTGGAAAAACCAAGGAGAAAACCAAGGAAAAAACAGGGAAAACCTCTGGAATTTGGTTCAGGTGTTTCCAGAAACCCTGACTGTTGGGTTCTGCAGCACACACCTGCCCTGGAGCAATTCCCTGCTCTAGGTTGTTTCATTTGGAGGGGCAGATCTGGAGGCACACTGAGGATATTTTGTCATTCCAGGAACAGGAAAGAAGATAACTAATAAGTAGTATTTTAAAATGCATTTTTTTTTCCCCCAGAGCATTTTACCTCACTTGTTTTCTATCCTACTTCTTCGTGCCAGTTTCCCTCTTGGAAACAATTTCTCTTTACTGAATTCCCACAAGGCAACCCAGTTATTGAAAAGCAGAACTCCTGATAAAGAAATAAAATACTATGATTGTCATGTGTAATTTACCTATGTAATTTTACTATTTTGTGTTCTAATATTTTCAATATTCTTTCACCTGTCCATCTACATGAACAGAAGTTTTTTTGTCTTTACAATTAAGTTAATACATCACATTTTATTAGCTGATTGCAATAAAATAGCAGAGGAAAAAAGAATTTTTTATATCAAATATTTTGTTAAGAGGTTAACTGAATTAGAAACATAGTAATTAATCATATGAATAAATAATGTCCTTCCAAGTGCTTGTGGGTTGCAAAATCCCAACTTTTAGTCGACACACGTGTCTGTAGTTCAGATAAAGTCAATTTTACCACTCCAGTCTCATCTTAAAGCTCATTTTAAACAATCTTCCAGTCTAATTAGCATTTCCTTCTGGCTGTTTAGGACCATCCTTGTGAATGCTGGCATGGTTAAACCACTCAGGTCTACTTGGTTCAGTGCAGTGTGGCAAATGTCAGTGAAATATGAGGGCATATGGCACATAATTACAGAACCATATGGATGCCAAGAGTGATAGTCAACAGCATTTGAATGCAGGACCAAGAAAGACCATCACACATAATCATTAAGTGGATAAATATAGTTTTTGTGCAGCTGAGAGGAGCCAGGACATGTCTGTCCTTTATTGAAGCAAAGCCACGGCGGCTGCTTGAGCATTTTGAGATTCCTGTAGAGGAATCTCTACATCATTTGTAGTTTGGTTTGTAAGGTGTAAATGCAGCTGAGTGAGGTGAGGAACTGTTGGGAAGGATGAATCACAATGATTGCCTGGCACAAGATTTTGAGAATATGGAAACCATAGGTGAGATTGAAATGAAAGCCATCTTTGAGATACCAAACCTTACTTACTAAATAACTAGAAAACCATAGAATGGCCAGCTGAAAGTGATCCCCACTTGAGTGAACAATTCCCTCTGCTTGGAGACAGGTCCAAGGGTCAGAGAAGACCCTGCTGGCTTGGCAGAAGGGTCCAAAGAGGAGTTTTTAGGGTTTAAAGTGTAACACAGTATGGTAATGCAATGATTCTTACAGGCTGTGTGTAAATGCTATAGGATTTGTATCTTGTATTAGATTGGTTAGTGAAAATTAGAATATTCAACACAGAAGATGATTTATTGTATTGTAACGGGAAACTCACTCTCTGTACTCTTAGCTCTCTTAAAATTCTTAGCTTTTCCTCTTAGGTCTCTTAGCTTTCTCTCTTACTACCCCTCACTCTCTCATTGCCCTGCTCTGGGCTGTGCTGGCAGCTCCAGGCAGGGCCCTTTCATCCACACCCTTTGCAATAAACCAGAAGTTCCAGAGATCTTTAGAGATCTCTCCATCTGTCCCGACCCTCCTGCCCACCAACACTTCTACAGTCTCCTACAAGGAACCACTCACCAAAGCACAGAGCAGATCCACTGCTTCCAGGATCAGCTCCTGGTGGCCGATGCGAGTCACCCCCAGCTCCTCCAGCTCCTGGTGCGTGATGTGCAGCAGCTGCTCCCCGTTAATCTTCTCCCTCTCAAAGTTTTTGATGTATTGTTGGAGGCAATCATCCAGGCCTGGGTAGAAAAGCCAACAGCACAGATTCAGAGAGAGGGGAAAAAACCCAATCAAACAGTTCTGTAGCTCACAAATGCAGAAATTTCTTGGGAATGCAAGCATGCTTCTTTGTTTGGGGTGATTATGGAAAATGTGCAATGAAAATTATAATTTAACCTACACAATCCAGCACACGCTGCAAAAGAGAGAAATTTGTACTACTGATATTATTTTCAACATTCTTAAACATTTAAACTGTAATTCTAAACCTTTATGGAGATGAAGGAAGGACAAAGCAGCACAGAGAGTGACATTACAAAAAACCTTTTTCTTGTGATGTCACAAAGACCTAAATATAATTTTATCTTATGATTAGGAACAGAATCTTCCTGTAACTCTTCCAGGGCTCATCAAGGTCATGGAGTTTGGCTGTCCCTGATCAGGAAAAGCTTTTCAGGCTCACAAACTCTGCTACACCCACTGCCAATTCTCACCCCAAATTATCCAGATTTCTGAATCCAAACAACACAAAAATGGCTTTGTTACACCTCCAACTACGAATACAATTTTACCCAAGCACAAGGAATTGCTCCACTTCACCCTGAAACTTGGTAGGGTGAGAATAACAGATTATTTTGTTTCTCAGACCAGAGAAGAAGCTGATTAATGACACTGAAAGATTTTTTTCTTTCTCCAAATCTGTTTCCTCACATGCCTTGAATTTCCAGACAGAACAATGAGTTGAACACAGGGATCTACTACTGAAAGTCTCTCAAAGTCTGCAGGGTATATGAGGTCTCTCAGAGGTCCCTCAAGGACTGTCAGATTCAAAAGAAACCTGATGCGCACATGATTTTCTAGAGACCTACAAAAATCACCTTCAATAACTTCATCTACCAAGTAAAATAAAACACAGATTCTCAGTTATTTGCCCTAAAGGGATGTAAGTACAGTAATTTCATGACTATAAGGTGCAGATTATAAGGCGCACTTCCGGGTTGCCAGCAATTTCCTGAACTTTGTCCATATATAAGGCACACGAGACTATAAGGCGCACTTTTTTTTTCAGTGAAGATCCTCGCGCAACAAAGTAACAAATTAGTAACGGAATGGCGCAATTGCGGGGTTTACTGGCAGCTGCTCAATTTGCAAACATTTTTCACGGATTGGCGCAGCCTTTAAATGCAGCCCCAGGCGCCCTCCCCGTACTGTGGGCCCCGGCACTCCCACCTGCCCCCGGCGCCGGCTGCTGTGGCTCTCATGGCTCACACTTCTGGGTTGGCAAATTTCCGAACTTTGTCCATATATAAGGCACACAGGATTATAAGGTGCACTTCTGGGTTCTGATCAAAATTTCAGTCAAAACGGTGTGCCTTATAGTCACGAAATTACTGCAAATCCAAGATTCATAAAATTACAGAGGTTCAGGAACCACAGAAATTACCAATTTGGGCATTTATGATAGAGCAGTGAAATATAATTTCTGCTCACAGTCATTATCAAGTCTGCAGAGCATCTAAGAGTTGAGATACCTTGTATGGGTGTGCTGGGTGTCACCACTTCACACCCCAATTAACACAGCTCAGCTGGGACAAAAGGGCTGTGATGACACAAGGATGGAATTAAACACACCAATGTGTTTGTCCTCAGCCCATAAGTACAAGGGGATACCTTGCAGTTTCATTTAATTAACTCCTCTTTCAACATGATCCAATTATGCACTCTGCAAACTGATCGTTCTGTTATAGATAAAGCTCATTTACCAAGTAAGTGCACAGCTTTATATTCACTTACACCTCTGTCCCACACAAAGCTAGTACAGTGATAAAAATGTCATATTTTATGGTGTAATTCAGAAGTATGAGGTCATTTGGGGGATTTTTAAAGCTCAAATCAGCAGCCTGTAACTAATACCGAAACCTTTTCTCTATTCTAGAATGGTCTGCAAATAGGAAACAACTTCTCTGCATCTGTTCATTATTTTTAATGATCTTATGAACGGTTTTACATAAGTACAGTTCAGTTCAATTGGCTGAGAACTGGTCACTGCAAATTCTCTGTTTATTATTTAACATTTTAAAACCCAAGCTGTTGCACATTTCTGTTCCCTCTTGCTCAAGAACAATTAGTAAAACCATTTAGAGCAAAAATTCCAAACAGATTTGGACATTGCCCCAAAGCTCAGAAAAAGTCACAAAGCTGCTACTAGATATTAAATTATGATTAACAAAATCAAATTAATTAAAAAAATTCAAATCAGTGGCCATAACAAGCATTTGAAGCCTTCAGAGAGATTTAGGAAAACCCAACTGAACGTGCCATGTTGTGAGAAGTGTGCAGTCAGATGTATTAAACCTGCCTTTGTGCCAGGGAGAATGTATGACAGCAGAGCACAAACTCAAATTTGTATTATTTGTGCTGCTCTGTAATAGCTCCCCAGGGCACCTTTACAAGGCATTTACTTACTGGTGCAAACAGTGTGGCAGTTGACAAGAAAATATAGAAATATATCATTAAAGGGCCAGGCTGTCTCACAGAATGACAGCACTTAATAAATACACACAAAAAAAGAGAGATTTCCCCACTGCTCTCTGCTTTTCTGTCTCTCTGGGAGCCAGGCACTGAAATGTGAAACATTCCAAAGCAGTAATTCAGCACCAGGAAATCTTCTTTATTGTCAGGGCTCCAATTGTTTCTACATGAAAATATCCACGATGAAATTAGAAAGAAACAAAATACAGAAATACAGCTCGTGTTGACTCACCCAAACCAAATGAAATATTTATTTCCTCAGCCACTCAGGTCTCATTAGTGCTCTTTATGCATTTTCCCCCAGTATCATTTCTGTTTACAGGTAAGTATAAAGCAGTTCAGATTCATAACCACAAAGAAGGAAGAGGCCTTATCTCTGCTTAGATGTAGGTAAATAAAATTAACCTTTTATTCCCAAGATACACAATGTCAGTGTCAGGCAAGAAACAGAAATTTATAGCTCTGTTCTTGTTTTATTTGTGCACATCTTATAACTAATAAACATCTTCAGAGTACAATAAAATGATTGAAGGAAAATTGTTTAAATGTGGATGTTTTACTTTAAAGCCAAGGCTTAACACTCGTGGTGACAAAATTGTGGTTGGGGTTGGAGAATTTTTGTTTCATCAGCCCAGCTGGGCTCAAGGAGTTAACTCTAAAAAAAAATCCATGAAAGTTGAAGACATTTACCGATCTCTCAGTGTTATTTGAGAGGACAATCCAAGAAAAAAGGAGTTATCCATCAGCCCAAGTGCTGCCTGAGTCAGCTGGGAAGCAGCTCGGGCTGAGCACTGCATTAAAACCTGTAAAAACCCTTGTGCTCAGAAAAATGTAGAGGGAAATCAGGAGAAACATCCCATAAACCACATCCACCTGGAAACTCTGACATTTTCCTGCTGTATGGTTGGATTCCATGATCTCAAAGGTCTATTCCAGCCTCAAAAATTCTATGATTCCATATTCTCTCTTTCCATTTTTAAATTTAAAAAAATGATAATATTGAATCCACATGGACTAGGAAAACTTGATCTCCATATTCAAAGAGCAGAAGAAAAGGAAGCAACTCTGATATGTTGACTGCAAATTGTGATTTTGCAAATAGAGTGTCTAAAGTCAAAGTCAAGGAAACGTGAATAAAAAGGAGGTAGAAAATAGAAAATTGTTAGGGAGAAAGGGCAGGAAAAGAAGAGCCAATCAGCTTGAAAGTGTTTATTTTTAGAAATGCATAATTAAAGAAAAAAGAATAATTGAAACAGTAAAACAAAGCAAAACCTTAAAAATATCTCTAAATCAGATTTAAGTAGTAACTCAGCGCAGACATTACAAAACAGAGGTCACATATTGTGGGCAATGAGGTTCACTGAGATTAAAATGAGTTTTCCCATCAGTGCAAACAAATGGCAGGCTTGGTTTCCATAAAAACACAAACATTGCTGCCATGTTATGTAAACATCTGTGCCTTCCCCTCTGCCACTGGACAGAGATATTGAAAATATCGCCGTTATAAAATGACTATAAATGAGGCAAGGGAAGCCCCAGTCGTTCCTTTTATGCAGGAATGGTGCAGCTCTCACAGGAGAACTGCAGGAACAATAACCCTCTCAGATGTGATCCATTCCAGAAGGAATTCCTAGGTTTAAAATATGTAATGTCCAATTTTTCAATCACCTCCCCATCCCTTACGTGCATTTATTCACTTCTCCTTTTTCCTATATTTTAACCGATTTTTGTAACTTACTGGAAACTATGCTGGAAATCTCTCCTAAAAAATTCCTGCCCAAATGATGTGCTTGTTGCTGCTCCAAGGGAATTCCAAGAGGAAAATCTGGCTGGAAGAGCAAACCCTGGCTGTGAAAAGAGGGGTCACAGGCAGGGCAGGGCAGGTCCTGACAGAGGAAACAAAACAAACCCCCATATAGGAAAATGCTTTTAGGGTGAAAAAGAAGGAAATCAGCTCAGTGGGAATGCACTGAGCACTCCTGGCTTCAGCACTGCTGCAAGAGGGTGAGAGCCCACTGGGAAAATCTCTCTGATTAGGGTCTGACAAAGTATTAAATGTTTTCTTCCTGGTTAAAACCATATTTAGAAATTGAAGGCACACAGCACAACACTGAACCCCCAGTTGCACAATAAAGAACCTGAGGCAGAAGTGTTTGGGGGACCTGGATCCAAAGGACAAAAGCTGAGAGTCGATGGGATGATCTGTTTGCTCAGAAGAATTGCACTTTGGCCTGCCAAGACAAATTAATTACCTATTAATGTGCCTCATTTGACTAATAAAAGCTGTAAAACAATTTCTGCTCTTGCAGAATGGTGACTCGTGAAAAATCAACAGATTGAAATGAAACGGGGACAAATATCAATTTTCAAACGTTGCTGTGCTGTTGTTTCTGGAGTCACAAGTCCAGAAAATCAGCTCTTCACTCATAGGAAATATAAAATCTCTCACTAGAGTGCTGGAAATTCTGATTAATTGGGGAAGGCAGAACAAACTTCTGCTCCTGTCACAACCTTCAGTTTATATATGCAGATCTGCTTAAATATATCCAGCATTTAACAACATCCAGAGGTTTAATCCAAGTGCAGTTTTTACAGAAAGCAAAAGAGTTGGGTTTGGTGTTTTTTTCAAGAACAAGGGATATTTGGCATATAAAGCAATATTTAGCAGCTAGCTAGAAAGATCTGGAAGGAATTGACTGGTTGGCTGACTGAGAAACTGGGGAGAATTCATGCCTTTTCCTAAATGTAATTTTATTGAATAACACATCAATTCAGCCGTGTTCTTGATCAAAACCTCTTTGATTTTATTACCCTGGGCTCAGGCACAGTGGAGCCTTTCCAATTCTTATGTAACTTGTGACAAGGAAAATCATCAGGTGGATTTTATTTTTTTTTTGCCAGTGACGTTCAAAAGCTTTTGAAGAATTATTCAATCCAAATAAAGAAAAGGCATAATCCTCAGGGCCATGTTCACACTAAGCTGACTCTCAAATACCAGATATTTGTTCTTAAGCTTTTCAGGAGGAAAAAATCAAAACTATTTAGAGCATCAAGAAAAAAAGGATCTTCATATGAGCTCAATTCAGAGGGAGACAGATGGAACATGTTTGAAAACACTGTGAAACACCAAGCTTGGAATATTTCAGGCCTCAACTTTCCTAAACTTAAGAGTGTATTTGAAATCTAAGTATTTTGCATCTTTAAGCCTACAAGTCACAAATCTGACCTAGAGAAATACGAGAAAATATTAATATATAGAGAAATCTAGCTACTGATAGACTACAGAATTTTTTTTAAACAACACTCAAAATTGCGAGATCCGGCAGAAATTCACAAACACAGAAAAGGCAAAAAAAAAAAAAAATTCCCAACTATTCTGAAAAAAAAGAATGCCTCAATTCTGGCTTTATGTGACCTTTGAATGCTTGCCTGTGCAAGTGGAATGTGTTTCAGTGTTGCTTCCCGGCTGAGTTTCCTCTGCGTCACTGCCATATTCACAGCGATACAGATGGATGTTTTAGATGCAAATACAGGCAGACTTGTGCTGCTTGAATTTACAGCTCCTCATCTGCATGAACAGGAACTGGGGCGGGATGAGCACTCTGAATTAATGCTTCCCAGGCACCGATTGATACCAAAAATGTTGGCTTCCATTCCAGGCTGCAGCGTGGGTGGAACACCCTGGGCATAAACTCTTCCACTGGTGTCAGGTCACTGCTCCATGCTGGGCAGCCCAGGAGGTGTTTTCCTTGCTCCATTCTCCTCTCCAGGATCCACAGGAGCACTGGGATCTCAGATCCTCAGCTCCAGGATCCAGCTGTGCTCTCAGCAGCTGGAGCAGTTCTGCATTCTGGCCCTTAATTCCAAGGGCTCCCTGCTCCTCATCCTCCCCATCCTCACCCTGCAGATGGCCCACTCAGCAGTGCCAGCCACAAGAACCTTCTGCCCCTCTTAGCACAAAATTCTGGGGATTCTTCCCCTAAAAATACCCTTTATATCTTCAACTCCCTTTCCCCACATCCCATTTTTTCTCCTTCCAAGCTGCCTCTATTCTTTTCTTTTCTGAGAAAAGCTTGTCAGCTCTGCTTCCTCTGTAACCAGCAGGGAAGCAGATCTGGGAGAGCACAAACTTCCAGCCTTGTTCCTCCTCTGTCCCCAGAACAGGTCAGAGCTTCCCACTCACAAAGGGACAAACTCCTCAGGGAATAGAAAAATCCATGGCAAGTTCCTAAGAGCCCTTGTCATTCCCCTCCAAAGTGTCGTCCTCCTCAGGACAAACATCACTGTCCCCTCACCACAGTGCACATCTGACACACAGACCAGCCTCCCAAATCCTACCCCATAAGCAAAACCAATGGGAATTCTACTTCACCCCTGTAATTCATTATTTCATTTTAGTATGGGTGAAGGAAGGGGCTTTCCCATAATCTCAGCGCCTGCAAATCCAAGATTTTTCCGGCAGCAATTTTCCAAGGTAACTGTGTCATCAAGACAAAAGCTGGGCTAAAACCATCAATATTTGAAGAGTTCAGAGCAGCTGAGAAGGTTCTGTGAGGGGATGTGTCAAGCAGTATTAACAGCAAACGAACAAGCTGCTGAACTAATAAAATTTGATTTAATGATATGACATCACCCTTAAATTGACATTCATATATATGAAGTAAATGACTTAATATAGCTCTGCCTTCATTACCTATGAATGAATGATAGGAAGTGAAGCCATTCTAACTCTGTCCTCAACGTTTGACAGGTGTTGTGGAGCTGCGGCATTACCATGGAAGCAATAAACAGCATTTTCAGGAAGCTTGCTGCAGCTAGACCTGACCACAGAGAGGTTTCTGGAAGAGAAGTGTTATGGAGAGAGAATGGATCACACTTTCAGGCCCAAGTGTGTGCTCCTTCCTGCCACATTTCCCAACAATTTAACCTCGATATGTGTCACTGGTGCTGTTACTGACAAACTTCTCATAAAAGTGACAAAACCCAGAAGTATCTTAATTAGCCCTGGGTGCTAATGAGAATCTACATCTTTCCTTAGCCTCATTAATTTTCTCCTTGATGCAGATATAACCACAGCCCCCAGTCATTCCTGCAGCATGGCTGGGGATGCCCTGGAAGGGCTCACAAGCCTCCAAAACCTCCAGGTTCAGACCTCCCATGTAATAATGAAATTATTCCACATCCCAGAGAGACTGAGTTGAGGACACTGGCACCCTGAATTTGGTGCATTTATTTTAAAAGAGAAATGCTTTGACCCAGTGCAAGGCAAGTGTTTCTATTTCCTGCCCTGGACTGTGTAAACACAGCTTTATTTTTTTGAGACAGAGTTTGATGGGAGCCCATCCTGACAGAAGTGCTGGTTCCAGCAAAGACATCCTGGAATACGCATCAAAATTTAAAAAAACCTTTTAGAACAAACTAAAAAGGCAATGCAAAACATTTATGGCATTGTGAATGTATCTAGAAGATTCTCCACAATTATTCTCAAACCAAAATGCAGAATTAGCACAGTGAAACTCCTAAATCTCTGTGTGAAATCACAAAATATCTCTGTGTCGGAATAATTCAGGTGATTACAAACATCTCTGGGATCAGTAAGAGCAGTGAGAAGCAACATCCACCCTTTATACATGAGGGATTGCATTTCCTAGAAGAGGAGAATTGATGTGAAGGCATCACATTCCTCATTTTTGCAGCGTGCCAAAGGTTGTGATCCGCTCTGCCGGGGTGTGAGGGCAGGGGCAGAGGAGACTTTTCCAGTTCTCCACTTCCCAGATTGTTTTTGCAGTAACCATTCACTTGCAGCCAAAGACAGGAAGGGGAAAAAACCTCTCATTGCAACAAAACCAAACAAAAACCCTAAAACCACCAGGAGAAAAAAAAACCAATTCTTAGGCAGAAAGAAAAGCATCAGGAAATCAGTATTTCCTTCAGTAGAGCCTGAGCACACTGAGGTGAGTTCATTTCACACAGTTTCCATTTCAGAAAGGTTAACAAGTCTAATAACGAAGGAGCAGCATTAACCACGTCTCATCTACAAGCACTGAAATAAAAGCAGAAGTACAAGAACAAATAAATATAACTGAAAGCTCCTTCCTCCACGCTTCTGAAGATTTATCCACCTTGTGCTCAGCACAGGAAAGTCTTAATCACAGATTGACCTTCAAAAAACTACTTTGGTACCACACAAAATCAAACAAAACCCTCATGCCAAGGAAGTTCTTGTACAAGAACTACAGGGATATGCCCCATTTGTCCCTGTCTGAAATGTGAAGAAAAAAATTACTGAAGAGTGAGATAACGAGCCTGTCTGAGTTAATCAATAGAGAGGAAGTAACTTGTCAGGCAAAATTCACGTAATAGCAAGCCAGACATTTAAAGTTCTGCAAAATGAGTCCTGCCCTAAAAGTACCTGTGATCACATTAAATTCAGCTCATCATCATATCAAACCCCATCCAGGCAGTGTCACAGGTGCCTCAGAACAATGACTTCCCTGCCAGAACATGCCTAAAACCTGAAATTTTCTGATCTATAGCTGCAGGACGTTCTCAGCCAACAGGCAGAATGCCCAGGTCACATCCTCCCCCACAAGTGTTAATACTTGCAAAGATAAGAGGGATAAAGAGCTGAGAGAGGAGAACCAAACAAAAAGTGCTGCAGATGTTTCAGTGCCAAAACACATTAATTCTTCTTTCAACCTCACTGACATATTTTACTAAAAATCCCAGATATCAAAAAAACAGCCAAATCCAGTGTAGGGGAGTGAAAAGCCCAAACAAATCAGATTTCTGCTCAACCCAATTTCTTCAGCAGCTACGAGTCCATGACCTAATTCATGAGGCAGAGTTTAGACACCTGCAAGATGCAAATTCCCAAAGCAGAAGGTGGCCTTGGCAATTCCTCACAGTTCTTCACAGAGAGGCAAAAAATCAGATTGCTGCAAGAAATAAAGAAATCTTTTCTCAGAGATATTCAGAAGCTTTGGGGATGGTTTCTGCTGGCAACTACTCAGCAAGGCTGTGGATAGAGGATCTCAGGTTTCACCCACACCTCTCCCATTCTCTTTTCTTTTTTTCCAAGGATGCCACACACAGCACTGCAGCTCTTGTTTATGCCATCCTGTTGACTCTGTAAATCTGAATGATCTCAAATGAGGCTCTTTCCTTAAGCAGTTTGGAGGAATTAGCTCCAGCAATCAGTGGGGAGCACAGTTAAAAGTCAGGTCGTTGGCAGGAATTGTCAATTAAGGCAATTCCCAAACTAGGAATCCATTTTTTTTTATCAATACTAACGATACAAAACTAACAAAAGCAGGCAAATGGGAAGAAATCACAGAGGAAAGACTCCTCAGCCTGCAAATCCTCCTGAAGAAGCTTTTCCCCTTCCTTAATTTCCCTGCTTTTATTCCATGTTCCTGTTCCATGTTGATACCAGACAAATGTTTTATGGTTGTTATTGAACAAAATTAAAACCAAAAAAATTTTTTTTCAGCTTTCATGCAATGCCAGATTAAGATAGATTAAGTCTCTGGCTTCAACAACATGATGAAAATATTACTACATCTTAAATCACTATTATTTTGTGTTTTAATTCTGAATTCGGAATGTTTTACTACTTGATCTGGACATAGGTTATCCAAGATTAAATAGTTCTGTGAAGTAACATGAAACAAGGATGAATCTTATCATATTTGAAGAACCATGTAAAGTCCACGAATAAAATATGATTACAACTCAATGTATAAGAAAAAGCCATCCAGCAAAGCAGTAATTTAGTATTAAAAAAAAAAAATCCAGTGATTACAATATATTTCAAAGCCATAGGATGTCACTAACTGGTATGTTTGAAATGAGACTTTTTAAAATGAGGATTAAATCTTTGACATGGCAGCATGGAAAAAAGGGACACAGGGCAGGACTAGTGCTGGAATTTCAATCTCTCTGACAAGGAAGCACCAGGCTGGAAGAATTGCAGGGTTCCCAAATCCCATTCCTAGTTGTTTTTATGCTCTGCACAGGTAAATTTAAAGCTTTTCTTTCAAGTCATCAGACAAAGAGTCAGAGATACCCAGTATTAATATGTCGGTACACATGCTGTCAATAAACCCTCTAAACAGCGCTGCTGGGGAAAAGGTAAATGTAATAACTATAAAAATACTCTATTGAGCAGGAGAAATCAATTCTGTGTCAGCAAAAGTAGCTCAATATGAAATTATGTTTCTGGGGGCATTCCTCATGGCTTCTTTTGCACTTCCCTCACAGCCATTCCCAGTAAAGCCCCAAAAATTGAAATTCTCCTCTGGTTTATTTTTCATATAAGTGAAACACTAATCTTAAAGAAATCAGGATTTTAGTTAAAAGTTAGAAGAAACTGGGTTTGAGATAGTTACCTGAAACTAAATAATTGATTGCCTGTCAATTTATGTTTGCTTAGCTGTGCTTGCAATGGGAAAGGATGAAACCAGTAGGTCGGTCCAAAGAACACAAACAATTGCAACCAGAAACTCATTCTTTGCAAAACTGGAGTTGCCCCAAAAGCCATTTGTATTGTCATTGATAGAAAAGGTCGAGAGTTCAGGGCGAGGAAGACTTGCCTTACTTCCTCCTTTTCAGACCCCCCCCCACAAAAACGATCCCAGACTGAATTCAAGAAGCCAACCACGCTGCTTAATTGCCATTCAAGCTAATTACCATAGGAAGGGAGGATGGGAGGGGCTGGTTTTCTGAATATGAATTTGTCTGAACCTTTTCTCAATAAACAGACTCTGTACCACCTGTGATTTTGCAGAGGATTACCCCACGCTGCTGCTCGGCATCGATTAAACATTCACTCTCTAACTTTAAACTGTTAGAGAGTCTTTTGTCCCTCACAGTTGAGTATTGGTCTTAGACCAATACTCATACTTTGGTAAATCATAAGCCAAGAACAGAATGTGAAGGACAGGAGAGGTGAGCTGGCTCCTTGAGCTCACTGAGGAGGTGCTTTGCTCTAACAGGATCAAGCAAAGTATAACAGAAACAATGAGTTCCTGGGAAAGGTGAGTATTTTATACAGGTTCCTGTATGAAAGAGCTGTTATGAGAAAAAAGCAGGAAAATCAAGCCTGGGATAATCCTAAAAGGTCAGATGCATGACTTTCCTATTTATGAAACATTTTTTCTTGAAATCATTGCGTGATTAGCTTTATCTGAGTTGCCATTTTCCTGAACTTTTAGAAATATCACAGGAAACAAAGACAGCCTCATGCTAAGAAATTAAGATATTATTAATTTCTCCATTAAAATGCATTGTGCCACCTATTGCTGCAATTTCTTCTTCCTGGAACACCACTTGGTAAATTAAAATGTAAATCTGGCCGCTTCAATCACTCTCAGCACATATGGAAACACTCAGTGCATCCAGGATCCAAGAGGCTCTCTATCCAACATTTAAATATCAGGAAAAGCAAAAATAAAACTTGAAGAAAAAAACTTGAAAAGTTCTTCTGTGAGGGTTATAAGAGCTACAATTTATAAAGGAAGTGTTGCCATTTATAAGCAAAGATTCCATCCCTCAGTGCTCTGCAGCTCTGGATGAGCTGGGCTCCTCTCAGGGGTTCTCTGCACTGACCCCCCAAAAAGCAGCAAAGAGCAGATGCAGCTGGGGTGCTGATCCCACAGGCACAGCACAATTCCAGCTGATCCTGAGGCCTTAGGATTTTGGTTTTATATTTTCCATATATTTGTAATCCTGTAGTGTATAACTCTCTACTCCACACCCAGCTGCTCTCCCATTTTGGGCAGACACAACAATTCCTCTCCAGGCTGGGAACAAGAACACCTCACTGCCTCAGCCCCTGGGAAATTCAAACAAAAGTGAGTTTTGGGGGAGTAAACCTGGGATAAATCACTTCATCACCTGAAGCTGCAATCGGAAAATTAACCGCCAATATGCAAATGGACAAAACTTACAAAAGTGTGAAATCCTGTGAGCCATCATACATTTTTTGGGCGCAGCCCCTGGGTGAGCTCCACCTGCCCTAAATGTACCTGAAAGCCCTTCAGTGAATAGAACTGATTTTATTCCCTTCATTCTGTCTGCTCTCTGTTTTTAGGTACCCAAAAGCATCACCCCAGCACTGGGAGGATTTTGGGGTGCTGAGCAGTGGCCAAGGGACACCTGGCGGTGGTGGAGGTGGCACTTCCAGCCTGGCTCCAGGGCAGGGATGTGTTCATTGAGGATTTCCCCCCTGGCTCCAGGTTCTGCTGGAATTGTGTGGCTTTCCAGCATGGCTCAAGGTGGATCTAGGAGCAAACATCCCACCCCAAAATCAACCCCAAGCTCCAGGCACTCCCAGCCTCAGACCAAAATGCAAAACCAGCGCAAGGGAAAGAATTATGGAAATGGATTCACTCGTGTGAAATCATTTCAGGTTGCATTAATCACATTGCAAAGTCTTAATTGGTCTCTTTTAAAAATTAAAGGTTAAGTGCATTATTTCCCTGCAGTGAGCACAAACTATTGATTGCCTTCAATCTGAAAATGAATTCAGTTATTTTATATATTTTACATTTATTAAGATTCTCCCTTTCAAAAGCTTTGAAGAGATCTACTTTAGATAAGACATCGCTACCATCATATCCCTCCTTAGTTCATGGCCTCTGTAATTGAGAATTTAAAGGACTTCAGAAGGAAAAAGTTATCAATTTTATCTTAAACATAGCAGCTGTTTAAGATTGAATTTGGACTTTTCCTTTATGATCCCTTTTGTCAATAACAAATTACATTTTCAAATATAGTTTAAGTAACTTGATAATGTAGATGAATTGACAATAGTATTCAGTGTTTCTTTTCCCTACAAATATATCAGTGGGACTGGAAAAATTCAAATTATGACCTTTAACACACATCTAACCATGTTGTTTTCCTCCCTGTGAGCAATTTGCAGATTCTAACTCAAAAGCGAAAAAAAAAAAATCAGGTGCTTGCAAAAATGCTAAAAGTCATTTACAAAACTTGAATGTCCTTGGCTTACTTTAGTCATTTTCAGGGACAGAATGAGAAATTAGTATTTCCTCTAGAGGGCTTCAGGATCTGTATTATTTCCCAAGTCAGAGATGTATTGCACGAGTGAGGGTCATAGAGGCTCCTTGCTGTTCTGATTCCTCCTGCTCTGGGCAAAAATCCTCACACTCAGTGCAGTGCCGAGGTCAGACCCTGGTGGTCCCACCATGATTTGTGTCCTCACTTCCCAACACTGCCCTGAGAATCCAGAACTGATGCTTATGTGATTGTTTTTACTGGAAATGCTGAAGTTAATTAATTTGCACTTTGCTTTCTTGCAGTTTTGTTCCTTATGAGAGCCAGTACTTTTCTTTAAAGTCTTAGTGCCATACCAATATGAATCCAAAATTTAACAGAACTCTCTCTAGCACTGCACATATGAAAATTAATACATCAAATAAATGATGATATTATTTTTAATTTTCTCTATTGTGATAATCCTGCTAACCAAGTTTCTGATGCAGAATTGATATACTAATATAAAATTTAATTGAAATTCAGGACTTCAAACCTAATCACTTTACATCCCCATGTTTGCCTTTATTATCTCCAGAAATCCTGGGTTTGATCAGCCAAGATATTCTGCTCTGCATTCTGTCATTTTCCTCTGTTTTTGTGCAAAACTTTGTACCTTCTGTGTCTATCTTACTCCTGAGCCACTGTTACCTCTCAGCAGCTCCTACTTTTCAGGTTAAATCCTTGACAGTTACAGGAAATCTTTTTCAGATGCAGCTCAAGAATCACTTGCACAACGCTCTCAGGCACAAGAGGGAATTTTGGGGACGTGCAGGGCCAGGAGCTGATCCTGCTGGGTCCCTTCCAACCTGACACATTCTCTGATTGTTTAATTTCATAACTGAAACAGCTGCCAGCCTGTACAGCTCTCCAAACCAAGCCCATTTTCTTTTGAAATAGAAGTTTAATTAGATTTATCTCCCGTTCGATGTTTGTCAGATAATTGGAATCACAACTGGAACTAAATTCCCACCCAAAGATCTCCCTTTCCACGAAAAAGACACAAAGATATCTGAAAAATATATATTTTTTTATGAATTCTGGTGTGGTTATGGAGAGTCCCATCCTTGGTTCCATTATTGAATACAGGAAGCACTGCGGCAATGATTTGTGAGAGCGTGGCCTTGATTCAACCAAGAGCTGAAGTGCCTGCCTCACTCCTCTGTAAAATGCTAATCCTGGAATTGATTCCATGGGAATATTCACCATTCAAATCAAGCTTAAGTGCTCAGCTGGAGCCTGGCCAGGTTGAGCCCCTGCTGGCCAAAGCTTTGGAGATGGTCCCATCCAATTTCCCAGATCAAAATTCATGTCTCTGGAAGGACATCCCACTGAAAATTTATATCTCACTTAGAGCCTCCCCCATTTTGAAAAATTCCCTGCAGGAATTAATGTCTCCCCTGATACCTCCTGGTGCACATGAGTGCAAATTTCCTCTGTAAAGATGTTTTTTGGTAGCTCAAAAAGATTTTTGTATTTACGTCTTCCAGAACTGACCAGTGCACCTCCCTCAATGTTTTTCCTCTCTAGGAACTTGTGTTGTGACTTAACACCTGATTGTAAAGAAATTACATTCCTTGCAATGCTGGTAGGCTGCTGGTTGAAGAAAGACAAACGCTAAAGAAAATTTCATATTCCATCTCATAATCTATTCATTGTCTTCCTCTGTCGTAACCTTTGGATAATACTTTGAGAAATGTGTTACAAAACCCTTTAAAATTGCCCATAAAGATTAGTTTACTCAGAAAAATACTGCTTAACCTTTTAGGGACTCACAGTTGCGGCTTTTCAGCGGACTGAGGGGGAAAAAAAATCACCATGGGATGAAAATATGAGAATATTTCAAAGTGAAGTTGCTGAGCACAAAGAGATGATGAGAAAAAAATTCCTCTGGTCTGTGAGTGATGGTTGGGTCAGCTCTGGAGACCGGGAGCCAGTCAGGAGCCAGGAGAGGTGGAAATGTCCTGCTGGGCACTTTTCAGCCCAGGGACAGGGATGTGAGACAGAGACATGAAAGAAATTCCTATTTCCATTTTCCCTGGACAAGTCTGTCTCAGCAAGGTCAGGTTGGTAAATACACCGAGGCTGAGCTGAAATCAAAGAGATTTGGCTCTACATCTGGAAAGACAAAAGGTCAAGACAACTTTATTCTCCCAGCATTGAAGGAAAAATCCTTGGAGACGTGACTGATAACAGATGGTGCCTCAGCCCAATGGATGCTCTTTTCATCAGTTTTATGATTAAACACCTTCAAAAGGGGCTCAGCTGCCTCCACCTCCATTTCTAGAGTCAGGAGGAGACTATTTTAAAAGTTCCACTGGCTCCAAAATGAAATGATCACCCATGTTTGAGCAATCCAGTGCTGGAGCTCATCAGGGAGCAAGTAAAGGCATTTCCCCCTCCCTTTTTGCAGTTATAAATGCCCAATCATCTCCAAATTTTATTGAAATGATGTTGTAATGGTTCTCTTCATGCCACTCCAGCTCTATTACCAAAATATCTTATTTAAAGGCTGCTAACTAGGCCGAAAACAACCTGTAACAAGTTTATTTTGCATGTTGGGAAAATTTCACGTTTCTTTGTCAAACAGGTTGTTACATCTTGCTACTACAAAGTTGGCAATTGTGCTGTATTTTGGATATACTGTGAACACATTTTGATTGGGTTCTGGCAGGCTCCCAGTTAAGCTGAATTCCAATGAATGCCAAGAACATATTACAATTTCTCTCAGTAAACACGAGGCACAGCTCTCAGGCAAGCAGCCATATGCCATGTTCTCACACACTCCTTTTGCAACCCAAAGAGCTGAATTTAGCTGTTGCTGACGAAAGAAAATTTTAAAAAGAGAGTCAACAGATCTCCTCTTATGAGTAAAAAAAAAAGCTGAATTTGTCTCAGTGCTCAAATTCACTGTGAGAATCAGAGAAGGTTTTGATCTGTATGAAATGGCTTCTGGAGAAAGGTAATTCCACTTGCAGGGACAGGGGACAGCAGGGATGTGGAGCCTCTGTTCTGGCTGGATCAGGGGTTTGGATCCCATGGCCATGCACATATTCCAAATCTGCAAAAACCACCAAATCCTGCTGGAGGCATCTAGGCTGCCAGTCTGGGGAATGGTTCAGACTGAAGCAAAGCCCCCTTGAGAACATGGAAATTTATTTTAGAGAGAATTTCAGAGTTTTAGTTAAAAATGCACAAAGAAGAGCTAGGCTGGGAAGAGGCACAGTCAGAACTCAGAGTTCAGCCCTTGGTAAGGATCTCATTTTTCACAATGAATATGGATGTTGTTAATCTTTTTAAACCTCACAGAAATGACAGCTCTCTTCTTTGAAGCCTGTCTAACAGAGAAAACACAATGGGAGAGATAAAGTTCACCTTAAAAAAAAAAGGGGGGAATATTTTCCAGACTGGAGCACCTTCCACAGCTGCAATCACCCTCCTGCTGGATGGGGTGGTGCTGCTGCTCTCCAGCTCTTGCTTTGCACATTCTGATGCACTTTCTCATTATAATTCCCTATTTCACAGGTAGGAAAACTAAACCAAAGAGATGTAAAGCAATTTTCATCAAATCACACCAAAGAGCAGCAGGAGAACGAGAAGAAGGCCCTGTATCTGTTCACAGCTTTCATGTATGGGCTTAATTAACTGGGAAAAATTAGAAACTTCTAGAAGTGAAAGGCAGCTCCCACACTACCTGATCCTCCACCAAAATATTAATGGGCTTTGAGAGAATAAAGGGAAATTTATGATATGCACTTTGCCCTTTGCTTTTGGAAAATAAACTTTCAATATTTGCCATAAGCACTGCTCAAGCCACATTTTGCTCTAATGCATTTTAGTTTGCAAGTGTTCATAGTCAAAATAAATTCCAAGTACTGCAAATGAGACATGGAAAATTACATCCACTTGGTCTACCACATCTTTATCACATTCTTCATGCCAAAAAATTCAAATTACTCTGTATTATGTATTCACACATTCTGTCGCTTGCTCTTTACCTCCCCTTGTTTTCCCACACATCTCTTGTTCATTTTGTAAATGCTATCTTGTCTTTTTCAGTTTAATCCTCTGCACTCCCATTTCTCTGTCTCAGTGCCTCACTTTGGGGAGTGACCCTTCTGTTCCTCCCATTTGCATCCTGAACCTCAGCTCCAGCTCCTCCTTCCCAACCTGCAATTTGTGGAGCTGAGAGGCTGCTGAGAGCCCAGTAATGTTGTTCATGGCACACTGCAGTCCATCCCTCTGTGCAATCCACTCCAGCCCCTTCCAAACAATTTTAATTCCAGTCCAAGTATGTGCTGCTGCCATTTTTCTCTCCACCTAAACAGTGTCAAAATTCATCCCCTCCACAGGATTTATAACCAAGCTGATAAAAAATCATTTTACTCAGTGTTTCTCCAAAATTTAGATGGGCACTAGCATAGGATCTTGTTTTTCAATTACAGTAATTTCACAACTATATGGTGCACTGGACTATAAGGCACACTTTTTTTTGCAGCAAGGATCTGCGCACAACAAAGTAATGAATTAGTAACGGAATGGCACTATCATGGGGTTTACTGGCAGCTGCTCAATTTGCAAACATTTTTCACGGATCGGCGCAGCCTTTAAATGCAGCCCCAGGCGCCCTCCCCATGCAGTGGGCCCTGGCACTCCTGCCCAGCACCAGTGCCGGCTGCCGCAGCTCGGCGAATTTCCAAACTTTGTCCATACATAAGGCACACCAGATTATAAGGCACACGTCCGGGTTTTGATCAAAATTTTAGTCCAAATTTTAGTCATGAAATTATTGTACTTTAGCCCAAAGGGTTCTCAGAACTCTCCTGCAACCTTTTCTCCCACTGCAGTGGATCCCCAACCTCTGATGGGTCAAATTCCAACCGCAATTAAGAAAAGCTCAAACACTTCAGGAAGATATACAACTACAATATCCCATAAATACGTGAAGCATCTCAACATTGTTTCCATAACAAAGCATGGACTGAACACTGAGGAATTGTAATTCCTGTCTCATTCCAAGGCAAGCTGAGGATGAGGTGCTCCTGCAGCAGCTATGGACCATCCATGAAAAATAGCTCAAATGTTCACGCCCAGCTCCAGCGACAGCCCTGCCTTCTCAAGGGCACAAACAAGGGTGTGGCTGTTGGTGTGAAACCCCACTCTGTGTTTTAGAGCCTCGGAGCTCAGCTGACAAGCTCCTCATCCAGATTACCCTGCAGGGAACTCACGTGATTTCACTCTGCTCACTCCAGAGAACCAACAGCTGAAGATGTGAGCAAGCCCCACCTGCAATTATTTTCTTCATCTGCTGCTGGATTTGCTGCTACACCTTGAACTTAAATGTGGAAACTGATTGGAAGTTTCCTTTAAATTCATACTTGTCTCCCAGTTCCACTTTGTGAAGCCCCACACACACACAAATTGCTTTCCTCTTCCAGTCTCACTCTCCGTGTCCTTTAATTACTCAGTCCTTTCTCATCTTCAGCAACCTTGGCTTCCCTTTCTCTTGAAAAACATCGAGTCTCTCTGGGAATCCACCTCCAATCTCTTTATAGCTCCTCCACCACTTCACCTTCCAAGTCTCATGACGTTATTTTCCCTTTTCCCTGCCTTTTAAAAATTGCCTTCTTTCATATTCCACCCAAACTCTCCCTTTCATTTCCATAGCCAGAGCAGGCAGAGTGTGCTCATGAAACACATTAACAGGAAACTTAAAAGGCTGCATCAATAAAAAGGCTGAAATATTGTCTGAAGAGATCCGTGTGACTGAGAACTAGACCAGTAGGAAATGAATGAAATACAGAAATACAACAGGCTGTGCCATCTGGGGACTATTAACAGATTACTGCTACTGTGAGGAGTCATCAGTTCAGGGCAAAAAGATAAAGCAAAAAAGAAAAAAAAAGAGGAGTGGAAACGGGAAGAACCTGAGTACTCCAAGAGGACTCCTGACAGTGCTAAGAGGGGCTGGGATGAAGGGAAATACAAAGCTCAAGTGAATTGTGAGATAAATTTTTCATATTTTAATTTACTCATACTAAAATTAATTAAAAATCTGTGGTGATTTCCTCCTTTTCTATTATAAATCTGTCAAAGTTTCCTTAATAATCAGTTTTATTGCTGCTAAGCAAAACCATTCTGCTCAGTTTTTGCCATGCATGAATGACTTGAGGCACATCCTACAAGCTGATTGTATTAATTATTTCATATTTTAAAATTCTGGAATGACAGACTAGATTGTCTTTTAACCCAGACCTACAAGGGGTGTTAACTGCCCACATGTTTTATCCCTGTTCCAGCTCTTCCTTCCCTAAAAACCACTACACCCAAAGTGGCCAAAACAGAGGGAGAGATTCATCTTCCTCTCCCACCCACTGACACAAGAATTAGCTGCAGACTCATCTTGCTTAATTAATTTTTGTAAAAGGATGCAAAATTTCAAATCAGATCTTAAAGGTCACAATCAAATCAGCAGAGCAGCCTTCTCTCAGCACCACTCAGAAAAATTAGTTCCCACTTCCAGGTGTTTTATGCAAGGCATCCTGCTCCATCAGCATTTTCCAGCCCCTCATTTCCCAGAAAAATAAAGTAAATCACAAGATTTAGATGATCATATTGAGGGTGCTCTGATTTTCTGCTCAGCTCCCTGCAATTCTGATTTCAAGATTTATCACAAATCAGGGGTTTTACATCAAGGAAACTTCCTTGGAAAAAACCCAAGGAGGAGGAAGAACAGCAGCAGTGATGGCAGAACCTCGAGTCTGACTGATCAACAGATCTTTCTTTATGACAGACTTATACACAAGGAAAATAATAAAGTGGAGTTGTATGGAACAAGTGAGCTATCCCATAGGGACAGTTCTCTTTCCCTGCTACATCTGCTCCTACAAGCTTTCAGAAGAATTATCCTCTGCCTTGTCAGGTTTTGAGTGCCTTAGGAGATATTTAATTCACTGCCACTGAATTCAGCAGATATGTAGCTACCAGTGTGAGTTGCCAGCATAATTTCTGGGTTAACCAGGCACTTTTTCACATCACATTATATTAATACAGTGTAAAATTGGGTATTGTCACGTTTATCAATTTATCAGATTACCGAAGTTAGCACATTTTTCTGGCACGCTTGCAGTGCTTCTTATATAACACAGAATGATATTGCTTTATTTAACTTTAGACTTCAGAGTTTATTTAACTTCCACAGAAGTTTTTTCAGGCCTATGAAACTTGATTCACAACTAGTAAGACTATAAATATCACAAATGCACTAACAAAGGTAGATCTGAAGGCAAAACTAGTTGCACAATTGTGCAGGCTTGCCACGGAAGGATAAACACAGCAAGGTCCCTGAGAGCAAAGAACTGGAATTGGAGGAAGTAAGCAATAATTAGAATTTGAATTAGAATAATTGTGGTTTATTGTTGTCAAAAAAAGCTTGGAGCTATGTAAAAGTTATTTCAAAATTTGGTTTAATTTTTTTTCCCCCCAACCACTCGTTGATCATCAGTCTCACACTAAAAAACAAGCAGTGCACAAACCGCTCCCTCCAATGCACACGATTTGCAGCCATGCACATTAAAATTCCAAGCACACAAACACTTCAAGGAGTAAAGGTTGAACATAAGTTTTAGTGTAAGGCTTAGAATTCCTCCAGCTGGAAGCAATAAAAGATGGGAAATGTAAAATTAAAATTACAGATTCCTTTTTCAAGGGAAAGAGTCTCCTTTTGCTGTTCTCATGAATGAGGCAGGGGGAAAATAAGCCTTTATTTAGTGAATTTTAACAGCTCTCAGCTGCAACTAAACTTGGTGTGTAAAAATCAAGGGAATCTTACTGAGCTAAGACAAGAATTGCCTCTTACATCATACTTAGATGTGAAACAGCTGATCCAGGACCCACAGCTCCCACAAAGAACTCTGATTTAGAAGGCAATGAGCCCATTTATAAAAGCCTTATTGATTCTTCCCAACATATCATATTTGTTCATGTAAATCTTAACTCTTAACAGCAGTTCCTTCCAAACTTGCCCCGCAGGGAAATCAGATTTATTTCTCCACTATACCTGGGTCATGTGATAATCCCTTTTAAAGATTTATATCTCATTTGCAGTCCTCTGTCCTTCTAGCATTGGGACTGACTTGAAGAAACTATTACAGATCCGTCATCTCATGTTTGAAGCTTTGTTGCATTTTGCTTGGTTTTGCATTAGAACTTTTAAAATTACTTCAGTAGAACAGCCTGTACCAAACTTTTGTTGTCCCCCAATTTATTACATCAGCTGGCTGCTGGCACCTCCATTGGAGACAATGATTTTGGGGGTTGGGGGGGTGGATCTACTCTTTCCCTTGGTAAAAAAAAAAAAGTTGAGAATTTTTTCCATTATCATGTAAAAGAGCTAGCAGGGCGGCGCTGGAGTCGTTAATTGCTCAGGACAAAGGAATGGGATGGGCTGGCTTGATTGCTGGTGGGGGGTGGAAGAGTCAGAGTGGTTGGGGGTTTGGTTGGTTGATCCTGCCTGGGGGACACTTGCTGGCTGGAACGCAGAGGGGAGAGGTTCCTTTTTTCTTCTCTGCATTTTGGATCTGCCTGCACTCCCCTCCCTGCACTGCTACCACCTCCTGCTTCTGAGAACAGCGCTGAGCACCGGGACCCAAATGCGATGAGTGAAGTTTTCCTTCACCCTTCTCCCAATCGGGACACAGCTCTGCCTCCTCGCCTCCCTGCTCCCGCTGTGCTGTGAGGGGCCTGCCCTGCTCCCCACCGGGACCACGTGGAGGAGAAGAGTGTCTGTGACTGGAAAAAGGGACTGAGTTTTGTTCTGTCTTGTTGTTGTTTCTTTGGTTTATTTTTGTTTTTTATATAGCTGATGTTATTGTTTGTTTTGTAGATACATCAGTAAAAAACTGTTATTCCTAAACCCATGCTTTTCTGCCTGAGAGCCTCTCAAATTCCAAATTATAGTAAACTGGGAGGGAAGGGTTTTCACTCAACTTTAGGAGAAGCTCCTGCCTTTTTCTGGCAACGCCTCCCCCAAACCAGGACAGATCCAGACGTTTTCTCTAGAAAGTCTCCTCCTGATCTCCTCCAGCAAGGAGTTACTTGTTTTACAGTGTATTTTCAACAGACAAAAGACAAATATTGTTCTTAACAAAATAACATATAATGCTCAAATTAGGCAATTATTTGTCAAACAGTCCTGGTGAATATTGTGCTTAAACTCAATCAGGTTCTTTTCCCAATCTTTTTCCTCTGCTGTGTACAGGCCTCAGCTCCCTAATAGATGCAGATATCCGAGTATAGAAATGAATCATTAGCTGACAAATTAAACTCCTTATCAAAATGGAACTCTGTTGTTAAGAGATGAAAAATGAGTGGATCAAATGGCTGCACAAAGAAAATCCAATAAGGGCTCATCTGCACCCCATCAGCTCCTGCCACAGCACTTAATTCATAGGAACTCACTCTCACCAATTATTTCATACCTGCATGGATTTTCCTCCTCTAAAGTAATTCCAGGGCTCAGCTATGCAGCTTAATTTCTGAATTAGTGGTTTCCAGGGAATGTGTCAGCAGAGTAATAGGCTGAGGAAGACGAAAGTGGGGGAAAGGGAAGCTGGGAAACTTCTTGGAAAACAGCAAGAAAAATCCTTGGAAAACAGCAAGGATATGAAATGATGGGAAGTAAAGAAGAGCCTAAAATTGAAATACCGTGTTCACACCTGGATGCTGAGCTTGTTCTGTAATTGTTTGTTCCAGTGACAGCACAAGAGGGAGGAGGGAGACAGAGGCACCAAAGTGAGGAGGCTCCAGTGTGTTCTCACAGTTGTGACCCATCCCAGCTGTTAAAAGCTTTCTGTTTTTCTTTAAATACCTGAGCAGGTCACAGCAATCCCTGGGAGGGAACAAGTCAATCTGCAGGGAACACAGGCAGTAACGACTCTGTTAATAGGGTCCTGCTCTCCAGCAGCCTCTGGAAATTTGAGTTTTCCAGCAAGCAAGGAGAGAATCCTGCATTCAGGAGGAAATTTTGCAAAGCAAAGCATTGAGCTTTTCTGCCCTCAGAGATTTTGCAGGAATATCTTGTAATATGGGATGTAGGTTGGAAGCTAAAGGGTGAAGATGGGACACAACCACTGCAAAGAGGGTTCAGGGGTTTGGGAGCCCAGTTATCACCAGAGAAAGGAAGGTGGGAAAATCCTCAAAACCCTGCAGGTGCTGGGAGCTGCTCTCGTTGCAGCATCACAACCTTTAAATCTCTCTAGAGGTTTATTTTTGTGCTCTGATGTCCCAGGCAGGCTGCTGAGCTTTACTGAGCCAGGCTCTGTGTGTGCAGGGCAGGCAGAGGGGTGGGTGCTCACAGCTCCAGAGCTGCAGCAGGGGCTCAGAAAGAAGGGAAAATAAATCCTGCTCTCCCCCTACAAGCTCCTTTCTTCCCTAAAGTAAGCAGGGAAGTTAAACAGGGCAGGAGGCACCACAGCAAAAAGGGAAACTTCTGAGGGAACAGTCTGCTGCTGCTCTGAGCCCAGGATAAGCCTCCAAATGTTGGTTTTAAAAGAAAATGCTTTTCTAACAGGGAGAAAGCACCTCTAACTTCCTGACTGGTGCTAAGATGAATCACAGCACTCTGAGGAAAACATGGATTTGTCAGGTGCAGTCATCACTTCCCTGCTACATTGTGATGACTTTAAATGGCTCATCTGAAATAGTCTCAGTCATTCTGGAATTCCCAGCCTTGCCCTGGAGCTGCAGGAATGCTCCAGCACCACAGCTTCTCCCTGACTCACACCTGAACTCCTCCTGGCAAAAGCAAATGAGGAAAGTGCAAATTCACGCTGCCATCATTTCCTCCTTTGATATAAATATACAGACACAAAAAGAAATTATGATAACATAAACATCACTTTGTTGAACCACAGCTGATCTAGAAAAGGAATTTGCTGAAAAAATTGAGAAGTAATCACCACACAGTGGAAAGTAAAATGTACAGGCAGCAGTGGGATAATAAATCCTCTGATAGCATCTTGGGGAGCCCTACAGCCACCATATCAGTATTCAAAGTGTTATTGATGGGAGTGAAATCTTCACAGGAAGATTATCCCTATCTGCCTGTAAAATCCACGGCATTCTGTGAGGAAAAGCACCAAAGTCTCCCATGCTCAGCTTTCCATCACAATCTCCTGTTGAGAGCTGCAAGCCAGCCATCCAGAGTCTGAAAAGGCTTTCCTTGGGCTTTCTCAGATGGAAAAGAAAGGGAACAGCAAAGGATAAAATAAATAAATAAATCTGTTTTTTCACGCCTGGTTCACTTCAACCCTGAATTTACTCATTTTCATGAAAAGCAAAATGCATGAGTCAAAAGGCAATGACTGGCTCAGAGGGAGAGGGAATGAACACTTTCATGCTCAGATCTTTAAAATGCATGTCCTTCACTTTTACAAATATTTCAAACCAATTTCTGCCACCTGTAACATTATAAAGCACTTACAGCTCCACAGTGTTTTCAATTCAGTGAATTTATTTTCATATTTTCCCAAAAGGTCTCTCCCAAATACAGGTCCTTGGAGTCACTGACTTAAAAAAACCCCACAGCTAAAAACATGGCAGAGCATGAAGGCCACAACTTCTTTGTGTATATTATTTTCATAATGTTATTTTAAGCAAAGTATTTCTTAAAATTACATTTCACAGCTTAAAAATTTACCAGCCAGTAATTGCTTTTAGCAACAGACAGAGAAGCCATTAGGATGATTTCAGTGCTGTAATCAACACATACTCTCAGGCACACAATTGTGTCTGACTCATTCCCTGCACAGACTCTAATTAACTTCCAAAGGAAAGCCAGGGGATTCCTGGTGGAGTAATAATGCTGTGGAGACATTATACAGAACTTCACCTCTAGGAAACGATCTGGGCTCACCCTGATTGCAGCCCAAAAACCTCACAGAAAGCTCTGATTGCATTCCCTTCCCCGCAAATTCTGTTATTAACCAAAGCAGGGGGAGAATTTTGGGGGGTTTTGCTTTCAAAATGAAAGCATGTCTGAAAAAAAACCCCCAGTTATTTCATGATTATAAGCCGCACCTTTTTCATTGAAGAATCCAGCCTACCCCAGTAGTGCGGCTTATATTCAGGTGCAGCTTATTTATGGACAAATCCCAGTGAAATGCCAACCCGGAAGTGAGAGCTGGCCGGGGAGGGTGCCTGGGGCTGCCTTTAAAGGCTTGGCTGGTCTATGAAAACTGTTTGCAACTTGAGCACCTGACACCAAACCCCGCGCTGGCGCCATTCTGTTACTAATTTGTTACTTTGTTACACATGGATCCTCACTTTAAAAAAAAAAAAAAAAAAAAAAAGTGCGGCTTACATTTGGGTGCAGCTTATATATGGACAAATCCAATGGGCTACCTGGCTACCGGGACGTGCGGCTTATAATTGTGAAATTACTGTACATCACTACTGAGGAAAAACCATAGATAAAGCAGGATCCTGTAAATCTAGAATCCATCAAATGTTTTTTTTTTTAGCATTCAGTTGTCAAAGTGGGAGCTCAGTGACTTCACACTGAGGTTCTGAGACTCAGCACTGTCCAGCAGAGCTCTGCATGGACAGAGGGAGCCAGGAAATGTGAAATAACTCAAACCACATCATGGAAACAGCATGGCTGAAAAATGCAGCTGAAAAATCCCCCTGCTTTGATCCCTGGAGAAGTTTTGGAGTTTTCCTCAGTGTATTTTAAATTTATATAGAAAAATAAACTGACTTGAAATTGATCTTTAAAAGAAATCAGTGGAGGAGGAGGGGAATGGAAAAATAATAACAGAGCAAGATTTAGAAATAATCACAGTGCTGAAGTGTGTGGAGTTCAGATTCTTTTAGAATTACAACAATAATGACCTCTGCATTGCTTTGCAATACAGTCTGGATTTATTCTAAGTTCCTTGGAACATTCTTGTTCTCCCACTTTTAAAATAGAACAAAACAGTTTCAAGAATCCAGAACAGCAAACCAGAGCTTTTTGGGGTGAAGAAGTTGACTTTGGGGTTTATTTACTTTTTTTTGTTTCTGGGGGGGTTTTTTTGGGTTTTTTATGGGATCCCCATAAATCCAGTATTTGCTTAGAGTGATGCAGTTTTAGGGCCCCTATCACATTAGAGCTGGAGCTTGCTTTTTAAAGATAGACTGTGACTTGAATTTTCATTTGCTGACACAGTAGAAAATTTTACAGAATTCAGAGTTCTTAAGAGCGTGTTGGCTTTGCTGTAATTAGGGCTGCAGGAATCCTGCAGAAATCAGGCTGACAAGCAGAACCAGGCAAGGCAAGTCACATCTCTGGCAAAAAAAATATTCTGTGCAACTTTTGCCCCCTTCATCAGCAAAACCACTCAGAGAGGTCTCTGCCCTCCTTGCAGGAATCTGACCCATCTGAGCACGCCTGGAACTGTGATATAAACAGGATTAATGATGAGATGCTGCTGAAAATTGACCCTGCAGAAAGAGGAGGAGGGCAGAGAGGCATTTTCAGCAGTGAATCTTTTCACAGCCAACCCTGCATGTGGTTGTTGCCACCACAGTCAGGGAGATGCGGACCTATTGGATTGAATTAAGCTGAATTTAATTAATCTCACTTCAATCAGATTTATCTAAGTGTATATTAAACTCTGTGTGTTCTTCGAGTGAGAAAATGATAATCTTTGCTCTTCAGCAGAGATTTTTGTGTGTATGCTGAAAATCTCTGTATTACAGTAAGTACTGAATATGACAGAAATGGAATATTGCTGTACTCTGGTCCAACAGCTAAACTGAGTTTGAATTATGGAACTAATTACTCAATTGAATTAAATAATACCTATTAAGTTTGCTACTGTGTGAAAGCAACTAACTCTTTGTATGTCAGAGAGCCATTTACTACCAAGATCCTTAATTAAAGCATCAATAACCATCATCTCCACCTGAAACCTTCTCATCTGTAAAGTCACCCCTATGTCATAACCAAGATGCAGAAAAGTACAGTAATTTCACAATTATAAGCTGCACCTGAATATAAGCTGCATATCTGGGTGCAGCTTATAATCGTGAAACTACTGTATATAAAAACAAGCATTATTCAGGCAGTAATAAACTAAAATTAAACCCAACCCAATTCCAAATTTCAGAGGCAGAGATTGCGTGCAATAAATCCATATTGTTCAAAAAAAGATAAAAAGCTGGAGAGGGTGCTCATTTATTACCTTTTAATGAGTTCTTTGACCACTCCCAGTTATAATTTCAAATCTCAAAGTCTCATTACTGCAGCTTCTTTGTACTCTAAGCTCAAATGCATGGACATGGTGCTAGAGGCATCAATTTTTCACATTTGCCAACAAGATAAAAATGAAGCAATGAATAGGAAACCCCCCAAAACCCAAAGCACACCTCTGCAGGCAGTTTTGTTTGGGACTGAATACAGTGTTTAACATCTTTATTTGCTGTAATTGGCCCCACTGAGTATCGAAGGTAAAATTCCCAGCCAAAACAAGCTCAGAAGTAGGTGACACTTTCAGAGAGTTCTCTTAGGATAGTCACAGATTCACGTTTGATGAATAAGCAGTAGAACCACTTAGCCCAGCTGCAGATCCTCAGGACTCAGCCAAGGGTCATTTTGGGCAGGGATGTTCAGCACAGGCTGTGATGTTGGTATTGGGGTCCAGACCTTCCAAAGGGATTCTCCCAAATAATGAAGTGAGGGAGGAGCTGTGGTGTCCCAGAGAAGGGAGCTGCAGGAGATTATGGAGGTTTTTACAGCTGACCTTTCCTCAGCACCATGGAGCACAGCAATAAATCAAAGCTTTAATCCCCTTCCCTCCACACACACAAACCCCAAGATGAATCCAAAATATTAAAGCAAAATTTTACAACAAAACTTTCATCATGGAATGTAAGATAATAGTGATGAATACCTGAGAAGGGGAGTAGCCAAGTATTTCACATAGCAAGCAAAATTTCCTGAGCACTTTCTTACTCCTGACTGCTATGAACCCAAAATCTTCCCCAGTGAGTCCCTTAAAGGAAAATAAAACCCAAAGCACAGCACAGAACTGGGGGTAAAAGGAGGTTCTGGGGCAGGGATAGAGAGCCTAGGGTGAAATGAAATCTCTGTTTCTCATTAACAATCAGCCTGGTTGGAAACCTGGCATCTTCAACAAAATTTACATTTCTAGAGTTGTTATTTAAAATATCCTCTCTGAAACCACTGGGTTTCAGCAGCATCAGGGTTGCCATGCATGATCAAAAGGAGGAATCTCACAAATCCGAGCTCAGCAGTGATGAGGGACAGCTCATTAATTAATGTCACACTGGCACTGAAGCACAAACCAGAGAGAACTTTCTTTGGACAGAGAGCAAAGTTCAGGAGTTTTTCAAATTGCAATACTGAACTATTTTCTGCATTTCTAAGGCTTGTTCCTTCTTTGAGAATAACACATACACAACGCAGAGCTGCCTAAACCACAGTGACCAGGAGCTTTTACCCATTTCACACCTCAGAAATTACAGAACAGACTCTTCTGCAGCGGCTTATGCTATGGCAGAAATATGAAAAATTAAAGACATTGAAAAAAATTTTAGAACTGAAAGGGTAGAAAATGATGGCAAAGAAGAATAAATTATGTATTATTTTTATACATTAAAATGACCCATCTCCACCCAGACCCTACAGAAGAGCACAGCTCTCATGTTGGAGCCAAAAATAATCTGAAATTTTCATAGTTTATCCAGAACATTCCTGAGTTCCTTTACCCTATACTTGGTTTGATAGCTGGCAGTATCAAACATACCAGAAAGCAAATGAAATAGAAAAATCCAGTGAATATTGCATGGAACACTAGCCATAACATACCTGTTTTCTTCTGTAAGTTCTTCTGTAAGCATCACAAGAACCAAATTCTTGTTTGTGAGCATCCACAGGAAACAAAACACATTTCCCAGTATTCCCAAACTCATTGACACAGTTTTTATGATCATGCACATGATGTGCTCTACAGGAATTAAATAGAGCTTTTTTTAAAAGTATTACTTAAAAAAATATATTCTGGAATGGCTTTACAAATATCCTCATCAGTACCAAAAGTGGCTTTGTGTTTAAATACTAAAATTTTTACAATATCAACATTTAAGTGATGGCACTCCCAGCTCATAAAAACTCAGGTACAGGTGAGCAGCTCCAGCAATTACCAAAACAAAATCACATTTCACATTCCCCTAAAAAGGAGGCTGCTTGAATTTATAAAGGATAAGAGGCAGAGCCACATCATGGAAACAAACATCAGCACCTGAAAAAAGCCAAACCTTCATTTCTCTTCCAGCTGATCTGACAGGAGGATTTCATCATTAGCACCTCATCTTTCATAATTAAACAGGAATTCAGGAATTATCACCAAACTTTGGATAGGAGTGGGCTCATCAACCTGAGAATCCGTTTCCTGCTCTGGGATCATTAAAGCTCATTATTGACACTTCCTGAGCACATTTCCCTGCTCACAGGATCTAAAACTGGCTCCTGTCATCAGCTGAAATCTTTGTAGCCACATCCCTGAGGCTGATTCAAACCAGGTTTTTAACACACACACAAAGCCCCCTGAAACCCCCCAAAAAACAGGCAAAACTCAGCAGGAAGAGGGAAGAATTCCCCCAAAAAATAGTCAATAACTCAGCAGGAAAAGGGAAGAATTTCCTGTGTTAAAACCCATCAAGGCTCAGCTCCATGTCTGTGCAAGCACAGAAAAAAAGCAATATAACATCTAATGAGGCACTTGCTGAATTACACACCCTGCTCCTCACTTTGGAGGCAAATGTGGCATGAACATAAACATGGAATCCTCCAAAGGATAATTTTTTTACAGCTTGTGCGTTAAAAATAATGCCCAGCAGAATTCTTCAGGTCTGGAACCGAACGCCAGCAGAATTTGCCAAAATTGCCTGCAGATGTCTGCTGGCCAAAATGGTTCCATGCAGCCCTGGAAAATCATTCCACAGCACCCCTGTCCTGCTCTAGCTTTGAGGAGGTGCCAGAGCTCCTGCACTGCTGCTATTTTCACTCCTAAATCCCTCTGAGCCTTGTAAAAAGCTGTTTATTCCTCCATTTTTATCATTCTGATTCCAATTCCCCATGTCTGCCCCTATATGTGTGCATCCCCCAAAACCTCTGAAATAATCAGAATCTTCTGGGTTTCTGCAATCTAACAGATTTTCCAAGCCCAGAAATTTAGGATTTTCTCCCTTTCAAAAGGAGAAGCTCAGGGGTTTTCTATCCACAAACGCCTTTCAAAGGAGCCCAATAAATTGTCAATTATTCTATCAGTGACCACTTTATGTAGAATTAAAAATAAATGTATTCATCATGTTAGGAATGACTTTTTAAAAGTATTCCCCTTTGCAGTTGTCATACTTTGACTGAAACCAAAGGAACGATTGGGCTGTGATTGCCCTGCACTGCTCTGTATTAATTCATAATTAAATAATTGAAGTATTTTGTTGTGTGAGAACACAGCATTGTGTCACTTACACACTCCCAAAAGATGAAATAAATCTTCCTTCAATTAATCCATTTTCACAACCATTTTCTTCTTCTTTTAGGTCAAAGTAATTCACACAAAAATAGAAATATTTAATGTTTATATTTTCATAGGGTACTTGATAATTTCCATTAATGTGGCCAATCAGAAAAACTTAGCATCCTATAATTTTTTATTCTAAAATGAAGAGGTATAGGAAATAAATATACATGTACCTCAAAAAGTATTATTTTTACAGACTGAGGTTTCTACCCCAACTTCTGTAAAATTTGTAATGGCTGAGAGGTTTCTTTTCCTTTATTCTGATCCCACATACTATTCAAGAACTCAGATAATAATGAAAACATATTAATCTCTCTTAACTAATAGAATCAGAAAATCTTACTCAGCCAGCAGTATTTTCAGCAAGACTGATTTCTGAATTTTAACAGTATGAAAACTGATTATAAACAGTATTAATTGCTATTTGTTTTTCCTTCAACAACTGGCCAAGTAATTTGCTTTCCTTAATAAAACAGCAGCTTTCCACAGCTTTGCCAGAAATGGCTGGAATTAAAAAAATATGGAGGAATGGAACTATTCTGTTTGATATTCTGCATATCTTAGGAAAGTTTTTAATTCATATTTTATGTTCTGGATAAATCTGCCCTCAGAAAATGCTTTAAAATGAGCAAATATCTGCTTTGCAGCCTTCCAGATTGGAGACAATCTGAAATCATTGGAAATGTGCCTTAAAATTTGCATTTTTAGGTTTGGTTTCAAGCCCTGCTAAAGGTAAACTGAAAATTTAGTCAGATAAGCAGCTGAAAATGAAAAAAAAATAGGGAAAAGTTATGTTTCATTTACAATTTCTCTGTAATTATGTCAATAAAAATAGCAACAGGAACAATTGCATAACTCCTCCAAACTCAACCCTTCCATTTGTTAATTTAATATATTTAGAGAGAAAATACCACAATCCATAAAAATGGAAGTGAATTTTTGGGTTCACTCTGATTATAGCTGTTAAAAAAATGAAAGACAGATTTAAAATGTGTATTTATTCATGTTGAAGGTCTTGTAACAGAGCTCTGCTTCAAACTCACCTCCATTTACAGCAGTTTTGTTGTTCCAAACCCCCTTCAGAGAATACTTGTGCTGGCATCAACACAGAGGGAAAAACTGGAGCATGAATAACTCCTGGAATCACAAAGCCATTAAGGCATCACCACCATCTCCTAACTGGGAGCAAGTTTTAGAGATCTTTCAGGAATATATAGGTCAGCATCTGTCACTCAGAGCCCCCTTGACAAAGCTCAGTTTGATGTTTTTAATTCCTGGGCTCATGTGATGCTCCTTATTTACCAGGAGGGAATAAATTAGATGTAGCTGTTTATGGTATAAAACTGGAAAGTTTTACAAAGTGCTAAACCCTGAATGCCAATCAATGGATGAATTAAGTTCTTAATAGTAGGAGGGAAAAAACAAAATAAAAGTAGGCTTTCAAATCTGGGTTTGACTGACTTGCTCAGCATTATTCTTGAATAATTAAAATATTTTTTTTTATTATAAGATATGACTGCAGAAGCAAATAAATGACTGCTAAGCAAATAAAGAGAAACTTATTATGATTGTGCTGTTCAAATTAATTTTTTATTCCTCATGAGATACCAAATATCTTCTTTGTTCACACCAGCAGAACTGGAACAACATCACTACCCGTCCTCTGATCTGGAAATCATTCTTTAGGGTTGAGGCAAAAAGTTTCCAGAGAGGAACACAGTAACTTTCTGGTTATAAAAAGTGGAATAACAGTAATTTCACGATTATAAGGCACACTGTATTATGAGGCGCACTTCCGGGTTGTTGGCAAATTTCCGAACTTTGTCCATACATAAGGCGCACTGGACTATAAGGTGCTTTTTTTTTTTTTTTTAGCAAGCATCCGCACACAACAAAGTAACAAATTAGTAACGGAATGGCGCAATTGCGGGGTTTACTGGCAGCTGCTCAATTTGCAAACATTTTTCACGGATTGGCGCAGCCTTTAAACGCAGCCCCAGGCGCCCTCCCCGTGCCGTGGGCCCCAGCATTCCCGCCCGCCCCCAGCACCAGCTGGCGCGGATCTCGCAGCTCCCACTTCTGGGTTGGCAAATTTCTGAACTTTGTCCATATATAAGGCGCACCGGATTATAAGGCACACTTCTGGGTTTTGATCAAAATTTTAGTCAAAAGGGTGCGCCTTATAGTTGTGAAATTATTGTACTCCCCAGAGATCAGTCCATAGGAAAGATGTAAAATTGGTTATGGACCACTGTAACCAAGTCTTTCTCTACTTCAATTGTAGAGAAGTTTGGGAATAAAGAAATGCAGGTGCACTCTTCATTCCCCACATCTGTATGTTCAAAGAAGGTGTGTTTCTGGAAATGGTGTCGGCAATGGATCCTTGAAATGAAATAAAATCACTGAACTTAAAACCTGTCTGGAACAAGAGAAGCAATTTTGTTATCATGGATTGGTTCCCTTTGTTTTTGCAGATTTATCTGAAAATATTTTGGATTTGAGTGCCCTATTCTTCAGTTTTCACTACAGGCACTTCATTTGTTTACATTAGGCTGATTCCTTCTCCTAAATGCTAAAAACAACCCTTGAACATTTTAAAAACAACTAAAAAAAAAAAAAAAGCAAAAGCAATCCCTAATGCCAAGAGTGGTCTTCGAAAAACAACACGTTCATGGTCAGAAGTAGACATAATCAACAAAGCTCTCTGTAGTGCTGGATTTGTAGTTGATTTGTCCATGTTAGCAGTTCAGTTTGTGCAGCATTTCAGCTCCATTTCCAGTTTTTCCCTGAGCAGCACAGCAGAGCCTTAGGATGCAGCTGGAAGATTGGAAGATTTTCTGCCCAGCAAAACCTGGAGGTATTTTTGGAGCAATGCTGAAATCCCACACGACCCTTGCTTACACTCACTGACCAGTTATTTGCTACACACTTCCTCCCATCACAAATATCCTGCTATAAATCATACTAAATAATAAATTCTTTTAAAAATCATTAAATTATAAATGATACAAAAAACTGCCAGGAACTGGTCCCACACAGTAACAGCTTCTGCCCTAATGGATCAATCTCAGCCCTGAGCATGATTTTACCTGTGATCTCCTGAGCAGGTTCATTTCTTGTAAGAGTGCTCACACTTGAGCTCCATTTCCCTTTTTCTGTAGCAGAATAGCAAAAAAAAAATTGCATCCAGATAATATTTCCCCAATAAAAAGGAATAACTTGTAGCACTGACCAGGATGTAATCTGGGCCAATGTGATGGTTTTCCTTTGACATTCCTTTGACAGTGAAATTGCCCTTTTTTTCCCCCCCACATGAAAATGTAAGTAACAGCTCACCTGTCAGGCCTCCACCCTGCACATTTGGACCATCACTTGTTTGTTTAGAAGAATAATTTATTACTTGCACCAAAAAAAAATGGGTATAAGATGAATAGTTCAGAATTGCTAGATATGCCCCGGAAGCTCCTATTTAAACACTGTATAATCAGGCCTTTTTTTTATCTCATTTCCCTTTTTTCCCCTTCATCCCAAGACTCCTTTCAAGTGTTAGACAAATCTCCTCCAGTCTAACATCAAAACATCCTGACAGGAATAAGACTGCAAGGCTGCTGGCTCCTCTCAAGCAATGCCACCCATTGATCCATGAATAAATGTTCCAGCTTCAAGGCACATCTCTGCTGCAGAGTTATTCTCTTTGGAGATTCAAAGAAGAGCTCCTTGTCTGGTGCCCAAAGATCTGAAAACCTGCTGGAGTAACTGGGGGATTGAGGAACTTGACATGGTGGTTTGCAGCGTTTGGCAGGATTTACCAGCCCTCTCTCTCAGGAAATAGCAGCAGAATTTCAGAGGAATCACCTACAATATTTAAACATTACCTTTCCCCATGTGTTTGCAGCCATTCTGCCTCCAGTTTAATGATTAAAATAAAATAAAAATTAAAATTTTTAGGTTAAAATAAAAATGAGTTTGTTTTCGATCAGTCTGTTTTTATATTAGATAATATATTATGATCATGAACTTAAATTACAAAGGTTTTGCTTTCAGTTTGTTAATAAATATTTTTATTGACATCATACCAATATTTAACCCAAAAAAATTCCTTGAGCACTGTAGTGCCTACAGAATTCTGGGAATATTGAAGGTGAAACTGAAATCTTCCAGAAATTCTGCATTCAGAAAATCTTTGAGAAATTCAAGAAATATTTTCAGGGATGTGGCTTTGGTTTTGCTGCCATGTAATGCACAGAACTCAAAATATGCAGCTCCAGTCATTTTTGCTCCAAAAACCTCTGTGCTGTAGTAGCCTGGTGTTAGACCTTGGTTTAAACCCCACCCCAGGATTAGCTCCTGGAAACCAAGTTGTTCTAAGAACAGTAGTTCAGATAGTTCTGAACCATCTTCTGCCTCTTAATTACAAAGTAAACTTGTTTTTAATGTCTGTGGCATACACAGCTTCAAACACTCACTAGCACAGAAATACAGGTTGGAAAAAGCTAAACCATGGGCACTTTAAGTGGAGATAGATATGGATAGATATGGATAGATATAGATATATGTCTTGAGTTACAATACA